>CAXKVI010000003.1:81730448-81824110 GCA_964058755.1 Campiglossa producta | reverse complement strand
CTTAGAAACCACATCTGTTCGCCGATCACTAAAACCCGGACGATCACCAAAAACATCATCACGTAAGGCAATACATCTTCCTGTTGAAGGTACTACACGACGTCGATGTGCCAACTGCAGTTCGCAAAAAATTCAGACTCGCACTAAGACAATATGTAAGGAGTGTCAAATACCGCTTTGTAAAATGTGCTTTGCTCCATATCATACGTGAATTTTATGTATCAAAATATTTTTCAAAAACATTTTTGCACTAATATATAAATTCAATAAAATATTGTTTATTATATGTCATATATCCATTGTTGTGTACGTTATTATCAATTACTAAATTTGTGTTTTACCGGACGGTTGGTACATATCTGTACCACATTACATCCCGGATGGTACAATGGTTTACCACCACCCCCCGACCCACCCTGTTACTGTATTTCAGATTTTCTTTTACAGATATATTACATATCACCTAAATAACAAATTCCAATGAAAATTTTTTTTCCATCATTGCTGTGCGAATGTCGGGTCGAAAGGGTTAAAATTTTGTTTTAAACTGTCAGTGCCAAATGTCAGCTATTAGTTTTGAATTTGAATTTAATCGGCCATTTTCTGGGTTTTTTATGTATTTTTGATTTTTTCGACCTGATGTTCGTTTTATAGTAGTTTTGTGCATTCCACCCGTGTTTAAAGGCATGATAAGACCAAAATAAAGCATGATAAGACCTTTTTTTGTTTATGGCGCAGGAGAGTAAGGTTGGCAAGAACCCACCCAGCCGACAATGACTAGCCACTGTGCACCACCAGATCATTCAGACCGCCTTCCTTACTGCTCCAATATAGATGCGTGTCCATAACACATTTCAATTACATTTTTCACGTCACTATGGAATCTGGCAATAAAAGGCCTATTACACGATATGTTTTGTCAGCATTGTAGGCAGGGTCGATTGAATTGTGTAGGTGTTCATTTCTGTCCAAATATGCAGACACCGGCATATTTCTTTGCATATTTAAGCTCACGGCCGTCAATAAGTGTGCCGTCGCTAGCGTCAGCATTGCAACCGCTGGTGTCAGCGTCAGGTCTTATCATGCTTTATTTTGGTCTTATCATGCCTTTAAACACGGGTGGAATGCACAAAACTACTATAAAACGAACATCAGGTCGAAAAAATCAAAAATACATAAAAAACCCAGAAAATGGCCGATTAAATTCAAATTCAAAACTAATAGCTGACATTTGGCACTGACAGTTTAAAACAAAATTTTAAAATAACGAAAACTTATAGGCATGAGTCAGTTTAGGTGTATTAGTGAAAATATATATGTAGTGGATACGCAGACATTGACTCTAGCATGACTCAAGAAAATCAAAGTGAGTTTGCTATTTTGCAGAATGACGGCGAGTCAATACGTCCACATATGACTCGCGAGTCAGACGCACTGTATATAGATCCTATTACGCAACAAAAATTTGAATACTAGTTTACAAACAAAACGTACAAATTGAAAGCTAACCGAAAAATAAACTTAAATTTTAAATTGGAAATCAAATGTAACCGAAACTAACTGATTACTAAAACAAAGGAAAAAAAAAAGGTGGAAAACGAAATTTGAATTTAAATTTAACCGAGCCGGAAACGACCAGCTACAACGGCTGAAAAAAAATAAAAATAATAAAAGGCCGAACAATATAAAGAGGCGCCGCGGGTGTGGTGCGACGCCCGGTGCTTGGCCCACCCTCATCCATGGCCATCGACGCACCTGTATTTCGATGGCCCTTTCTCAAATACCTATATGCCTTCTAAATAATAAGGAACATCAGCATTCCCATTTAAAATAAAAAAATTTATTATAATAGACCGCATAGACAAACTCCGACTCGTGTGTACTGAGTTGGCCAATAATATACAAAGCGCTTTTGAGAAATCAGCTCAGCGCTACAATCTCCGTAGCAGAGCAAAGCCCTTTAGTATAGGTCAAAATGTATATCGACGAAATTTCGTTTTGAGCGACAAAGCGAATAACTTTAACGCCAAGCTAGCACCCGTTTTTGTTAAAGCTACCGTTCTTGCTACAAAGGGAAATTCCATGTACCAACTGCGAGATATACATGTTAAGATAGGGTGGTACCACGGAAAAGATATTAAGGAATGCAAGGGTTAATAACAAGTTACCGTCAGATAATGTCCTATAAAACAACTAAAAAAGGACAGCGATATATATATATTTCTCTTCAACCCTACTTAATTATCTTCGTTCCACATCACGCCACTTTTTTTACTTGTTTTTCCGTGCCCCGAACTTAGGCATATCGGTCTCTTCTCCTGGATAAAGTTTTAACTTAAAGGTATGCTCTCGGTAAACGTTTTTCCGCGATCGAAGTTTTTTCTAAGTCGAAAGGTTTAAATTAAAATAGTCTTTTCAAAGTTAAAATAGTCTTTTCTAAATTCCTTTCGCGCAAAATTACAACATGATAATCGCGTAAATCGATTCGAGCATAAATATAATGGTTGCGGTGTTGCTGGTTGCTGAGTTCCGGGGTGCTGAGTGTTTCCTGATTCCTGATGTGATTCCAGTATTAGTGCAAGGGAAGATTAGGATCGGCGATATCCAGAACTGTCGTTGTGGTTTTTCTTAACCGTGCGGAAATGTTAATTCCACCAAAAAATATTGTGACTTAACCCATTTCATAAGTGAAGTTTTTTTATTGTCATATTTTCTAAAAATCAATACTAATAGTTGAAAAGTGAGAAAACTGTACTCTGAATCTCAGCTACTTTTTCGGCTGTCCAGATATAGTTGGTATGCTCTAAAATGAGATCTAGAAAGTTTTTCTAAAAACTTTCAAAAAAAATTGTCTAAACACCAAAAAAACCCTGTTTTTGAGTTAGATAGAAAAAAAATTAATACTGTTTAAAATCTCTTTTTTTATTTTAAATTAAAATAAACTGAATAATCTTTATTTATAAAAATCATGACCATAAGAGTGAGCGAACCATAGTGTCTGAAAGTGTACGACCACATACCTATGGAAATACGTAAAGATATATATATTAGTTCCGCAAAAAAAAAAGAGGAAAAAAAACCTAGGTTGAATGTAAATAATTAAAAAGAAAATACAAAAAAAATTTAAAAAGATGTTAAAATTCTAAAAGTTTGTTCCCAAAAAAATATATAAAAGAATTGTCAGAAAGAGACAATTGTAAGTGGTATTGGGAGAGTGAAGAGTTGAAATAAAAGAGCGTTTATGATAATATTAGTGTCCTAATACACTAAATTAATTATGTTGGATAAAATAAATTAATAAAGAAACGAAGTGAAACGAAACAAAATCGAAATAAATAATGTGTGTGAACCAAATTTTAGCTTTCAGCAAAGCAGTGGAATCGTCGAAGGCCTTCATCGAGTTCCTGCATCAAACCATGTAAGTTTTGCCAAATTTCATTTACATATTTTTCCATTATTTCCATTTTGTTTCTGTTTTTTTTTGGGTTTCGTATGTATCCATACATGTTTTAGTAATATATAGTGCTATCCCGCTCTCACGATCATTTGTGGGATGTAGATAAGAGCGGATAGAGAGAAAATAGAAAAAACCCAGTATTTTCGTTCAATTGAATATTAAAATTAATATGCTTTTTATTGCGGGTTTTTGAATTAAAATTCAAATTAAAATTATTTTCAATCACAAATGCCTTTTCACTTTTCTACTACCGCAGTTTAGTTAATTTGTAGGTTATTAATTTGAATTTCATATACATAGTAGGCTTGTTATTCAAAAATTGTTTCGATTCCATGCCGTTCCTATAAGTGTTCGGACTTTAGCTTATTAGTAAAAATAGTACCTTTTTGCATTTTCCGTACTAAAATTAGTATGAAACTAAAATACTACACTTTTATTAGTTGATTAGTTACTTTTTATTAAATAAATATGAATTTGTAAACTTTGTAATGATGGTCTGAAATTCGTTGTTGTTGTTGTTTTTATATTGGGACTTCTCGTTAACATCAGAGAAGTCATGGTTGGGTGGGTTAAGAGCGGTCAGTAATAGGAAGAAGAACAGCTAGGCAAAAGACAAAGTGTTGTGTCGCTTTCTAAAGAGGTTAATCATTGATCATAGTATGTGATGAGGTAAGAAATTCCCTTAACCCTTACGTGTGCGTAAATTTTTTCTTGTTAGGCCATGGTACGGTGGTCAGCAATTTCACTTACTGACGACCTAGAACGGTAGACTGCTGACTAGTGACCTAGTATTGCAGAAGTCAAGAGCAATGCACTAGTCACCATAATTGTAAGATGTAATTTGTATATAAACTAAGAATTTAGAATAAAGATTTGAGAAATGTATGACCAGCAAACCAGCTTTGATTCACTCTTTTAAGTGCAACTGCTTCCATCGCCATTTCTCCCATCTCCAGAATAACCAGGTTCAAGTGCCTGACGTTATTGCCCACAAGTCTTGGTGCTACTGCCTTGACTAACCCACCATACAACCCGAGCTCTTGGTGCGACCACCTCGAGTTCTATTTATCGGTACGTGGATTGGCACCTCTCTCCATCCAATTCTTTCATCAGGACGGCAAATCAGCCGCTCCAAACAACAGGCATTGTAGGTAGAGTAGGCGGTGTAGGCAGGGTTTATTGTATTGCATAGGCATTGTAGGCAGTGTAGGCAGGGTGTATAGTATTGCATAGGCATTGTAGGCAGGGTCGATTGTATTGTATAGGCATTGTAGGCGGTGAAGTCAGTATAGGCAGGGTGTATTCTATTGTATAGGCATTGTAGGCAGGGTCGATTGTATTGTAAAGGCATTGTAGTTTCGGGACTGTTTCGGGATCGTTTTGGGATCATTTCGGGATTGTATTGGGATCATTTCGGGATCGTTTCGAGATCGTTTTGAGATCGTTTCGGGATCGTTTTGGAATATTTTCGGGATTGTTTTGGGATCGTTTCGGGATCGTTTCGAGATCGTTTTGGGATCATTTCGGGACTGTTTCGGGATCGTTTTGGGATGGTTTGGGGATCATGTCGGAATCGTTTTGAGATCGTTTTGGCATCATTTCGAGATCGTTTTGGAATCGTTTCGGGACCATTTCGGGATTCTTTTGGGATCTTTTAGGACCGTTTCGGGATCGTTTTGGGATCGTTTTGAGATCGTTTTGGGATCGTTTTGGAATCGTTTCGGGATCGTTTCAAGATCGTTTTGGGATCTTTTCGGGACTGTTTCGGTATCGGTTTTGGGATCATTTCGAGATCGTTTTTGGGATCGTTTCGGGATCGTTTTGGGATCGTATTGGAATCGTTTTGGGATCGTTTCGGGTTTGTTTCTAAATCGAGATCGTTTCGGGTTCGAAAATTATTGGGATTGACTTGTGCCCTACACTGAGGACAAGCCGTATTATTCCTTAACCAATTTATAAGACACGACCGATGGAATTTGTGATTACATGCTGTACGAACAGCATCAGAGTTCAAAGTAAAAGTTTCGCGGCAAATTGTGCATAACCGGCTTGGGGTTGGAATCAGTGGCGGGGGTGCATACTCATCACCATGACGTAGTGGCATTATGCGTATATTTAAAAAAATTGCAAAAAAAGTATATAGATATATATATATATTTGTAAATATATAAAAAAATTATGTTAGTGTGTTTTTGTTCCAAATACAGAAAAAATTCGCAAAAAAATTAAGTAAACCCATTTCAAATCAAATATGGTCCTACTCTTCAATTGTTGTTGTTTGTCTTGTTGTTATAAGGCAAAATACATTTGGGTGCTCTTTCACTTTCATGTGGTGTAAGAATTTTTGTTGTTGCGGTACGTGCGACACACGCATTCCAACTTGCAACAAAAATTTGATGAAACTATATCATGATCATTTAAACATTTTCTAACGATATTCTACATTCAAGTGGTATTTAAAATGTGCATATAGCCAAATTTAAAATAAATCCAAAATGAAAAAAGAAATAACGAAAAATATGTCAGTTTTATTTGCAGTTATGTGGTCAAAGCTACTGGTATGGTTAGTACGACGTGAATATATCTCATCGTTTAAAACAAAGTTCCAAATACCAATGGCTATGAAATCGGTACTACAAAAATAAAAATTAATAAAGAAAAGAAAATTCCGTATAGGACAATTTGTTTGTGAAACCCCTAACTAAAGTTTAAAACAATATTTTTGGCTTTCTTCTAAGTTGGGCCCCACGTTAGGCGCCATTTTCTGTTATGGAACCCTTTGAAAAGCATACTTACTTTGGGTTGACAATTGTTACGCAGTTGTACCATGTTTACCTGGTGGCACGAAGAAGCTGGTCGGCGTCTGCCCGTGTGCGTCTAGCTGTCCCGGAGCTTCAGCCACTTATGTGGATTCGTTGACCAAACGACCGACCAAACCACCAGTTGAGACAAACCCAAGGCCTAACAAGAAAAAATTTACGCACACGTAAAGCGGGCTACTCATCTGCCAAGAAATGCCTCAAGAAAAAAACGAGCATATATTTCTTATGCCTGGTCAAGAAATTTTGACGTTTTCGGCATTTTCCATTTTAAGGCAGATTACTATTATAAAAATGTATAAAACATGTGTAGCGAAGAATATACTCATCTTTGCCGTGAATCTGCACGTTTACCTCAAGAAATATATACGAGCATATTTATTTCTTGAGGTAAAACGGCGTTGCCAACCATCGAAAATTGTACTATTTTTTCTTATGAGCTGAGTATTGGCTCAAGAAAATTTGACGTGTGAAAACATTTCTTGACCAATTCTTGAGCGTTTTTTTATATGGAGTTTGACATTTCTTGGCAGGTGAGTAGCCCGCTTAAGGGTTAAGGGAATTTCTTACCTCATCACATACTGTTTGGGCCATCGGTCTAAATATATCGGTCGCCCCTCGTAATAGATACTAGTATCTGCCCGCGCGACTTTTTTTTATCTTTTCGCCCGATAACAGCTCTTACCCCTCGAATCCTACGAAAGAAGGCATTCGGCGGCGGTACAGAGCTACGTTTTATCTGAAGGCTCTTTCACTTTGTTGTCGATCACGAAGCACTTCACCAGCAGCCACTCCAGGTAAGACCCATTTCCAAAAGTAGACTTCCAATTTTGTAAAGTCACTTACTAAAATATTATTTATCCATTTTCATACAATATTACTTGTACGCCTTAATTCTCCAATAATTAAGGTTGTACATTCTACTCAATAAAGAAAGTCACTTGTTATGTTGTATCTCTAGTTGAAATACAGTGTTTTATTATTTATTCACTCGCTGCCATTTCCTCTTCTTTCTCTTTTCATTTTATTACGCGCGAGCAACCCCGCTACTACCCGGGCTCGCCGTAACACATACTATGATCAATGATTAACCTCTTTAGAAAGCGACACAACACTTTGTCTTTTGCCTAGCTGTTCTTCTTCCTATTACTGACCGCTCTTAACCCACCCAACCATGACTTCTCTGATGTTAACGAGAAGTCCCAATATAAAAACAACAACAACAACGAATTTCAGACCATCATTAGGTTAGGTTCAAGTGGCTGCCGCAGAGGCACACTTAGGCCAGTTTTGAAAGGCCCGTTGTGATACCACCAACACAAGGAAAGTCAGTCCCGGGACCCAGCCATATGGAAAATCCCTGAGTTGTTGGGATTTTCCACATAGCAGAATCCCGGGACTGACACTCCTAAACCGACACCGTTACTCCTCCTCGAACCACTTAGATGACTTTATGAAGCCCATCAAGTCCTTTATGTCCATTTCCGCGATCTGGCTTAGGCTATCCAGGAACGGAACTCCCAAAAAGCGCGTTCTCGCGCCGCTTAAAGCCGGACAGTTGCAGATGAGGTGCTCCACTGTTTCCTCCTCCTCATCATCTTTGCAACTCCTGCAGCATCGTCGGTAGGGCACACCTAGCCTTTCTGCATGCCTACCAATGAGGCAGTGACCGGTTAATACCCCTATCAATATGCAGATTTCCCTCCTAGTTAGGGCATAAATGCGTCTAGACCTTTTAAGATCCCATTTTGGCCAGGTTTGTTTCGATATGCGACACCCTGGGGATAGCAGCCATCTTTCGTTGGCTTGACGGAGTGTGTGCTCCTTCAGCATTAGTTTGCATGTGGCAAATGGCATACCTAAGCGCTCTTTATCCTGAAGAACCTGCTTGGTCGTGCCCTGCCTGGCAAGCTCGTCTGCCTTACAGTTTCCCTCAATGTCCCTATGTCCCGGGACCCATATGAGGTTTACGCGGTTCTGTTGGGCCATCTCCTGAAGAGATCGACGACAGCTGAGCGTCAGTTCAGAGTTGAACGTGTATGAGCCAAGGGATTTGATGGCCGCTTGGCTATCGCTGAAAATAGCGATATCTTCTCCGATAACACGTTTGCTTAACCAGGCCGCGGCGTCCAGGATTGCCGAGACTTCCGCCTGGAAGACGCTACAATGATCAGGTAGTCTGAAGGAGAGCTCAAGGTCCAAATCCCTTGAATAAACTCCTCCTCCAACTCTGCCGTCCAACTTCGAGCCGTCGGTGTATATGGAAGTGCCACCATTTGTTTCGGGACACCAATCCGTCCTCTCCCATTTTTTGCCAATGGCTCTTTTGCATGTGTAAAGAGCGATGCAAGCTTTCTTCTGGCGCTGAAGAACATTCTCCTTCCAATTCAATTTCCTGTCCAGAACTATGCCTAGAAACTTGGCCTTATCCGACAAGCCCAGGCGCGTGCCATCTAGTTCTGGTAGGCTTAGTGGCGGTATTTTGTACCGGTTGGTGAAGAGGACAAGTTCCACCTTCCCTGGGTTGATACTAAGTCCGCAGCGAGAGGACCACGTCGAAACTTCTCGCAGTGCTACTTGCATCAGGTCACACAGAGTTTGTGGGAACTTGCCTCTGAATGCAATAGCTAAATCGTCTGCGTATGCCACTATCTTCCCGTCCCCCCAGCTTGTGTCACGTAGCAACGAGTTGACTGTGAG
Source organism: Campiglossa producta (assembly GCA_964058755.1). NCBI lineage: Eukaryota > Metazoa > Arthropoda > Insecta > Diptera > Tephritidae > Campiglossa > Campiglossa producta. The sequence continues at coordinate 81,815,134 of CAXKVI010000003.1, read as the reverse complement.
GTTCCATAAAAGCGGGGAAAGAACACCACCCTGGGGTGTTCCCCTTGTGACATAACGTGATAACTCAACCGTACCAAGTGAAGAAGCTATTTTCCTTCCCCTTAAAAGTTGGTCAATTAAATCAGTTAGAGGTCTATCTACGCCCAGATTAGTTAGAGCGGAGTTGATAGCCTCCGGGCTTATATTTTTGAAAGCCCCCTCAATGTCTAGGACGGCCACGAGACAGTAGTCCTTTTCACACAGCGATTTCTCAATGACAGACTCTAGGCTGTGCAGAGCGGTTTCTGTTGATTTACCCTTGGTGTATGCATGCTGATAGCTAGAGATAAGGTTGCTATCAATAGTTGTTAAGAGGTAGTCGCTTAGTATCCTCTCAAAGGTTTTTAGTACAAAGGACGAGAGACTGATCGGTCTGTAGTCTTTTGGCTCGTAGTGGGATGCCTTCCCAGCCTTAGGGATAAACACTACCGTGGCGCTTCTCCAGGAGCCCGGAATGTGGTTGAGAGCCAGGCAGGCTGTGAAGAGAAATACCAGCCATTTAGCTGATGTCTCCAACGTGTTTATAAGTTGCGCGGGGATAATCCCGTCCGGCCCGGCAGCCTTATACGGTTCAAAGCTCTTAACTGCCCACCTTACTCTTTCCTCAGTGATGGGTATATTTACTGCCAGGTTTGTTGCAGGTGCTAGTGATGCATCATGCAGATTCCCCGGAAAATGTGTATTCAAGAGCAGCTCAAGGGTTTCCTCTTCCGTGCTGGTCCAGGATCCGTCAGGTTTTCGCAGATAGCTGATGGTTGTTTGACTTTTCGAGAGGACTCGTCTAAGTCTCGCTGTGTCGTCGACCTTTTCGACGCCAGTGCAGAAATTTCTCCACGAGGTTCTCTTCGCCTGTCTCAGAGCTTTTTTGTAGGCCCTTAGTTTAGCTTTATATACGTGCCAATGAGGCTCAGAGCCGAAGCTCTTGGCATTGTTAAATTGTTTCCGGCATGATATTCGGAGCGAGTCCAAATCGTAGGACCACCAATGTGGCCTGTGTTTACGGCGTGGTTTTGGCGCTGGACAAGCCTGTCCTAGAGCATTTGAGAGCGCCGATGTAAATGTAGTAACAAGATCCTCCAGCTCCTCTACTGATGAGGGGGCTTGTGAGGGCAGTACTGGTAGGTCTCTGTCTAATATTTCATTGTGTAACTGCCAATTAGTGTTACGTGGATTGCGCTTCATGATTGGTTGTTCTACAATAAAGTCTAAAACCATTTCTATGTAACGGTGGTCGGAGAATGAATGTTCTTCCAGAACCCGCCATTTTCTGACCCACTCATAAGCGCCTTCACTACAGATAGTGAGGTCTATGACCTCCCTGCGGGTCTTAGTGATAAAAGTAGGCTCATTACCCACGTTGCAAATCACCAGGTTGGTTGTTAAGAGGTAATCAAACAGAGACTCGCCCCTGGCATTGATGTCGGAGCTCCCCCATTGGACATGGTGAGCATTAGCGTCCGCTCCAATAATAAGATTACCCGTGCAAAAATTTGACACCAGGTCTTTCACCTCCGTTTGTGGTGGGGGTTCTTCGGCGTCGTAGGGCATATAGACCGAAGCCACCGTCAGGCGGGTGCTGATAGCGGTAATATCCCCATTGGTGTAATTAGGTAGGAGAAAGGAGTTCAACTCAGACTTGACCAGAATACACGTTCTGACTTTGCTCTCCTCCTGGCTCGAATGAGCTTGAAGCCCTTAGTCCCCAATCCGCAGATTCTCGAACTATTGACCCAGGGTTCTTGGATAAGGACCACATCCACGTCGCCTTTAGAAAGACGACTACTTAAAGCAGCCGAAGCTACCTTAGATTTGTGCAGATTAATCTGAAACACCACCAACATGAGAGCGCACAGACTTCCCTGCCGTCCCCATATCGTCGAGGTTTGCCCCATCCCGGAGGTTGCCTATCAACGACGAGTTGTTCCGATTAACTGCCCGATATGGCGTTGCAGGTGTCTTGCTGTCTGTAGCGTTAGATGTTAATCGCTCAGCGTTGGCTGCTACCACCGTGACGTCGAGGGCTTCCTCGTCCTGTAGGCTGTCCTCCATCTCCGAGTTGTTCACAGCACTATCGCCAAGGGACGTGGCGGATAACATGCTTTCCGCATCGGAATCCTCCGCTTCCTCTTCTTGTAATTCGTTTTCCGGTTCCCCCGGAGCAGCCGAGAAGGCAGCGCGCTGAGCATCACCACGATATACGTGGATAACGATCTGGCCTACGCTGTAATGTACTAGGCCATTGCACCTTTTGAGGGGCTCGATTGACTCTTTATTCATGGTGAACACCACCTGTCTGTCGGGCCCTACCGCATCCCCGACCAGATTGACACTCCAGTCATGCGTTGGCAGGGACGGATTCATTAGCCGCAGCATCCCGAGAATTCTCTCGGGTTCGTCCGGGATGGCCGGAATCCACGCCCTTGCCCTTGGACGAGCTGGAATGTCCTTCCAGTCGACGACCTCTATCTTTGCGCCCTTGTAGACTTCACCCAGCTTAGCAGCTGCTGCCTTGTACAGTGCTACGGTTTTTGCATCCTCGCATGCGAGTAATTTAATCTGACCCTGGTGCCAACCCGCATCCGTTACTCGCGCCGAACTACCCGGAAACTCTGGAGCAACATTGAGAAGAATGTTGCCGAGTTCATTTCGCACGTAACGCCACCGGTCCTTAGGGATGGCCAGACGGTCATTGCCTCGGTCAAGACCATCATTACAAAGTTTACAAATTCATATTTATTTAATAAAAAGTAACTAATCAACTAATAATAGTGTAGTATTTTAGTTTCATACTAATTTTAGTACGGAAAATGCAAAAAGGTACTATTTTTACTAATAAGCTAAAGTCCGAACACTTATAGGAACGGCATGGAATCGAAACAATTTTTGAATAACAAGCCTACTATGTATATGAAATTCAAATTAATAACCTGCAAATTAACTAAACTGCGGTAGTAGAAAAGTGAAAAGGCATTTGTGATTGAAAATAATTTTAATTTGAGTTTTAATTCAAAAACCCGCAATAAAAAGCATATTAATTTTAATATTCAATTGAACGAAAATACTGGGCTTTTTCTATTTTCTCTCTATCCGCTCTTATCTACATCCCACAAATGATCGTGAGAGCGGGATAGCACTATAAATTACTAAAACATGTATCGATACATACGAAACCCAAAAAAAACAGAAACAAAATGGAAAAATATGTAAATGAAATTTGGCAAAACTTACATGGTTTGATGCAGGAACTCGATGAAGGCCTTCGACGATTCCACTGCTTTGCTGAAAGCTAAAATTTGGTTCACACACATTATTTATTTCGATTTTGTTTCGTTTCACTTCGTTTCTTTATTAATTTATTTTATCCAACATAATTAATTTAGTGTATTAGGACACTAATATTATCATAAACGCTCTTTTATTTCAACTCTTCACTCTCCCAATACCACTTACAATTGTCTCTTTCTGACAATTCTTTTATATATTTTTTTGGGAACAAACTTTTAGAATTTTAACATCTTTTTCAATTTTTTTGTATTTTCTTTTTAATTATTTACATTCAACCTAGGTTTTTTTTCCTCTTTTTTTTTGCGGAACTAATATATATATATATCTATATATGTATATATATTTTTAACGATTCAAAATTTACGTATTTCCATAGGTATGTGGTCGTACACTTTCAGACACTATGGTTCGCTCACTCTTATGGTCATGATTTTTATAAATAAAGATTATTCAGTTTATTTTTATTTAAACTAAAAAAAGGGATTTTAAACAGTATTAATTTTTTTTCTATCTAACTCAAAAACAGGGTTTTTTTGGTGTTTAGACAATTTTTTTTGAAAGTTTTTAGAAAAACTTTCTAGATCTCATTTTAGAGCATACCAACTATATCTGGATAGCCGAAAAAGTAGCTGAGATTCAGAGTACAGTTTTCTCACTTTTCAACTATTAGTATTGATTTTTAGAAAATATGACAATAAAAAAACTTCACTTATGAAATGGGTTAAGTCACAATATTTTTTGGTGGAATTAACATTTCCGCACGGTTAAGAAAAACCACAACGACAGTTCTGGATATCGCCGATCCTAATCTTCTCTTGCACTAATACTGGAATCACATCAGGAATCAGGAAACACTCAGCACCCCGGAACTCAGCAACCAGCAACACCGCAACCATTATATTTATGCTCGAATCGATTTACGCGATTATCATGTTGTAATTTTGCGCGAAAGGAATTTAGAAAAGACTATTTTAACTTTGAAAAGACTATTTTAATTTAAACCTTTCGACTTAGAAAAAACTTCGATCGCGGAAAAACGTTTACCGAGAGCATACCTTTAAGTTAAAACTTTATCCAGGAGAAGAGACCGATATGCCTAAGTTCGGGGCACGGAAAAACAAGTAAAAAAAGTGGCGTGATGTGGAACGAAGATAATTAAGTAGGGTTGAAGAGAAATATATATATATCGCTGTCCTTTTTTAGTTGTTTTATAGGACATTATCTGACGGTAACTTGTTATTAACCCTTGCATTCCTTAATATCTTTTCCGTGGTACCACCCTATCTTAACATGTATATCTCGCAGTTGGTACATGGAATTTCCCTTTGTAGCAAGAACGGTAGCTTTAACTTGCTTTTGACTCGCCGTCATTCTGCAAAATAGCAAACTCACTTTGATTTTCTTGAGTCATGCTAGAGTCAATGTCTGTGTATCCACTACATACACATTTTCACTAATACACCTAAACTGACTCATGCCTATAAGTTTTCGTTATTTTAAAATTTTGTTTTAAACTGTCAGTGCCAAATGTCAGCTATTAGTTTTGAATTTGAATTTAATCGGCCATTTTCTGGGTTTTTTATGTATTTTTGATTTTTTCGACCTGATGTTCGTTTTATAGTAGTTTTGTGCGTTCCACCCGCGTTTAAAGGCATGATAAGACCAAAATAAAGCATGATAAGACCTTTTTTTGTTTATGGCGCAGGACAGTAAGGTTGGCAAGAACCCACCCCAGCCGACAATGACTAGCCACTGTGCACCACCAGATCATTCAGACCGCCTTCCTTACTGCTCCAATATAGATGCGTGTCCATAACACATTTCAATTACATTTTTCACGTCACTATGGAATCTGGCAATAAAAGGCCTATTACACGATATGTTTTGTCAGTGAATAATGCAGTGTCCTTACCTTGGATGCGGCAATAGGTTCGGATGGATGTGGTGGCTGGAGCTGGCTCAGATGCTGCTGGTTGCGCGCTAGTAACCAAATAATTTGGATGCTGGTGATGCACAGGACTTTGCTGTGGTGTTGGGGGTGGTTTTGCTGGCTATTGTTTCGCGGCGAGTAACTAATATGCGCACGACAGATAAAATAAAACCACGCACTTTTCAAATATATATATAACAATTTAATGGCACTTTGAATAGTAAATACTTATTACAAATCTATTTTGTACAAAGCGGGTTTAAATGTTTCGAACGTTTCGGGTTGATTTTAAAGAGAATTGTGATAATAAAAAGAAATATGCAAAGAATAAGTTGACAGCTGTGTGTACATATGTATGTATGTATACAGCTGTCCACCAGTTGCGGGGGCTGCCAGATCACTAGGATTGCGCAAACGTTCAAATTGGTATACGTTTGCGCAAACAGGTTGGCAAATTAATTAGATATAATTATGCATACAATATAATCCAATTATTGTGCATAATTATAAAAATGATACTAATGAATACTTATTCTAAGTAATACAGGGTGAGTTCATATAAATATTCATACATATAAATTCAATACATAAATCGATAGCGTTAAATTCAGTAATTCAATAGTAGTTTCGAGTAGATGATGAATGAATTATTTTAGGGTATTGGAAGTCGCCTAAACATCGTCCCCGCCCTAGGCGCGTTCAGCGGCTAGAGCCTCTTGTAGCTCCTGAAGGTTGTGTAAGGCATCGCGGACAAGTAGTTCGGCCCTATTTCCCCGAAAGTTAGCCGTCTGTAGTCCTTGACCGGGACGTTGAAGAATGCGCTGCTCGATGGCTGGCGCATGTGGCTGGGTGTTGATGGACGAGCGATGACGAGGTCGCGCGGCTGAGGTTGAAGATGCCCGATCCGACCCTGCTGGTCGGCCAGGCCGGGGTGCCTGGATGGGGCGCGGGGCGCTCGAGGTTGCGGCCCGCCGCTGAGTAGTACGCGGGGCGCTCGGGGTTGCGTCCCGCCGATGTAGTAGTGAGTGGTGTCGTGCGCCGCACATTCGGCATCGATCATACCCTGCGGGTTAGGGGTTTAGAATATGCCCGAGGTAGGCATACCGGTCGTAAGAGGCGACTAATATGCACATAGGTAATTGACGTGCTAACTCGATGGTTGATCTACGGATATGATGGCTCTCACCTCTCATTACCCATCTTCTCCTTCCTCATGGATGGAGGGATGCCATGACCTAGAAGGTTCCACCGTTCATACCAAATCGCTACCACGACAGTCGGGCAGTACCGCAAGGGAGCACCGCAGCGTACCGGGGTCATATCCGGCCAAGGACTGTCAACTTCGGCATCACTCCCCAAAACCTTCGGGGAGTGTTTTGTTGTTAACAACAACAACAACATCATACGAGCTGCATTCACTGGTGGCGTGCGATAGCGCCAAACAATTTGAACAAAATTTATGCGCTCGTGCGAGGATCCATCTTTGTGGTGGTTTCATTTTACGGAACACTATGCAATTTTTGAGAGCGTGGTGACGGGTGCATATGCGGCAGCGCCGGTAGTCGGCCAATGATGTTGTGCTGCGTGCGCGCTCGGTGCCGTTTGACGCATCGACAATTTCCGACCGCAAAGTACGTCGTGGTGCCATGGTAATCTGAAAGGACAGTTGTAAACACTATTTTAGTGGAGAGAACGGTTAAATGAGGGGTTCAGATTGTTGTATGCTACGAGGTATGGCATAGTGGAGATAAAATTGTGGTACTAGTGGGAAGAGATGGTTCAATTTTAACTAAGCGGTGTATCAGTGGTTTCCCTAGGTGGTGGATTTTCAATATTGGGAAGAAAACATAATTTTACAAGGGGTCGCGTGAGAATGCCGGTCTGAGTGCGAACGTCGACGACCCGTATATGGCCGTCTGGCCCTGGATGAATTTTTTCAATGCGGCCGAGGCGCCATTCGGCCGGGGGAAGTGAGTCGTCGTGGATGCATACGCACTCGCCGACTTGGGGTTCCTTTTGTGGACTTTTCCACTTTTGTCTTTTTTGGAGATCCTTTAAATAGTCTTCTTTCCACCTTTTGCTGAATTGATGATGTATGCCCTTTACCTTTTCCCAGCGGTTCAGAAGAGACAAATCTGAATGATCCACCTCCGGGATAGCCAGGAGGGGGCTACCTCTAAGGAAATGGCCGGGGGTTAATGCGGTGAGATCGGTAGGGTCTTGAGACAAAGGTGAGATAGGACGAGAGTTTAACACGGCTTCTATTCTTACTAAGAGGGTAGTAAATTCTTCAAAGGTGAATTTGTGGGGACCCGCAGTCCTTTTGAAATGTAACTTAACACTTTTCACCGCCAATTCCCACAATCCGCCCATGTGGGGAGCTCCGGGCGGAATAAACTTCCAGTTAATGCCCTGAGGGGGGTACTTTGCGATGACTGCTTGGGATGCAATTTTTAGGAATTCGACGAACTCCTTTTCCGTTGCCCGTTTGGCTCCTATAAACGTCTTGCCGTTGTCACTCATCATAGTAGCAGGATATCCACGACGTCCAACGAAGCGCGCAAATGCCGCGAGAAAGGCATTTGTTGTTAAGTCCGAGCAGAGCTCAAGGTGGACAGCTTTTGTAGAAAAACAGACAAAAACGGCCACATAACCTTTCATCAAGGTGTGAGACCTTAGCGAAGAGGCTTTTACTTGAAAAGGCCCCGCAAAGTCAACGCCGGTAGTGGTGAAAGGCGGAGCATATGTGCATCGTTCCGGAGGCAAGGCCGCCATGATTTGCGAACGCATTTGCTGCTTGTGGAGAGTACAGGTTTTGCACTGATGTATGCATCTTTTAATGAGGGGTTTAAGCCGAGGAATATAGAATTCCTGCCTGAGGCACTGCTGCATAAGACGGGTTTCGGCGTGGAGAAGTAATTCGTGGAGGTACTGGATATAGAGGCCAGCGAATTTAGATTTCTCGGGAATAATAACTGGATGTCTTTCGTTATATGTCAACGTCGAATGAGCTAACCTACCATTTACCCGGAGAAGCCCATTTTTATCGAGAAATGGATTAAGAGTTAGCAGGGAACTTTTTTTGTCTATGGGCTTTGAATTTTCTAAAGAGGTTTTTTCGCGAGGGAAATGTCGAGTTTGGGTTAGCGCAATAAGTTTAAGTTTTGTAGTACGAAGGTCTTCAAAACACAGAGAGGGGTGGTACGCGGGGTTAATACCATGAATTCGGTCCTTGAGATTTTTTGTAAACCGAAATACATATGCCATGACCCTGAGGGCTCGAGGAAAAGAGGAGAATCGATCCAATACATCCGGGTCATCTTCAGTGACATGTAGCGCTTCAACGCGGCGTACTTCCGGCGGGCTGATGCTACGTGTTGTTGGTTTTGGCCAAGCTTCCGGTGGCTGGGTTAGCCACTCAGGGCCGTTCCACCATAGCGAAGAATTTGCCAAATCCAGGGGTTTGCATCTTCGGGTGCCCATATCTGCTGGATTGTCGCGAGTGCCAACATGCTTCCAGGACGCGTTTCCAACTAGATCCATTATTTCTGCTGTGCGATTGGATACGAAAGTTTTCCAAGAGTGCGGAGGTTTTTCGAGCCATGCTAACACGATTTCCGAGTCAGACCACATATAAAGTTTGTTAATAGGGAGATCAAGATGGGCTTGGACTACGGCGATTAGTCGGGCAAGAAGAAGAGCTGCGCAAAGTTCGAGCCTTGGCAAGCTGATAGTACGAAGAGGAGCTACCTTGCCTTTGGAGACCAGGAGATGAGAGGACGCACTGGTACCGTTGGTGGTTCGAACATATAAGTTTGCGCAGTATGCCTTTTCAGACGCATCGCAAAATCCATGCAGTTCTACCTGCTGGTTCGGGATGTAGTTGACCCATCGGGGAATTTTGATATTTGATATCTCGTGTAACTGCTTGGCGAACTGAGTCCAGTTAATAAGTCGGAGGGGCTTGACTCGTTCGTCCCAATCAGTTCCGTCTATCCATAACTCTTGTAGTAAGATCTTGGCCTGAATCATTATCGGCGTGAGCCACCCTGCGGGGTCAAAAAGTTTTGCAACAGAGGAGAGAATTTGTCGCTTTGTACTAGCGGAAGAAAGGGGTATAGCATCCACTGTGTACGAGAAAGTATCGGTAAGGGCGTTCCATTGAATGCCGAGTGTTTTGGTGTTGCTTGCTTTCTCGAACTCTAACAAGTTCGTGTCCAGCAAGTCCTCTTTTTTGATATCCTTTAGTATATCAGGGTGGTTGGCCGTTATCTTTTTTAAGGGGCATCCTGCAGAACCTAGCACTTTGATGACCTGAGAGAGAGACTGTTCAGCCGAGAGAATATCATGACTGCCAGAGAGAATGTCATCTACATAAGTTTCTTTGGTCAAAGGAAAATTTCTACCATGTCTTTGGCTAGCTGATGGACTGTACGTATGGCAAGATAGGGGGCACAGTTGACTCCGAAGGTGACTGTCTTCAGACGGTAGTCTTTTATGGGGTCACCCCGAGACGACCGAAAGACGATCCTTTGATAGTCTCTATCATCTTCGTGCATGAGGATTTGACGGTACATTTTTTCAACGTCTCCGTTGAAAACAAACTGGTATGTCCGCCATCTGAGAATTAGAAGCATCAGATCAGGTTGGAGAGTAGGGCCGGTATAGAGAACATCGTTGAGAGAGAATCCAGACGCGGACTTTTTTGAGGCGTTAAACACGACCCTTACCTTTGATGTCTTTTTCTCGGGTTTTATTACTGCATGGTGGGGGAGATAAAATGAACTGCATTTACCATCTTCATATTTGTCATAGCAGCCGGTTTCTTCCATATGATCGAGAGTGAGGTATTCTTCTAATACTCTATCATATTGGCAGTGGCGTGCCTACGTGTTTCAATCAAGGCAAGCCCCAGTCCTTATAACCCCAACAAAAGCACATACTGCTGCCAAAGAACATTTCAGACGAAGAAGAAGAGTTCAGGATAGATATTTATCGACTTTTGCACACGGGGAAAAACTTAAACTAAAACTTTCTTCAATAGGCAAGTTATTGTTTTGCAGATTTTTTAAGCTTTACCAATCCAAGGGAAAAGGTTTACTTGCACTATTTCCCATATAGAAGCCAAGGCTCACTTGCACAACGAAAATTTATATTTTTAACTCAGAGTTAATGTCAAATTAACTCTGAGCTAAAAAGATAACTCGGCGTCGTGCAAGTGGACCTAAGAAACCTAAAAAATATTTTTTATATTTTATAATGCCTAGCAAAAAAAAAAAATATTACAGCAATCACCACTATTGAATTCTTTTTTTCTACTTTAAAATATGCGCCAATAATTTTTGAGTAGAGCTCTTTGCACATTAACATTGTAGATATGTATGTATATACATATCCAGTTTGGCTTTAAAGCTTATAGTAACAACAGCACGAAGCTGGCTTCGTAGTTGCATACAAAATTTCTTCTAAATTCAAAAAAACTGTAGCTTCAAAAAGACATTTTAGTAAGGGATTTGAAAGCCAGGTAAAAGCCAATAAGTAAAAGCGAGATGGCAATCATCGCCTAGGCGGTTAAAGGCTATTTTAAGTAAGCAAGTAAGAGATGCCATCATATGCGCTGAACAAATTTTATGTTAATTGTTTTGCTATCAGCCGCCAGATGGCAGGAAGAGCTTTATTTATATGTTTATGCTATTGGCAGTTAGTGAAACCAAATGTAAACGTTAAAGAAATTGTTACGATACATTTTTGAAACATATTGCAGCTCATAGAGGATTAGCTAGGCAAGCCGGGCTTTTCGGCTTATATGGAAGGCACGCCACTGCATATTGGGTCTTCAGATCACCCTTCCTTTGGAGACCTTTTTCCATTCCGAGGAATTGACTTAAAGCTGCAGACCGAGAATGGGATAAGTTAATGGACTCTGGAAAACTGGGCTTAAAGGGGAGCCTAACAATGTAACGACCATTGCTGTTGCGAGTTGTTGTAGCTGCATAAAACTCCTCGCATAACTCGTCTTCCGAGGTTGCATGGCGACTAGTTGGTACTTCTTCAAGTTCCCAGAACTTGCGCAATAGAGAGTTCAGGCTATCATTGGTTACCTCTGAGACTTGCGTGGAGAAGGAAGTCACAGTCACAGGGGCTTTACCGCTGAGGATCCATCCAAAAATGGTTTTCTGCGCTAGGAGGTTCGGAGATAGTTTCTCAACGCCATTTTCCATTATTTGAGGTATTATGTCACTGCCTAGGACGAGATCTATTTGAGCAGGCGAGTGACAATTAGAGTCCGCAAGGTTGAGGTGTGCCCATTTCGTTTGGAGCTCCTTGGTGAGTCTAAGGTTTGGAAGCATTTTTGTCAGTTGGGGTAATACTATGGCCTCCGCGTTTATTTTTGTCTTAAGATCAGCGGATACCAAAGTCAGGGAGCATAGTTTATTTGAGGTCTGGACTACTTTACCACCCATTCCTGAGATTTCAAATCTGGAGGGTTTGAATGGGAGTTGAAGCCTATCCTGGGCTTTGGTAGAAATAAAGCTTCTTTTTGATCCCTGGTCGACGAGAGCTCTAAGTTTGAAAATGTCTCCCCTATGTTCCACAGGTACGATAGCAGTGGGTAAGATTATTTTGCAATCGTTTTCTGAATAGAACGATTGGACCTGGCTTTGCTGGGAGCAGGATGATTCATCATCCTGAAGGTCGGCCTGGTCCGGGGTTTCGCTCGTAGGGTTCGTAGTTGTGGTTTGTGATGACGTCTTTTGCATTCTAGGGGGTTGTCTCTTCGGCACGGCTGTTGAGTCTTCGTGAAGAACAGTGTTGTGCCGATCTCGACATTGATTGCATGTCTGAAGGCTGGGACAGTCTTTCAATATGTGTGACTGGGAGAGGCAATTAAAACACATATTGTTTTCCCTAACAAACTTCCTACGATCAGAGGTTGACAATTTCTTAAATTTGAAGCAACTGATCAGGGGGTGAGAGGAGGTTTTACACAAAGCGCACTTGTACATTGTACGCTGCTCTGTCATATGAGACTGGGTATGAGAAGTCGTCCTATTTTGAAACTGACTGGACTGTTGGGGTTTAAAAGATGGCCTAGCTTGGGGATTGACCTTAAATTTATTTGGTCGCCATTGATCTACTCGTTCTACGACTTCATAACGAGTAGTCAGGAACTGGTCCATTTAGGACCAGTTTGGAAGTTCTTTCCTCGAAGTCAAAGATTGCTCCCACAGAGTGACCGTATTTTCTGGGAGTTTGGAGGTGACGAGGTAAATCAGTATCGGATCCCAGTTATCCGTGGAGACTTGTTGCGTGGCAAGAATCAGAAGACAATTATTGACAGAGGATTGCAATTTTTGTATATCTTCACTATTCTCAGTTATAATGGGTTTTAAAGTCATGAGGGCACGGATTTGATTATCTACGAGGACACGTCTGTTCTCGTAGCGAGATTTCAAGGCTTCCCACGCCAAAGCGAAATTATCATCAGTCAAGGGAAATTTATGAACTATTTGCGCGGCCTTTCCCTGTGTTTTGTATCTAAGGTGATAAAATTTTTGCGCTTGAGAGAGTTTGGGGTGGTTAATGTAGACAGCAGTGAACATGTCACGAAACGAGGGCCATTTTTCATAACCACCGTAAAATATTTCTGTATCGCAAGGAGGGATTTTCAGACAAAGACCGGAATTTTCTGATGAGTTCTTAGTTTCGGAGGGAGGCGGGGGATTGTTCGCTTGTTTGATCAGCTGCAGCTGATCTTCCATCTGCGCTTTTGTGGTTTCATATGTTATGAGACAGGAGCTGTATTTGCTATAAGCAGAGGTCGCAAAATCTTCTGGAAGCTCCTGATCCTCGAGTGCCACAATGCTATCAAACGCTTTTTGAACTCTATTCCAAAACTTTTCTATATTTGATGTTTTAATTTTCAGGGAGGATTCCGTGTTTTCTTCTATGGCCGTTGACGTAAACCGAGCACAATACTCCAAGAAGATATCTGTTTCCGTAGTGAACTTTTTAGGGGCATTCGAAAATTTAAATATTTTCACAACTTTACGTTGAGGGGGCTGATTATCTTGGAGGTTTTCCTGTCTCTTTTCATCGTCACTCATTTTTAAGGTGGTTTAAAAGCGTTTACGAATTGAGATTTGAGAGATTTTTTTTTTTTTTTTTTGAAAAATTTATTTATTTAAAAAATTATTTTTTTTTTTTTTGAAAGGGAGTGTTTATTTGCTAGATAACTGAGTGAGAGAAACTTTAAGTTTAAATATTCACGTTACTAGCAAAAGAGAAACAATTTCAAAAGCAAAAAAAATTTTTTGAGGGAAATAAATTTTGAGGGTGTATTTCAAAAAAGTTGACCACTGTACCACGTTTGTGCTGTATTTTGTATGTATATATTGGGGTGGTTTAAATATACGTGGGAGACAAAATACAATTATATATAAATCTAAGTTATAATGAGATATATTTATTGAGGTTCGATGTTTTTAATGGACTGTAATAAGAGAGATATTGAGCGAGAAAACTAAGCTCAGTGTAAAAAATTTTTGTAAACTTGAGATTTTGCAATTTAATGCGAGAAATTTTTTTTTTTTTTTTTTTTTTTTGATTACAGACACTGAACCACTCTTGTACCACCGTGCACGAGATATATTTATTTGATAAATTAATATTTACTTCTTTTTGAGAAAAATAAACTAATTCAGAAGACAAATTTAGTGCACAAATTTTGAGTCGAAAATTTTACAAATGTACCCACTGTAACTAAACGACTTTTCTTGACTTTTCTTTGTACATATGTACCGTACTTCGTAAAGAAGACAAAAAGGGGTTATTGCCTTTTCATTTATATATTGAAAAAAAGAGACACAATTTAGGCGGGATATGAGAAATTTTGGCGGGAACCACAAATTCTCGAGACAAAATTGTTATGAAATTTTCAATATATTTTTATGTTTATAGGTACCGTGTAAGGGAAGGGGGGTATTATTTCATTTAATACTCACGGTTTTTGCACAATTGGGTACTTATTTGTATGTTTTGTAGTTGTTGTAGGTAGGCGCTGGTTCTCTGCTGGCGACGAAGGACCACTGAATAATGCAGTGTCCTTACCTTGGATGCGGCAATAGGTTCGGATGGATGTGGTGGCTGGAGCTGGCTCAGATGCTGCTGGTTGCGCGCTAGTAACCAAATAATTTGGATGCTGGTGATGCACAGGACTTTGCTGTGGTGTTGGGGGTGGTTTTGCTGGCTATTGTTTCGCGGCGAGTAACTAATATGCGCACGACAGATAAAATAAAACCACGCACTTTTCAAATATATATATAACAATTTAATGGCACTTTGAATAGTAAATACTTATTACAAATCTATTTTGTACAAAGCGGGTTTAATTGTTTCGAACGTTTCGGGTTGATTTTAAAGAGAATTGTGATAATAAAAAGAAATATGCAAAGAATAAGTTGACAGCTGTGTGTACATATGTATGTATGTATACAGCTGTCCACCAGTTGCGGGGGCTGCCAGATCACTAGGATTGCGCAAACGTTCAAAGTGGTATACGTTTGCGCAAACAGGTTGGCAAACTAATTAGATATAATTATGCATACAATATAATCCAATTATTGTGCATAATTATAAAAATGATACTAATGAATACTTATTCTAAGTAATACAGGGTGAGTTCATATAAATATTCATACATATAAATTCAATACATAAATCGATAGCGTTAAATTCAGTAATTCAATAGTAGTTTCGAGTAGATGATGAATGAATCATTTTAGGGTATTGGAAGTCGCCTAAACAGTCAGAATTGTAGGCAGGGTCGATTGAATTGTGTAGGTGTTCATTTCTGTCCAAATATGCAGACACCGGCATATTTGTTTGCATGAAATTCCAGAACAAACAAAAGTGCTTAGTAGCGATTGCGTCATATTTAAGATCACGGCCGTCAATAAGTGTGCCGTCGCTAGCGTCAGCATTGCAACCGCTAGTGTCAGCAGTTGCGACAGCTGGCGACCTAGTACGGTGGTCAGCAATTTCACTTACTGACGACCTAGAACGGTAGACTGCTGACTAGTGACCTAGTATTGCAGAAGTCAAGAGCAATGCACTAGTCAGCATAATTGTAAGATGTAATTTGTATATAAGCTAAGAATTTAGAATAAAGATTTGAGAAATGTATGACCAGCAAACCAGCTTTGATTCACTCTTTTAAGCGCAACTGCTTCCATCGCCATTTCTCCCATCTCCAGAATAACCAGGTTCAAGTGCCTGACGTTATTGCCCACAAGTCTTGGTGCTACTGCCTTGACTAACCCACCATACAACCCGAGCTGTTGGTGCGACCACCTCGAGTTCTATTTATCGGTACGTGGATTGGCACCTCTCTCCATCCAATTCTTTCATCAGGACGACAAATCAACCGCTCCAAACAATAGGCATTGTAGGTAGAGTAGGCGGTGTAGGCAGGGTTTATTGTATTGCATAGGCATTGTAGGCAGTGTCGAATGTATTGTATAGGCATTCTAGGCAGTGTAGGCAGGGTGTATAGTATTGCATAGGCATTGTAGGTAGGGTCGATTGTATTGTATAGGCATTGTAGGCGGTGAAGGCAGTATAGGCAGGGTGTATTGTATTGTATAGGCATTGTAGGCAGGGTCGATTGTATTGTAAAGGCATTGTAGTTTCGGGACTGTTTCGAGATCGTTTTGGGATCATTTCGGGATTGTTTTGGGATCATTTCGGGATCGTTTCGAGATCGTTTCGGGATCGAATCGAGATCGTTTTGAGATCGTTTCGGGATCGTTTTGGAATAGTTTCGGGATTGTTTTGGGATCGTTTTGGGATCGTTTTGGGATCGTTTCGAGATCGTTTTGGAATCGTTTCGGGACCATTTCAAGATTCTTTTGGGATCTTTTAGGACCGTTTCGGGATCGTTTTGAGATCGTTTTGGAATCGTTTCGGGATCGTTTCAAGATCGTTTTGGGATCGTTTCGGGACTGTTTCGGGAACGGTTTTGGGATCATTTCGAAATCGTTTTTTCATTTGTAAATAACTGATTAAAAATGAAGTTTTATCGTTATTCAAGAATTCCATAAATAAAAATAAAGCGTTATTCATCACTCAACATTTCTTGTTGATGTCTATGCGTTGGGGGTCTTTCCAGAAAGTCACGCTGTAGGCTATAGGCTGTAGGCATACAACACAAATCTGTATTGTGAAGGCTGTATTTGTGTGTGTATATTCGAGTGCTTTGCTGGCGCTTTGTTGTTCGTTAAATACTAAATGCAAACTAGTGTAGGCTGCAGTGTATAGGATGTAAGCTGTAGGTTGTAGGCTGTAGGTTGAAGATTGTAGTGTGTATGAACAAAGACGAGTCATAAAGGACTCATAGACGGGTCATAAATGACTCATGATTGTGTTTCAAATGTCTCACGGCTGAGTCATTTTTGAATCATCCAAGAGTCAATTATGGCCCGTCTATGAGTCATTTATGACTCGTCTTTGAATTGTATACTACGGTTCTAGATATGTATATTTGGCTTATAGGAGTTTTTATAGAAAAGATATCAAAAGAAAGAAAGAACAGGGAAAAAAAACACCAAAAAATACATATAAAATTAAATTTTATGCAGAATACACATGTTTACACATCAAACTTCGCGAGTACTTGGTACTCACACCTTTTTTTTGTATGGATACAGACAAGTCGAAGAGATGGCTTGAATTATAGAAATCAGTACTTTTTCTTAAAAATCACGTGAAAGTCAGTACGAATTCCGCAAAATCAGTACAAAAATTTAATGATTTTATTTTTCTAAAAAAACAGTACATGTACTGACAAAATCAGTACGAATGGCAAACCTAATTAACACTATGAATTATTTTTGAATATACAACTATAGCTCAGCGATGGTTTGGTCCATCATGAAATAAGACAGGTGGCAGCAAATGAACAGCTGTTTAACTTTTTTTCTGCTTTTTTCCATGATTTATAAATAAAGGTTGAGTCGTTGTGTTTTTAGTGTGTTTGCTGTTGATGTTGACATTTTCTCCCGCTGTCAAATGAGTGTCAAATCGCATTGGTTTGTTTACAAATAAACAGAAGCAAAACAGAAGTAATTTTACTAGCTGATTGCTGCTTGAAAAAAATTGACAAAATTTTGTTATATTATTCTTTTTTTGTTGAATAATATGTAATATATTCATACATTGAACGCAAAGAAGTTGGACCGCTTATTCGCTAGGCCATTTTTGGTAATATAAGTGAACACCGCGTTAAACTTGCGGGCTTTGCATTGAAAAGCATAAAGAAAACAAATTTTAAAAGGAAAAAAGTTTTATTTTTAATTGTTATGCGTCCAACTTCTGTTTTTCACTTGTCTTTTGCCAATTTCACACAAAATTTCGAGAAAACCTTCGAAACAAATCCAAATTAAGTTGTTTCGAAGGTTTTCTCGAAATTTGGTGTGAAATTTATTTATTTATTTATTGAACAAAGTGGTTGTGAGAGTAAGACAGAGTCTTTTATAGCACATCAACAAACTTAAAATACAAATTATTTAACATTAACACTAAGTTCTTATAATGAAATAAATTATAATAATAATCAACAAAGATAAACCTATAGTAACAATAATGTTTGTAAGAAGAGAGAAAATAAAGAAATTAAAAATAGAAATAAGAAATGGAAATAGAGAAAGACGTAGCTTTGTTGCAATCACGTTAAGTTCGCTGTACTGAAGTACTCATGAATCATCCCTCTGTAGTTGGTCCTACTCAAGGCAACCTTTAGAAAATCAGGAATTGAGTTCCAGAGCCTTACAGCATGTATAAAAAATAGCCTCGAAGAAGATAAATATACATGTCTGGGAATTATCAAATTGCGGTTCCTGAGGGACCTGGAGAATTTTAAGGGTCCAATAGATAAAGCTTTGTTAACCTCGCCTGACATTTGCTACCTCAAAACTTTGCGTCCAACTTCAGAGGTATGCTACAATGAACGCCTTGACGCTTCTCTTTTATACATTTGTTTTCGTTATTTATTTATTTGCATTCAGAGTGTTTTGGTTAATTTATTAATTTAATAGAGAACAAATTAATTAATTATTATTTCCTCCAACTTTTTATTCTTTAATTAAAGCAAACTCATCAACATCTGATTGTCAACGCAAGCAAAATTTGAGAGTTTGCCAAATTTTAACCTTGCTTCAACTTTGAGGTCTCCAATTTGCCATGCTGCATTTAAATACGTATACTGAACTATTCTGTCAAAGTCAAAGTTTGAGGTAAAGTTAAAATAAAGCTTTATGTAACTGACCCTTTAGTTTCTCAAAAAGATATTGGGCGGTTTTAAATTCAATTAGTTTGTAGATATATATACAATTACGTGCCGCAAGGTACTCAAGAATAGTGCATCCAAGAACTTCACGCTTCCATAAAGAAATGTGATTATACTTTGGCCCCGCAAATACATAACGTGTAACGTTGTTAAAAGCAACTTCAATTTTTTGACGCGACACGGAGTCAAGGTGACTGTATACGAGTTCCGCGTACGTAAAGTGTGGAACTATCAACTGCACAGCTAGTTTTTTCCTAGTCTCTAGGGGAGTAAACGAGGCAGAGATTCTTAATCTACGTAAAACATAATAAGGGGATTCATCAACTCTTATAAGTTGAGCCTTGGAAAAGTCCAGGAGACAAAGAAGAGTTACGTCTCCGTTGTCAAAGTTGATTCTTATGTCATCCAGTATTTTCAGCATAGCAGTAGAGCAGCTGTGCTTGGGACGGAACCCGGATTGTAATGGATTCAACAGTTTATTTTCTTGAATATATGATGAAATTTGAACTGCCATCAAGGACTCACACACTTTGGCAAAAGCTGGAATAATACTTATTGGCCTATAAACACAAGGAGCTGTGGCTGCATTTATTTTAGCAACAGGAATAATTAAAGCCTTTTCCCACTCCATTGGGAAACATGATGTCGTAAAGCAATGGTTGATTATATGTGTAAGGCAGTCCGCAGACGAGGCGCATCGTCATAGACGCGTACTCGTCATTCCACTGAGCACGAATTTCCCTGCGTCTCAGGATCTGCATACGACGCTGCAGAAAAAAAGCACGCAACGAACTGTCAAAATTGCAATTTTAACTACATTTTTAACACATATTTCTTCCGATTGTACAAATTTTTTATTTTTTATTTCAAGAGAAACAATTAATTTTATTTGAAAAAAGAAACCAAAGCCACGGCACACAAAAATCGAAAATGAAAAATGTAAACAAATGCTTCTTCTTCCTCTTTTGTGCAGCTCTTCATGCAAATATATGTGTTCAGCAACAAAGCGAACAAAAATCGAATGTAGCGTCTAATACGCGTCTATGACGATTCGCTCCGTGTGCGGACACGCTAAGGGTACCTAGGATATGCGGCAGCACAATTTTCAAAAACCTCAAGGATATCCCGTCGTCCCCAACGGCGTTTGACTTGATGCTTATAAGAGACACAAGAACATCATTCTCAACCACTGCACTGAACTGGAATTGCCTCTCCAGGGAAAATCTATTTTCTACATTCAAAGACACTGCTCTGTCCCGTCTGATACTCAAACTGCAAAAGTAGTCATTGAGTGTATTAGGGTCAATATGACACTCAGTCATCTGCTTGCCATGGATATTAAGATTTTTCAAGTTACGCCATAGATCCTTAGATGGTAATAACGGATTTAACTTCTCGTCACAGTAGGTCTGCTTTGCCCGTCTAGTTATGTATGTGGCCTTTTTACGAGCAATTTTGTACTCCTGCCAAGCATTATCAGATTGGCTCCGTTTCCACTTATTATAAAGCCTATTCCGTAGTTTAATAGCGGACCTAATATATGGCTATACCAAGGACAAGAGTTTTTAGTTATTCGAACTTCGCGTAAAGGCACATGGGAATCGAATAGGCCGCGAAGGGAATTATTTAAAAAATCAAGCTTCTGCCAAGAAAGAGACCAACAAGATGTCCAATCGATGTTAGATAGATCAACAAATAACGAATCTACATTTAAAGACTTAAAATCACGATAAACAGAAGTAAGATCATGTTCACACTGAAGCGAAAACACCTTGTTTTCGTGTAAAACATCTCACATAAAACAGGTGCGTTCATACCTGCTATTCTTGTTTTCATTTGACAGTAATCAGCTGTTCTAGAAATTGTGATTTGTGAGAAAAAATAATTAAAATTTTGTGAACGTACAAATGTGAGTTATTGTTTAAAATATTTGTTTTTATATTATATTTCAATTGATGGCAAGGAACTGCAGCTTTAGTTTTTGCAATTTTTGTGTCGAGACTTTGCAGTTTATATTTTATGTACTTATTTTAAGTTTTACTGTCAGCGTACTCATTTCAAATTTACTTTATAGCATAAACATTTTCATTTTGATTTTTTATAAATTCGGGCGACGAAATTCAAAATGAAAACATTTGACATATCAGATATGTGACAGTATGTTTTTCGATTATTACCGATAAAATTTAGAGCCGACACTGATTGTGAAAGGTTTTCGGTGATGTTTTGGGATAAAACATGATGTTTTCGCAGGTTTTCGGTTGAAAATTTTGTATGGCGAAAACATCGGTTTTCAGCATGTTTTGCCTCGAAAACCAGAATGAGCTCGAAAACACGCTAGTGTGTACATAGTATAACAGTGTTAGCCGAGCAGTTAAGCGTATCATCTAAAGTACAAAAAATAAGATCGGATATAAAGCTTATTTGCTCAAACTTTAGTATGTGTTGAGAACTTGCCGTAATTATGATGTCTAGCAGACTAGGGGTTGAGTTATACGCATATCTTGTCGGTATAATACGATTGACTACAGTAAGACCAGCGGCTGCAACATGGTCAAGTAATTTAAAAGTGTAAGAGTCGTTACAAAGAAGATTCACATTGAAGTCACCACAAATAACAAAGTACTCAAAGTCAATTAAGAACCGCGATAGCTCAGTAAAAAACGAATCTAACAAATAACATCTATGGGGATTATACAAGCAAGATACCAAAACCCTTGTCGCATTATCTGAAATTTCAGCAATAATGAACTCAGTGTCTAGTGATTTAGTCAAGACGTTGAGTTTTAAGTATGACTTATAGTAAATTGCAACTCCTCCACCCTTCCGTGCCGTTCTGTCAACGCGTGTCTATCTATAGTTAGGGATGCTATAGTACACATCAGAAATGTCACTAGAAAACCAGGTTTCTGAAACGCAAATTATGGGCACTTTCGAATCGCAAAATATATCCCTAACATAGTCCAACTTTTTATTGTTAAGGCTACGGGCGTTGAAGTGTACTACACTAAGTCCAGCAGATTGCTTACAAAAAATTTCTATGACTACTTTGGCGCTATCTTTCATGCTTAAGGCGGATTTCCTACAGGGGTCCACCAAAAGCGAAGGAACAACCACATAGAAAATGACATATGCACAAACAATAGCAGAGATGCAAATGAACGCAACAGCAACAACATACGACAATCAGAAAAAATAGGGAAGAAGAGAAAAAAGAATGAAAAGAAAATAGCAAATAAATGGTATAGAAAAAAAATCATAACAAAAGAGATTTGAGCTGAACATTGAGAAAAAGAAAAAGATTTAAGGCATAGAGTATCTAACATGAACATATTCATATACATCAACAGTGGCGCACACAGAAAAATATTTTGGGGGGGGTTTTCAATATCCAACGGAAAATTAAAAAAAAAAATACTGAAAACTCATACCAACAATTTTTACTTAAATTTATGTTTGGGGAGTGGACCTACGTATGCACAAATTAAACAAAGGCACTTTTTAAAGCTCAATTCATTGCATTTTCTCTGTATTTAAACTAAAACTAAAAAGGAATTCAAACATTTTAATAACTAAAAGAATTTTATGAACATAAACGTTGAAAATGTAATTAATGCTATTCAATTAAATTAATATACACAGTAGTGAACATAAATTAGACAAAATAATATACAAAAATTAATATAATTATATAAGTTATTACAGTTGTATGTCAATTTTTCTTGACTTCTCTGCCAGTTTGTCTATAACTCTTTCCACTGAAGGAGTAACTTCTCTATACATATAGAGAAGTGCTAGCCCGTTTAATCTCTCTTGGGAAATTGTACTTCTCAAATACGTTTTCAGTCTTCGAAGTGATGAAAATGATCTTTCATTTTCACATGTTGTAATAGGAAGAGTTACTAGAATATTCAGTAAATTAAATACATTTGGTAAAATTTCCTTTCCACAAAGTTCAATAGCTTGTAAAACTGTATTTGGCCTATCTTCGAGCTTCGAGCTTGAAATAGTTTTATACCAAACGTATATTTCTGCTTTAACATCTTCGAAATCTCCCTCCAAGTCATCGGAATAAAAATTATACAACTTCCTTAAAGTAGCTACAGCATTATCGTCAAGTGTAAAGACCTTTTCTGGAAAAAGAACTTTGAATCCAATGAGTAAGTCTTTATGCTTCAGAAACCTATCATTGAGACTAGAAATAAATGCATCTAAAAATGGGATGTAGAGATAAATACGGTAAAAAGTTTCGACGCCTAATGTCTCCGTATTAGAAACCCTTGGTTTTTTTAAAGTGAAGCCATTCGTTTCTGCTTGCTTCTGAGCAATATTAAACAAAGTTCTAAACTCTTGCTCGGCATTTTCTCTTATCAAGCATAAATCTTTCAAAGTTATATCGGCTAAGTTAACTGCTTGTTTTAAGTCAATACTTCGAGTTTGAAGAAATTTACATAAGATATTGGCTTTGCTAAACACTTGATTAACGCATTGCAGAGCAATTACAAACTCACTTTTTTGTATGGCACAGTTAAGTAGATTAGCATCTTCAGCAACATTTTTATTATCCCAACAGGATATTTGATGCAAAGCCAACAATATCCCATCAAAAAATTCTATAAAAACAAATACTGAATTATATCTTTCAATCCACCTAGTGGGACACATTTTTTTCAATTTTTTGTGGTCAAAAATCTTTAATTTTTCCAGACACTCCTGTAAAACACTCTGTCTTTTAGGTGTATTGAAAAAATCATACAATTTACCTACAACACCAAGACAATTTCTTATATACACATTCCCACACGAACTTGAAACGGCCAAGTTTAGCGAGTGCGCTGCACAATGTACATATAGAGCTTTAGGGTACTTCCTAGAAATGTGAGATTGTACACCCTTAAATTGGCCACTCATTGATGCAGCACCATCGTACCCTTGGCCGCGCATTTTACTTAGGTCCAGTCCAATTCTCTCCAACTCTTCTAAAATTATTTTTGACATACTCTCTCCTGTCAAATCCTTCAGTGGAATGAACTTAAGAAAAACTTCATTTATTTCGTGAACACCATTATCAAAATATCTAACACAGAGTGACATTTGTTCCACACCAGATATATCAGCTGTCTCATCAGAAAGAACGGAGAAATAGTTTGCCGAGTTAACTTGTTCAGACAGGGTTTTTAAAATCAATTTTTCACATATGTCAATAATTTCGTTTTGAATCCTCCAACTTGTGTACATTGCATTACTGCTACTCTCCGACAACACACTCTTTAAATGTGTATCATACTGCTGTCTGTACTTCAAAAGCTCCCTGAAATTGCCCTCATTTATTGCACTTGCGTCCTCTATACGCCCCCAGTCCCGATGTCCTCTTAGTGCAAGTCCTTGTTTTCCACAGAAGAAAACTGTTTCAATGATGGGCCTTAATTTGTTCCGATTTTCTAAGACTTTCTGTTTGGCCATCTTGTCAATCTGATGGCAAACGGGTTCTTGTTGCTTGCTTACTATTTTCATAATGAAATGAGCATTTTCTACGCTATTTTTGTGGTAATTAGTTTTACTATGATTTGCGAAATACTCTCGAGCTTTTTTCCAATTATTGAACGGCTCTTCCACCAACTTTCCCATTCTTTCTGTGCTATTTTGCCCGCATACATCTTTATTTTTAAAAAGGACACAAAACTTACAAAATGCTCCATTTACTGCTTGAGAGTAGCAAAGCCAAATCCATTCCGCTATCCACTTATGCTGAAACCTAAGATTTCGAGGCCCGGTTGAAGGGAAAGCAAACCTTTCAGTTGGAACCCAAACCTTATTCAACGCCTCTACCTTTTCCTCATTACTAAGCTTTCTTAGAATGAAATTTGAAATATCATGTGGACTGCTGTCCTTCGAGTTGTCATTTTCTTCGACCGTAGTGGACTCTTCTGTAATATCAACATAAGCTAAAATCTGCAAGAATGAATAATGCATCTTTTAATTTTTATTATTTACCAACTATTTTCCTGGAACACGATGGTTGCTCATCATTTGCTTTGGGTTTTTTAGAAAAAATTCAGTCAAATCTAACTGACGCTTCGACATTTTTATAAATTTAATTGCACCAAAAATTTGACCACCAGCAGCGACGACAAGAACTGTTTTTCTATAGACTGTCAATTATCCACTACAGCAGTATTTTTCTTTTTCACATTTTTTGAATTGCAACTGAATTCATATTTTTCGTCATGTAGCAGCTACATTGTAGCTTTGGTGGAACGAATTGGATTATGGTGAATTAAATATTCGTTAAGTGCACATCGTTGGTGAATTATTTTAAATTAAAACAATCCTCAGCTAATATCCATAGCATACTTTTAGGGAAATGTCTCCACACTGCTTGTTTATAAACATATTCAGTAGATGTTGAGTCAACATTGTTGACAAACATTGGCAATGTACATCCACGAATATTCATAGATTTTACAACATGTATTTACACAAATATTTATTAAATTTTTCATAAAATTTTTTTTTATGGTATGTTTTCAAATTTTTGGGGGGGGGTTTTAACCCCAAAACCCCCCCCTTGAGTGCGCCAATGTACATCAACATACTAAATATAAATAATAAAAATAAGCGCGCTCAAGCTCCAACAACAGCGTCAACCTCGGCTATGCTGCTGACCAATTTAGGCTCTTCGTCCACCTTGAGCCGTCAAAGACTCTGCCGCGAAAAGAGAATACTGGCGCTGTTGCATACATATTATCGCAGGCCTTTAGCGGTACCCTGCAGCGAAACCTCAAACTAGTCAGAAAAATACTAGTATACAACTAGAATTTTCTGGTAGAACTCATACTAGTCAGGAAATATCCACTTCATACTAGTATACAACCAGAATTTTCTGGTACAACTCATACTAGTCAGGAAATATCCACTTCATACTAGTATACAACTAGAATTTTCTGGTACAACTCATACTAGTCAGGAAATATCCATTTCATACCAGTATACAACTAGAATTTTCTGGTAGAACACATACTAGTCAGGAATAATCCATTTCATACTAGTATACAACTAGAATTTTCTGGCTGAACCCATACTAGTCAGGAAATATACATTCCATACTAGTATATAACTAGATTTTTCTGGATGAAATTATACCAGTTGAAAAATACAAAATTCATTCCTTTCGTTTTCTTTTATAATTCATAGATGCTTTTTCGTGATAGGGTAAATACAAATAGCGGCTGCTTTCTTAAGAATAAACATGAAAATAAAGTCGAGGGATAAAATAAAGGGTAAGCCAGGAAAATTCTGGTTGAAATCATACTAGTCCAAGTTTAATGATTTTTGGACTGGTATGATACTAGTATATTTTATACTAGTCCTTTCTGGACTAGTATGTGGACTAGTTCATTTATGGAAATTATACTAGTCCAGGTTGAACTAGTATGGAACTAGTATTTTACAACTAGTATGAAACTGGTATTTCCTGACTAGTAGATAACTGGTATATTCTGGTCGAAATCTGACAATTGACATCTCGTAGGACATCAACACGTAAAAAATACCAGTTGCTTATATGGAAAAAAGACAGAACACTGACTAGTTGGGCCCGGTGCACCAACTAGTTGTAAAGTAGTTTTCAACTAGTTGCTTTCGCTGCAGGGTAGGAGTGAAATGGAAAAAATGTTAATGTTAAAAAAGGTCGTAACGGACTTTTTCAATGTTAAAAATGTTCGTAACGGACTTTTTTCAATGTTAAAAGGTTCGGCGTTAGCAACATAACTTGACAAAAATAAATATACCTAAGCGTTGCGACATTGTACTAATGTTAGCAGCAGGCCAAAATGTTCCCAATAGGCCCCAAATAGGGCCCAAAATATTCCCAAATAGGCCCCAAAATGGTCCCAAATTGGCCCCGAAATGGTCTTAAAGTCATCCCATAGTGACCTAAAGCCACCACAAGGGATCCCAAAGTGGCCCCAAAACGTTCCCACATTGGCCCCAAAATTGTCCCAAATTGGCCCCGAAATGGTCTTAAAGTCATCCCATAGTGACCTAAAGCGACCACAAGGGATCCCAAAGTGGCCCCAAAATGTTCCCAAATTGGCCCCAAAATGTTCCCAAATTGGCCCCAAAATGGTCCCGTATTGGCCCCAAAATTGTCCCTTATTGGCCCCGAAATGGTCTTAAAGTGATCCCATAGTGACCTAAAGCGACCACAAGGGATCCCAAAGTGGCCCCAAAATGTTCCCAAATTGGCCCCAAAATGGTCCCATATTGGCCCCAAAATTGTCCCTTATTGGCCCCGAAATGGTCTTAAAGTGATCCCATAGTGACCTAAAGCGACCACAAGGCATCCCAAAGTGGCCCCAAAATGTTCCCAAATTGGCCCCAAAATGTTCCTAAATTGGCCCTAAAAAGGTCCCAAATTGGCCCCGAAATGGTCTTAAAGTCATCCCATAGTGACCTAAAGCGACCACAAGGGATCCCAAAGTGGCCCCAACATGTGATCCAATAGTGACCTTAAGCCACCACAAGGGATCCCAAAGTGGCTCCAAAATTTTCCCAAATAGGCCCCAAAATGTTCCCAAATTGGCCCTAAAATTGTACCAAACTGGCCCCGAAATAGTCTTAAAGTCATCCCATAGTGACCTAAAGCGACCATAAGGGATCCCAAAGTGGCCCCAACATGTTCCAAAATTGCCCGCAAAATGGTCCCAAATTGGCCCCGAAATGGTTTAAAGTCATCCCATAGTGACCTAAAGCGACCACAAGGGATCCCATGGTGGCCCCAAAAGGTTCCCAAATAGGCCCCAAAATGTTCCCAAATTGGCCCCAAAATTGTACCAAATTGGCCCCGAAATGGTCTAAAAGTCATACCATAGTGACCTAAAGCGACCACAAAGGATCCCAAAGTGGCCCCAAAATGTTCCCAAATTGGCCCCAAAATTGTCCCATATTATTAAAGTGATCCCATAGTGACTTAAAGCCACCACAAGGGATCCCAAAGTGGCCCCAAAATGGTCCCAAATTGGCCCCGAAATGGTCTTAAAGTGATCCCATAGTTACCTAAAGCCACCACAAGGGATCCCAAAGTGGCCCCAAAATGTTCCCAAATTGGCCCCAAAATTGTCCCATATTGGCCCCGATATGGTCTTAAAGTGATCCCATAGTGACTTAAAGCCACCACAAGGGATCCCAAAGTGGCCCCAAAATGTTCTCAAATTGGCCCCAAAATGGTCCCAAATTGGCCCCGAAATGGTCTTAAAGTGATCCCATAGTGACCTAAAGCCACCACAAGGGATCCCAAATTGGCCCCAAAATGTTCCCAAATTGGCCCCGAAATGGTCTTAAAGTCATCCAATAGTGACCAAAAGCGACCACAAGGGATCCCAAATTGGCCCGAAAATTTTCCCAAATTGGCCCCAAAATGGTCCCAAATTGGCCCCGAAATGGTCTTAAAGTCATCCAATTGTGACCTAAAGCGACCACAAGGGATCCCAAAGTGGCCTCAAAATGTTCCCATATGGGACATCATTATGATGTCATATCATGTGATTTCATATCATATGATGTCATATTATGTGATGTCATATTATGTGATGCCATATCATATGATGTCATATCATGTGATGTCATATCATGTGATGTCACGTCATATGATGTCATATCATGTCATTTCAAATCATATGATGTTATATCACATGATGTCATATCATGTGATTTCAAATCATATGATGTTATATCACATGATGTCATATCATATGATGTCATATCATGTGATGCCATATCATATGATGTCATATCATGTGATGTGATATCATGTGATGTCATATCATGTGATGTCATATCATGTGATGTGATATCATGTGATGTCATATCATGTGATGTCATATCATATGATGTCACATCATATCATGTCATATCATGTGATGCCATATCATATGATGTCATATCATGTGATGCCATATCATGTGAGGTCATATCATGTGATGTCATATCATATGATGTCATATCCTATGATGTCATATCATATGATGTCATATCATATGATGTCATATCATGTGATGCCATGTCATATGATGTCATATCATATGATGTCATATCATATGATGGCATATAATGTGATTTCATATCACCGAAAATGGTCCCGAAACGTCCCGAAACAGTCCTGTAACGATCCAGAAAATGGTCGCGAGGTTACGCCGAATGTATTGCGCATATGAGTATAATTTTTCATTTGTAATTAACTGATTAAAAATGAAGTTTTATCGTTATTCAAGAATTCCATAAATTTATCATCACTCAATGAGTGATGAATAACAAGTCATTTTATTCAAATATCGCTTGAAATAAAAATAACTTATTATTTGTCACTTTGATTTTTATGAATAAAAATAACCGGTCACTCATCACTGAAAATTTTTAAAATAATGAATAATTTTTAATTTTATTTATTTCGTTACTCGTCATTCAAAAAAAAAAATTTGCCCATCCCTGCTGTACATTACAGTACATTAAAATTGGATATGTAAGCGTTGTCTACATTTAGGCTATACTACTAACAGTGTGACGTTGTACATAAAATTGGAGCTGTATAGGTTAAGGCTGTACTGCTCTAAAGTCATAAATATGCTAATTGAGTTTTCATAAATATTGTAATTGCATAAGTTGCCACACGTCCCTTTTTTTAAATTTGAATCACCCTACTCTACATACTATACGTCGTTAGAAGCGTTTTTTTTCCTTTTTTTTTTCCTTTCTTTCCGAACGAGGTATCGCTTGCGTCCATCGCTTTTGTAACATTGGCGAAAAGTATTTGAATGAAGTGATACCTGAAAAAACACAAAATTACCGATTTCTCGAAAACTAACTTGTTTTGATTGAGAGCAAAATTTGAGAAAATGGCTGATGATGCAACGGAAATTATGCAACGGAAATAGAAGTTGTAGCCGACTTTCAGGCGTATGTGTTGCAGACTTTCCGGCGTTGGCGGGTTTCACCACGATGTTTAGCTGTGCAAATCATATAGTAGGTAGCTAACATTGCACAAATTGTAATAGTTAGGCGGCAGGCTTACCACCTATCCCAATTTTTTTTAAATATAGAGCTAGATATGCCAATATGGGTATCAAATGAAAGGTATTTTCGACCGTAGTCCAAATAAGATTCGTTCAAGCAGTGTTTCCACCTGACCACAATTTATTTATTTTTTCGGTTATCTCGGGAGCTGCTTGACCGATTTGGATAAAATTTGGCATATATACAATTTGATTCATTCTAACCCCTTCTTCATAAAAAATGCTATTACACATTATAAACCCATAATAGTTACAATGAACTTTATTAATGAACGCTTTATAAAGATCTTTTAACTATCATTGACTTATGAAGAATTTTGCTGTCAAAATTCAAAATAAATATGGTAATGTTGGCTTTGAAAAATGTCAATTTGCATATTGTCAGACCAAAATAAATAAACATTTTGAATTCCAAATAAAATCCAAGAAATATTTGCTACAGAAGATTGAATTGCTCTTGCCAAAAATCAGTAACTGCATCTTGAAAAGTTGCAGAAGAAGCTCGTGAACCTCCTTGGCTAACTCCCAATCTGTTCTTGTTGTCAGAGGATAGTATGAGGTTTGAACGGACGTAAAAAACGGTGGCGTCATAGAGTTGGAGCGCCAGTCTGCATTTTACCGGCTGTAGCAACAGTTCTGCTTGACACGGAATAGCTCGGGGTTTCTCCGACCATGATCCTGTTACCTTCCCTCTCTTTTATTTCGCCCCAGCACGATGCAAGACCAGGCCACAACCTTCCTTGCGTGCACTTTTTGTCGACTAAAGGTATATTCGAAAGTGCAAACGGTCAAGAGCAACTCCTGTCTAGGCACTGTTATTAGCGGAGTGGATCAGGGGCGGACATAGCGTTCATTATCCATCATTCCGAGCAGTTTCCTCAATTTTAACTCGACATCGATCCAATGGACAGTACCCTACGTCAGGCTATCGTTGTCCAAGTGAAGGGGGTCCACCTTGAGCTCACAAACGTTTATATAAATACCCATCCGCCCTAATTATCACCAACCTTATATAAGCAAGTTACTCAGGGGCGATAACCGAGTAACCCATCATCTGTGCACCTCGGACGTCAGAAGAGGACAGAAACTATGGAATGACTATTCAACGTTCTGCACGTTAAATGGGCACACCCCACGAGATTCGAAGTAAAATGCAATAGATCACCATATCGTTAGCGCTGGGCTAATAAACTGCATCACATGTGAACCAGTGGGAACTGTCGCATTCGACAACCTATGATCGTCATCTCTTCTTCCGGAAGCCGTTCCTACATCAACTTCCAAGAAGCTTACTGTGTGCCTGTCGGCCGCACACAGACACAGACTTCCCCGTCGATGCTGCGGGCCCGGCCAAAGAACGTGACCACGTTAGCGCTGAGGATTCCACTGCACCCGAAATCAGATGGCTAAACACGGAAATCAGACGGTTGGTCGACCAACAAAAAAACTCCACCAGGCGTTGAAAAGGGGAGCGTGTCATATGTATTTCAAAATTCTGTAAATTGCAAAAAAATTCTGCTTGAATAAAATTCTGCCATTTTAAAATGCTGCTTTTTTAAAATGCTGCTTTTTGAAATTCTGCTTTCTAAAATTCTGCTTTTTCAAAATTCTGCATGTTTAATGCAAAAAATTCTGCTTTATTCAAGTTTTGTGATTTTCGTCATACAAGAATCTATATCTATCTTTAAGAATCTGTATCTATTAGGAATTCCAATTTCCGGGATTTCTAGCCTCTCGGGGTTTTCGGAATTGAAAGTTCAATCCCGGGATCCCGGGATTGTCCCGGTAGACTAAATTATAGTAATTCATTTAAGTATGTATGTATGTATGTATTTATAAAGGCAGTCATTTTTATAACGAACGAAAAGTAACATTTGTAACTCAAAGTTACTATTCAGGAACTTGAAACATAAGTTGTTTGTTCTACTGGTAAACATAGCCAAATATACTTACATATTTGATTAATAACGACTTACAAATCAAAAATTTACATTAAATTTGTAAATAAAATATATGTATTCAGTAATTTGGTAAAATTTTTTTGTACCACAGGTACAAATAGCATATTTTATACATTAATAACGACTTATGTATATAAATGACTAAAAATTCTTAAGCGATAGTGGCAAAAACTACGTACATAGTTATGTTTTTTTTATACCCAGCGCACTAGTACTAGTACTAGTACAAGGGTATATTAACTTTGTTCACCTAACGGTTGTATGTAACGGCACAAAATAATCGAGATAGATATAGAGTTCCATATATGAAAGTTCTTAGGATTAAAAGAGGAGTTGATTAAGGCATGTCCGTCCGTCTGTCCGTCTGTCCGTCTGTCCGTCCGTGTACACGATAACTTGAGTAAAAATTGAGATATTTGCATGAAATTTTGTACACAGGTTACTTTCTGGTCAAGGTAGGTTGCTATTGAAAATGGGCGAAATCGGATGATAACCACGCCCCCTTTTTCGATATCGAAAATTTCGAAAATCACAAAAATTGATTTATCTCGGCAGCTGAAATGGCTAAAGTGATATAATTTTATAGGTGAACCCTCCTGGTCATTATCTTATGATTTTTCCATAAATTTTTTATATTGGGCGTGGCACCGCCTACTTTTAAGGGAGGCATTTTTGAAAATTTGAATGGTCGTCACTCCTAAACTGATTACGATAGAATGATTGAATTCGGCACAAAGCATACTAGTGTCGTTGGGAGTATACCTGATGAAACTGGATAAAATCGCCTTTCAACCACGCCCACTTTCGATATCGAAAATTTCGAAAATCACACAAATTGACATATCTCGGCAGCTGAAATGGCTAAAATGATATAATTTTATAGGTGAATCCCCCTGGTCATTCTCTTATGATTTTTTCATAAATTTTTTATAGTGGGCGTGGCACCGCCCACTTTTAAGGGAGGCATTTTTGAAAATTTGACTGGTCGTAACTTTTAAACTGATTACGATAGAACGATGGAATTTGGCAAAAAGCATACTAGCATCGATGGGAGTATACCAGATGAAATTGGATAAAATCGCCCTCCAACCACGCCCACTTTCGATATCGAAAATTTCTAAAATCACCTAAATTGACATAATTCGATAACGGAAATCGGTAAAATGATATAATTTTATAGGTGAACCCTTCTGACCATTACATAATGCTTTTTTGATAAATTTTCTAAAGTGGGCGTGGTCCCGCCCACCTTTAAGGGAGGCATTTTTGAAAATTCAACTAGTCGTAACTTTTAAACTGATTAGGGTAGAAGGATGAAATTTGGCACAAAGCATACTAGTATCGTTAGGGGTATACCTGATGAAATTGGAAAAATCGCTCTCCAACCACGCCCAATTTCGATTTCGAAAATCACATAAATTGACATAATTCGGTGACGGAAATGGCTAAAATGATATATTTTGGTAGGATGAACCCCCTAGTCTCTCCATTACGATTTTTATTCCCAGCGCACCAGTGCTAGTACGAGCGTATATTAATTTTGTTCACCTAACGGTAGTACGTAACGGCACAAAATAATCGAGATAGATATAGAGTTCCATATATGAAAGTTCTTAGTTTGAAAAGAGGATTTCATTCAGGCATGTCCGTCCGTCTGTCCGTCTGTGTATACGATAACTTGAGTAAAAATTTAGAGAAAATGGGCGAAATCGGATGATAACCACGCCTCTTTTGTCGATATCGACAATTTCGAAAATCACACGAAGAGACAATTCTCGGTAGCTGAAATGAATAAAATGATATAATTTCATAGGTGAATCTCTCTTATCATTCTACTAGTAATACCCGGCGTGCGTTGCTACGCCAAAGAAAATCACCTGAATAAGATTTTACCATTTTTACCATTTCTCGGAAGATACATTATCTCATATTTTATCAAGGTGAAACGCCAGCTACACGCTAAATATCAAGCTCATCGAGTCATAAATATGATTGTTTAGAATATATCGGGCCCTGATAAACTTCCTGGAAGAAAACTTTTCTCACACTTTAACCTAAGCTTAACGCTACCTACATATCAAATTTAAAGTTAATCCAACCATCTATACGATACTTTAGAATAAGTCAGTCCTGGGTCCACTTCCCGGAAGAAAATTTATCCTATATATTAATCTAAGCATATAGCTACCTACATACCAAGTTTCAAGCAATTCGAGTCATAAATACGATTGTTTACAGATCGGTCCCTGGTCCACTTCCCGGAAGAAAAATCATCCTATACTTTAATCTAAGCATAACGCTATCTACATACCAAATATCAAGTAAATCCAGCCATTTATACGATATTTTCGAATAGGGCGGTCCCGGGTCCACTTCCCATAAAAAAAATTTACAGAAACACTCTCCAGGCTCCTATGCCCTAATATGCCCTCCTATCCCCAAAATTTCAACAAAATCGGCCGAGTAGTTTTGGAGTCCATAAGCCACATACATACATACATCCAATTTTATATATATAGATTATGATTTTCGACTGGACTTTTAAACAAATTATGGTAGAACGATGAAATTTGTCACAAATCATACTAGTATTGTTGGGAGTATACATGATGAAATTGGCTAACATCCCCCTCCAACCACGGCAATTCTCGATACCGAAAAATTCGAAAATCATCTAAAACACTGGTCATAATTTTTAAACTGATTATGGTAGAATCATGAAATTTGGAACAAGGTATACTAGAGTTATAGGAAGTATACCTGATGAAATTAAACGAAATCGCTTCCCAACCACGAGCACTTTCGATATGGAAAATTTCGAAAATCACATAAATTGACATATTTCGGTTAGGTAAATAACTAAAATAGTATAATTATATTATAATTTGCTTGGTCGTTGATGGATTATAATTTTCTGTATTGTTCTTCCTTTGTAAGGAATTGTCTACTATTAACGAGTATTAAAAGATGTTGTACTAGTTTGTAGCTACCTGTATTGTATTTAGTGTGGGCAGTGGTTAGTGGCTTAGTTTGGATTATCTGCCTTTAAAAAATATTATAAAAGGTAGTTTCTGAAAAGTCTCTTCAATAAATGTACATTTATGTTGAATTCGTGGACTGAATATTTCATCATCGGATGAAGATTGTTTTTTATAAGCTTCATGCGAAATGTCATACAGTTTAGCTTTTTCTTCTCGATTGCTATACGATTCCAGCTTCATGTTAATTATAGGAGATTTCAATTTATGTTTAAAGACTTCCCATAGCCTTATAGAGAATCTTCTAAGGGAAAAAGGTTTTAGTTCACTGCTTGGATCAGAATGTTCCACCACACCCGTAGGTACACAAATCGATTGGGCACTTTCCAATATGGGCCCAGCCAACGTTACGGGGATCACTTATGAGACCCTTCATAGCTATCATGACAGTATTTGTATTTCTATTTTCAACTAAGTGCGTAAGAATAATAATAGCATAGTAATATCATATATTTTTTTAATTTCGTATACTAAGGTATGTATCGGCCAATTTATTAACAAAGATTTAAAATTACGACACACCGCAACGGTAAGGAATTAAGCGTTAGAGCGAAATTAAGGTTTATTTTAGATTGCGAATCTGTTCATTTGTTTTTTGTTTTTGTTAAACCATGAGAAACTACTCCAGTTTCGTGATAATTCAATATTTAGCAAGGCTAGACCGAGTCGTAAATTTAAAACTTTGTCAACAAATTAGGCCTAAGTATATTAGAAGTAAGAAATGAATTCACTAGAAATAAGATTTTGAGGGCTGTCGAACAATGTACATATACAGTAGCATAAATAAATATAAATTTTATAAACTAACTAATAAATTTATTGAGTTCGTTTTTCCCAAGCTATAATATACATATATAAAAAATATAAACATTTTAGGTACTACAGTTGACAAAATATTGTCACATGGAAACTACGTTTAATGAGATTTGTAAATATGCAACTCAAAATTAATTGTATTGCATTGAACTGAATACATCTCAAGTAAAACACTTCCTTAATAGCAATTTCCAAGCCGCGCTATAATATATTATGGAGACACATGAATAATGTAATGTCAGTTTTCGCGAAATTGATCGCTTATTAAAATATAATTGAAAATTTCCTCAATTGATTCTTTCCTTACGCTGGGTATTTAATGTTCGGTTTACCCGAACTTAGACTTCCTTACTTGTTTTGAATTAAATTTTCTCCATTTGGTCTCCGACAAATCAGGTATGCATAGTAATAATAAAAATTTCATTGTAGATAAAAATAATAATGAATGCCATTTGACTTAGAGAAAAATTACTTTTTCTGAAGTCTGAAGAGTGATCTTAAAGAAATTATTGCATTAATAGTGTCATCTCTTAACCTGGCCTCTGCCTCAACACTTGTGGGTTGAACTGTTGACAAAAAGTCAAATGCTTTCTGAAGGTAATAGCCTTTGTTGCCCCCATTACAAAAAATATCAATTTCTTTCCCCAAACCTTTTTTTAATTCATATTCGTTTCTATTGTGGGACATTTGGGAGCTACTGGTCAAAACTTGATGCAACTTTTCTTTAAGACTAACGGGCTTGTCAACTTCAACCACTTCGTCGTTGATTGACTCATAAGCCAATTTCTTTAGAAAATGCATAATTTAAATCATATATATTACTCGGATTATTTAAAAAGGTGTAGTTATAGTTATTTTTCCCTCAAAGGGGGATGTTTTTGGTAGAAGTTTAGAATCATTCAGAATCATGTTCTACTTAAAGTACATATATACAAGATAACTTGAATGTATTAAAAAATTTATTTTCGGTGAACCCGGGATTTAGGTCTAGTAATCCCGGCATTTTCGGGACTTACAAAACAACGGGATCCCGGGATTGGAATCCCTAGTATCTATCTTTAAGAATCTGTATCTATCTTTTTTGTACATGGATATTTGCATTTTTGGCAATTTTTGAAAGAAAAAATGGGAAATCGAAAAAACATGCTAGTTTTTGAGGCTAGAATACCAGAAAACGGCTAATCTGAGAAAATTTTGGTCAATGCAACTTTTGTAGGGAATTAGACTTCCTTCAAAAATATGTTCAGGTCACAACAATGGGTTGTCGTTTTAATACCAAATATGAGGTAAAGTCTGAAAAATCTAAACTAGCAGTGATAGACCTCTAGACTTTATTTAAAAAATCTGAAAAAATTACAGTTTTTTTTCATCTTTCGTAAAAAGAAAATCAATATAATTTTTGAAAAAAAAACGAAATTTTGAATTTTTGGCCCAGTCTTATGCTTATACACAGAAGTATAGGGAGTAACCCGATACTCCCAAGGGAGTACTCCGGGATTAAAAAAAGATGCTCCCCGGCCCTATTGGGTCGCCTCCATGCTTTTGGTATGATCTTTTCTTATATCAAAATTCGTACATCTTTTCATGTAGGAAAAACCATTTTTTGAACTATAAATAATAATTGAGCGACACATTACTCCCTTGTTGTTGTTGTTGTTGTTGTTGTAACGAGGTGTAGCCCTGCCTAAATGTCTGACAGGGTCACCTCGAGTGTATTGCTCTTGGCCGGGTCGATATAAGAAAACGGCCCGGGTCGTTTCGGCACGATGGGTACAGCACAAGTACTGGTACCGTTCTCGTAGATCCGGCAATATAAGAAACTAAACTAGCCGTGCAGGCTATGTAGGTCATTTAGCGTTACCCAGGGTGCACCAACTGGGAGGCGACCTACTTTTACACCCCTTCCTTGCCTTTGGTATGATCCCTTCTTATAACAAAATTCGTACATCTTTCCATGCATGAAAGACATTTTTTTTAACTACAAATAAAAATTGAGCTACACATTACCCCTCCTTTGCTTTTGGTATGATATTTTCTTATAACAAAATTCGTAGGTACATCTTTTCATGCATGAAAAAAGGTAATGCATTCCCCATTTTCCCACTGGGAATGGCTTATAGGGCTTCACACTATTCCTTCATTCCATTTCATTTGGAGTCACTCAGCCTTCCACTCAAATTCGTATGGAGAAGAAAATAAGTTGCCAAACTATAGTAGGGATAAACGGTGACATGTCATAGACCCAAGTGGCAAAATCCCATGTAAAAAAATTGGGATTATGACACTCCCCTTGTAGTGTCATAATCCCAACTTTTTTACTTGGGACTATGACACTATAGGCCGGGTGTCATAAAGCCAAATAAAAATGAGTCAAAATACCAAGTAAGACACTTGGGATTATGACACTCCCTTGCTGTGTCATAATCCCAAGTTAAGAAAAGTTGGGATTGTGACACTGTAATAAAAAATAGCGCGATTTAACTCCAAATTTTCATGTTTTATTATGATTGTTTGGAGCGGCTGATTTGCCGTCCTGAGTTAAGGATCGAGTGGAATGGCTAAGGTGCCAAACCACGTACAAATAATAGGACTCGAGGTGGTCGCACCAGGAGTTTGGGTTGTATGGTGGGTTAGTCAAGGCAGTGGCACCAAGACTTGTTAGCAATAATGTCAGGCACTTGAACCTGGTTATTTAAGGCGATGGGAGAAATGGCGATGGAAGCAATTGCGCTATATGATTAAAGAACAAGTAGCTTTAGGTTTGCTGGTCATGCATTTCTCAATTCTTTATTTTAAATTCTTCGCTTATATACAATTTTGGTCTTAAAATTACGCTAGTGCATTGCTTTTGACTTCTACAATGCTAGGTCACTAGTCACCGTTCTGGGTCGTCAGTAAGTGTCGCAACTGCTGACACTAGCGGTTGCAATACTGACGCCAGCGACGGCACACTTACTGACGGCCGCGAGCAAAATATGACGCACTCGCTACTCAGCACTTTTGCTTGCTTTTGAATTTCATGCAAACAAATATGCCTGTGTCTGCATATTTGGACAGAAATGAACATGCTCCTGCCCGTGACTTTATTCAACGAGTTTCGATATGCGTCATTTCCCTCACTTGTGTTTTAATTTACATTCTTAGTTCTAAATAAGGCATTTTTTTGTTTTTGTTTTTTAAGTTTATAATTACATTTCATTCTTAATGCTAAGTTTTAATTTACAATTCATGCTTACTAACTCTAATGGTGCGGTGGTCCCTTTACGTCAGTGTTACGGCAAATGGTGCTTGTCGTGCAGCTGGCCGTGGTTGAGGAACTGCGTATGTAACGGGAGCTCGGGACTTCTTGTGAATGCAGGTTATCACGATTGCAACTATGATGCCAATTGATAGTATTAAGGGCTGGTTTCCTCGAATAGCGGTGCCGCTATCTAGCTACCGCTACATGCTCACCGCTTCAATTAACGTCACCAGCAACACCGCTTTTATGTAAACTCTAAGAACTGAAGCGGTGGACTCTGTTGATATTAAACCGTTGATTTAGCTTGTTGATTGATGTTTTTTGTTTTATTTTACGATTTTATGAATTTTTTAAAACATAAACAAGAAATAAACTGGCGTTTCGTAAATCAAATTGAAATACTTGATAGATTTCTCACCGTTTTGACAATGACGGTGGGAAAAAACGTTGACGAAAAATTGCCACCGTCATGCCGGCCGCTATGCTTGAATGCTTGCCGCTATATTACATTACGGTGAACTTCACCGTCTTCTTAGTTTACACCCAATTACTTTTACATGGCAGTATTTTTGACAACGTACTTCACCGCTATATAACGAGCGCTATATAGCGTCACCGCTTTCGAGGAAACCAAACCTTTAGAGCGGCATACGCAATTGTCGCATGATGTTATTTGAGGTGGGAAATTTGTGAGGGTAGCTCTGTCCCTATTTCCTGCATTAAACCTTGCTGTATGGTCGATATATTTTTGACCTGATCAATGTACGGTTGTATGTCCAGGATTATGGAAGATGTCTTTTCAGGATACGTAATGCTGCTAAGGTTTGCGGTTGCAGTGTATGACGCGTGGATTGCAGATGAGTATACTTGATGCCCTTGAATTATGACTGACTTGTGTTTGAGTGTACAGTCGGGGCTAATTTTTATAATCCCTGAGCCCTTTAATGATAGCTGGTAATGATTTGCTCCGCACGCGGCATTGATTCGAGTGGGGGACTCCAACGCGTACATCCAGAGATTATTGTGCGTCAGCTGTTTTATCGGTGCGTTGTCTTCTACCGGGGCTACCTTGCAGATGTTCCCTGGATTGTTGTTGAGCAGTGACATTTCGCATTGACAAGCGCCTGAGTCTGCGGTGAATTTTGTCTGCACGTTCAAGCATAACACCTGGTTCTCCTTTATAGTAATGCACTCTCGCCACTGATTTTCTGTCAATGTTATATATTGATCTCGATGCGCGTTGACTGCAATGAGATCATTGCATGGCGTGATGGCAACCGTTGAACTGTTTATTCTGCTTGAAATCGGATGTGGTTTGAGCACTTCCCAGGTCTCTGGATCACACAACGGAAGTGACATTTCGAAGATCACGTGCTCAACCGTTCTTCCGCCATTCACTTTCATGACCTTGTAGAGTTGTAAGAGAATGTTTTGGTCCACTGGCAACCGTAGCGATGTGGGGAGATGGTTGCGAACTCGGACTAATTCTGCTCGAAGTTGCGATGGCGAGAGTAACGTTGGACTGATTCTTCCGTGGTGCGCATCTGTCAACGTATTGATAATTCTTGCCCGGATTCTATGTAGTCTGGCTGATAATAGTGCGAGTTGAGTTGCCAATGTACTGCTAGTTTGGACGAGGTTTGTTTGGTACTTTTGCGTCTGCTCCGTACGGACATATGCTGCCACCTTCACTATTTGGTCATCCACCACCTTGAACTTCTGTTAGATGTTCTGCTCCTCTTGTTTGAAGATGTTGAGTGTTGCATCAATAACTGATGTTTGATTGTTGAGTAACCCGTATAAATGGTTGTCATTTTGTTTGAGCGTGTTGATTGTGCTTGACATCTCTTCTGCATAGCTGTTGTCCAACACACCGAACAATGAGTTGTCAATGTTGCCAATGAAGTTGACTGCGCCTCGTTTGGATCGTGTGAGGAGGCTATTTTCTTCAGTTAGTTCTGCGATGTCGGCTTCCAAGGTGTCTACTACGTTTTCACAGGCCGATATAGCCCTTAATGTTTTTGTTCCATTGATGGAGCGTGCTGTTTCTTCCCAATATGGCTGCAGATCGTAGTAGGAAATTATTTTCCACTCAGAGCGTGACACTTCCATCTTGGTGATGCCTTCAAAGTGGATGCCGATCTTGGTGTTGAATTCTGTTGTTTCGATGTCTGCCGAAAACACAAGTGGAAGTGCCAGCAGAGCTATTATCATTGTTGTCATTGTTGACATGGACGTAACTTTTTGTCGTTTTGCCTTGGGTAGTTCCTCTGGGGATACTTCCTTACGATCCGGTTGCGGTGAGCTTGGTGCCAGACTTGGCTGGCTGCCTGGAGTGTAATGGGGTGTGGTTGCTGAGTGACCGCGCTCAATCCCGACTCTTGCGCCTCGTTCGTGCACTCCGGGCAACGTTGAGCTACCTAGGCTCGCGGCAGAAAGGGAGGGAGCCCCGGTGGGGCCACTCTGACATACTTGGTTTAAGGGCTCACCGGGGTCTTTATCGCAGCGTCTGTGGTGCGGCTGTAAGCGAGCGTCTGTCTTGAAGCAAGCGGCTCGCTATATAAATGTGCAAAACTTTTCCCTCCCAATCCAGGGTGTTATGCGATACCGTGCCCATTGGACGTTTGCAGCCGGGAGGCAAATCGTGGCTGTAGTCGAACGGAGCCT
Organism: Campiglossa producta; assembly: GCA_964058755.1. Taxonomy (NCBI): domain Eukaryota; kingdom Metazoa; phylum Arthropoda; class Insecta; order Diptera; family Tephritidae; genus Campiglossa; species Campiglossa producta. The sequence goes on along the minus strand of CAXKVI010000003.1, from coordinate 81,773,743 downwards.
CACTGATACCGGGCCGCCTCAGGGAGTAACTATGGTCTTACCGCGGTATGGGGCTCTGCCGCGGCGGACGACACACTTCTCCTTACACTACCCTTGACCCTAAGCTGGCCTTGTCCGGCGAGCGGTCGTATGAACTAGATGAAGAACACACAAAATACAAAGCAATTAACGACTTCGTTTACTCCGCAGCAGAGAAGAACTATGCTGGAGCAAGCGAAAACACAACGCTGGAGGACAAACTCCGCCTCAAAGTTAACTGGGAGGCCGACAGCGATGGAAACTACGGGTCAGTCATCCCCCAAACTGCTATCAAGTAAGAGTGACTTGATGGGAGCAAGCAGCAGTGCGGCTGCCTACGCAGTCAAGCAGAAAACGGCGGAAGCTAAACTTCCATCAAGCGCTGGTACGAAACCCAATCTCTTCACATCTGGGGCAATGGTCTCACGACCTGGTTTCAGAGTTTCGAAAGAGAAGGACGACGCCGCAAAGGGAGAGACCGCGATGGCAACTACGAGTCTGAATCCCCCCCAAGAGGCATCTCCCCGACGCTTTGCGTACTGGGATAAAAGAAAGGCCGCAAGGATCCTTAAAAAATATGAGGGAACATCGCAGGAGAAGCTGTCGCCGGAAGAAAGGAAGATGGTGGAGGAAGCGAAAGCTCTGATACCAAATTTCCAGAGGCCCTATGTGCCTAAGAGGGTGAACGGTAATCCCTTCAAACGCCAGAGATCGGACGGAGAGGTAAACCCCCATCCGAAGCGGCATCAGTTCAACCCCGTAGTGGCAAAACTCAGCTTTGCTGAAGTAACCAAGGACAGAATCCTTATAGGTTTCATTGACCGAGGTAACGACCGTTGGTCCATCCCCAAAGACCGGTGGCTGTATGTCCGGAATGAAATGGGCAGGGCCCTCCTCGACTTAATGCGTGAGTCTCCGGGTAGTCCAAGGTCAGATCAAAATATTCGCGTGCGAGGATGCAAGAACTGTCGCACTGTATAAGGCAGCAGTTGCAAGACTGGGTGAAGTCTACCCAGGGGCAAGACTAGATGTCGTCGACTGGAAGGACATTCCTGCTCGGCCAAGAGCAAGGGCATGGATTCCTGCCGTCCCTGCAGAACCCGAGAATATTTTTGAGATGCTGCAGGTCTGGAATCCGTCTCTGCCGACGCAGGATTGGGGCGTCAATCTGGTCGATGATGTGGTTGGGCCCAATAGACAGGTGGTTATCACTCTGAATAAGGAGGGGCTCGACCTTAAACGGTGCAACGGACGAGTGCATTACGGCTTGGGTCAGATCGTGATCCACGTATACCGTGGCGATGCACAGCCCGCTGCTATTCCGGACGCTCCGGACGACTCGGAGATCGAGGCATCGGAAGGGGAAGCAGAGGAGTCCGACGCGGAAAGTATGTTATCCGCCACGTCAAATTGCGATGGTGCTGCGAACAACTCGGCGATAGAAGAAAGCCTGCTTGACGAAGAAGGCCTCGACGTCACGATCGTGGCCAAACCTGAGCACACTAACGTTGATGCTGCTTCAGACAGCAGGGTTCCCGCCACGCCAAATCGTGCAGGTGCTCTGAACAACTCCTCGTTGAGAGACAGCCCCCGGAACAGGCCAGACCTCGACGACAGTCGACGAAGTCTGAGCTCTCTCATGTTGGTGGTGCTTCAGATAAATCTGCACAAATCTAAAGCAGCCTCGGCTGTTTTAAGCAGTCGTCTTTCTAAAGGCGACGTAGACGTGGTCCTTATCCAAGAGCCCTGGGTCAATAGCTCTAGGATCTGTGGATTGGGGACTAAGGGGTACAAGCTCATCCAAGCCAATGATGAGGGCAAGGTCAGAACCTGTATTTTGGTAAAGTCTGAGCTAAACACCTTTCTATTACCCAACTACTCAAATGGTGACGTTACAGCTGCCAGCTTAACAGTCGGCAGCACCAGCCTAACGATGGCGTCGGTCTATATGCCCTATGACGCCGAAGAACCTCCTCCACAAAAGGAGGTGAAAGATCTGGTGGATAATTTCTGTACGGGCCATCTTATTATTGGAGCTGACGCTAATGCTCATCACGTCCAGTGGGGAAGCTCCGATATTAACGCTAGGGGCGAGTCTCTGTTTGACTACCTACTAACAACTAACCTGGTGGTTTGTAACGTGGGTAACGAGCCTACTTTTATAACTAAAGCTCGTAGGGAGGTTATATACCTCACTGTTTGTAGCGAAGGCGCTTATGAGTGGGTCAGAAAATGGCGTGTTCTTGATGAGCATTCATTTTCTGACCATCGGTACATAGAAATTGTGTTAGACTTTATTGTTGAGCAGCCAGTTATGAAACGAAATCCACGCAACACTAACTGGCAGCTACATAACCAAATATTAGCTAGGGACCTACCAGTATTACCTCCACAAGCCCCCTCATCAGTGGGAGAACTGGATGATCTGGTAACGACCTTTACAACGGCGCTCTCAAATGCCCTAGAGCAGGCTTGTCCAGTACCAAAACCACGCGGCAAACATAGACCCCACTGGTGGTCTTACGACCTGGATTCGTTCCGTATATCATGCAGGAAGCAATTTAACAAGGCCAAGAGCATTGGTACGGAGCCTGAATGGCTCGAATATAAAGCTAAACTGAGGGCCTATAAAAAGGCTCTAAGGCAAGCGAAGAGAACTTCGTGGAGAAATTTCTGCACCGGGGTCGAAAAAGTCGATGATACAGCGAGACTTAGACGAGTGCTATCAAAAACTCAAACAGCCATTAGCTATTTACGGAAGCCTGACGGATCTTGGACCAGCACGGAAGGGGAAACCCTGGAGCTGCTCCTGAACACACACTTTCCGGGGAACTTGTATGATGCACCTGTAGCATCTGCAACAAACCTGGCGGTAAACATACCCATTACGGAGGAAAGGGTAAGGTGGGCAATCAAAAGCTTTGAGCCGTTCAAGGCAGCTGGGCCAGACGGGATTTTCCCCGCACAACTCATAAACACGCTGGAAATATCAGCTAAATGGCTGGTAGTTCTCTATTCAGCCTGCCTGGCTCTTAATTACATTCCGTGCTCCTGGAGAAGCGCCACGGTAGTCTTTATTCCAAAGGCTGGGAAGGCCTCACACTATGAGCCTAAAGACTACAGACCGATCAGTCTCTCGTCTTTTGCACTTAAAACCTTCGAGAGGATAATTAGCGATTATCTGTCCTCTACTACTGATAGCAACCTTATTTCTAGCTATCAACATGCATACACCAAAGGTAAATCAACGGAAACTGCGCTCCACAGCCTAGTCTCTATTGTTGAAAAATCATTGCATGAAAAGGAGTACTGTCTCGTGGCCTTTCTGGACATCGAAGGGGCTTTCAACAATATAAGGCCGGAGGCTATTAACACTGCTTTAACAAACCTGGGCATAAATAGGTCTCTTATTGGACTAATTGATCAACTACTAAAGGGAAGGAAAATAGTTTCTTCACTGGGAACAATTGATCTTTCACGCTATGTCACAAGAGGAACGCCTCAGGGTGGTGTTCTCTCCCCGCTCCTATGGAACCTCACCGTAAACTCGCTGCTACGAGACACAAGGTGGGGGGGGGGGGGGGCGGGAAGATAGTGGCATATGCAGACGATTTAGCTATTGCATATAGGGGCAAATTCCCACAAACCCTGTGTGACTTGATGCAAGTAGCACTGCGAGAAGTTTCTTCATGGTCCTCTCGCTGCGGACTTAGCATCAACCCGGGAAAGGTGGAGCTTGTCCTTTATACCATGCGGTACAAGATACCACCTACCAGAACTAGATGGCGTGCGCCTAAACTTAGCTGACAAAGCCAAATTCCTAGGCACAGTTCTAGATAGAAAGCTTAACTGGAAGGAGAATGTCATCCAGCGCCAGAGGAAAGCGTGCATTGCACTTTACACGTGTAAAAGAGCCATTGGCAAAAAATGGGGGCTCAGCCCCAAAATTTGCAGATGGATCTACACTGCGATAATCCAGCGAATTATGCTGTATGGAGTCGTGGTATGGTGGCCTGCGCTAAGAAAGGCAACAAACCTAAATCTGTTAGGGAAAGTCCACAGATCGAGCATGATCTGTATAAGCGGGGCGTTAAGAACAACGCCCAATGAAGCTCTCCAGGCCATTCTTGGCTTTTTGCCACTCGATCTGGAAGGGCACCGGGCAGCAGCAGCATCGGCTGTGCGTCTAAGGGAAACGTCCGTCTGTGGCGCAAGCACTATTGGACACTCCTGTATTCTAAGATCTTACAGCTTTCTCCCTCTGAGCACAGATCGGTGTGCGACCACAACAGTCGGAGATTGTTGTTTTAGAATAAACATTCCCAGCAGGGAAGACTGGGAGAACATAGATCGGTGTCCCGCTACTAATGGCGGCACTTTTATATACACCGACGGCTCGAAGTTGGACGGCAGAGTCGGAGGAGGGGTTTACTCAAGGGATTTGGACCTAGAACTCTCCTTTAGACTACCTGATCACTGCAGCGTCTTCCAGGCTGAAGTTTCAGCAATCATGGACGCCGTGACTTGGATAGGTGAACGCACCATCGGACAGGATATCTGTATTTTCAGCGACAGCCAAGCGGCCATCAAATCCCTTGGCTCTTCAACTCTGAACTGACGCTCAGCTGTCGTCGATCTCTTCAAGAGATGGCCCAACAGAACCGCGTGACCATCACATGGGTCCCGGGACACAGGGACATTGAGGAAAACTGTAGGGCAGATGAACTTGCCAGGCAGGGCACGACCAAGCAGATTCTTCAAGAAAAAGAGCGCATAGGTATGCCGTTTGCCACGTGCAAGCTAATGCTGAAGGAGCATACACTCCGCGAAGCCAACGAAAGATGGCTACAAGCCCCAGGGTGCCGGATATCCAAGCAAACCTGGCCAACATGCGATCTTAAAAGATCTAGACACATATACGCCCTAAAAAGAAAAGAAATCTCCATATTAATAGGTGTTTTAACCGGGCACTGCCTTATTGGTAGGCACGCAGCAAGGCTAGGCGTTCCCTACCGACGATGCTGCAGGAGTTGCAAAGATGATGAGGAAGAGGAAACGGTGGAGCACCTCATCTGCAACTGCCCGGCCTTAAGCGGAGCGAGAAGGCGCTCTCTGGGAGTTACCTTCCTGGTTAGGTTAAGCCAGGTCGCGGAGCTAGACATAAAGGACTTGATGGCCTTCATCAAGTTATCAAAATGGTTCGAGGAGGGGTAGCGGTGTCGGTTAGGAGTGTCAGTCCCGGGTTTCGGCTATATGGAGAGTCCCGACAGCACTGGGATTTTCCATATGGCCGGGCCCCGGGACTGACTTTCCTAGTGTTTTGTGGTATCACAACGGGCCTTTTATTACTGGCCTAGGTGTGCCTTTGCGGCAGCCACTTCTACCTACCTACCTATCTACCTGGCTGGCTGCCTGAGGGTTGGGTTTCCGTTTCCCCATCTTTGAGTCGTGGAATTGGAGCGAGGTATCTGATTGCTCGCTTCAGCACTCCGGATGCTGTTTTGACATCTGCCACTCTGATTATGCCGTCTGGACCCTTATAAGTTTTCACTATTCTCCCCAAGGGCCCCTTCATCACTGCGACGTTGTCTTCCTTGAGTACCACTATGTCCCCTGGTTCTATGTTCGCCGTCTGTTTTTGCCATTTGTTCCGGTACTGTAACTCGTTGAGGTAATCCCGGGACCATCGTTTCCAAAACTCGTGTTTGAGCTGGGACACTAGCTTCCATCTTGTTTCTAGGTTGAGCTTGGCAGTCGTCGCTTGTGCATCAATTTGTGCTGTTAGTGGTTCTCCTATCAGGAAGTGCCCTGGAGTAAGTGCCCCAATGTCGTTCGGATTATCTGACATTGGTGATATCGGGCGAGAATTCAGTATCGCTCGATCTCGATTATCAGGGTTTCGAGCTCCTCATACGTTAAGCTGGCATTTGCTGTAGTTCTTAGCAGCAAATGCTTTGCCGATTTGACTGCAGCCTCCCACAGTCCACCAAAGAGTGGCGCTCTTGGGGGGATGAAATTGAATTCGTGAATGACTTTTTCTTGTGCCTCTTGTGAATGTATTACCGAGTAACTCTGGGAGCTTGTTCTTAGCTCCTACGAAATTGGTGGCATTGTCACAGTACAGGTTTTGACAATGGCCTCGCCTGGCGATGAAGCGCTTGAGGGTCCCAATGAATGCCTCAGTGGCTAAGTCACTCACTAGCTCTAGGTGGACTGCGTTTGTGGTGAAGCAAACGAACACCGCAATATAAGCCTTGTGCGGCCTTTTTCACCGAAGTTTGTAATGCACTGTTATAGGGCCGCAATAATCTACACCACTGTTTATGAATGGTCGAGATGGTGTGATCCTTGACGAAGGCAGGTTTCCCATGATCTGATTGAGTAGTTCTGGCTTTGCCTTGCTGCATGTGACGCATCGATGCACTGTTGCCCGTGCCATGATTATTCCCTTTATGGGCCAAAATCGTTGTCGCATCATTCCCCACAGAGTTTGCGGGCCACAATGTTTGTTCTCCTTGTGTACCATTTCGAACATCAATTTTGTAATGTTATCATTGTATGGTAGAAGAAGTTGGTGTTTTGAGTCGTATGCCAATGATGAAGCCTCTAGTCTCCCTCCAACCCGTATCAATCCCTTGTTATCCAAAAATGGTGCGAGGTTGGACAAGTTGCTAGGCCGCTGGAGCTCCTTATGATGTTTCAATTGTTTGATTTCTTCCTTAAAGTCTGCCGCTTGTATTTGTTTGACGATGTGCATTAGTGCCAGCTCCAGTTCTGCCGTGGTTAAGCTTCTTGATGACGGCTGTGCTGCTGTTTTGCTTTTAGCTTGCGTGATGAATAGTAGTACATAGCCGATTATACGTTGTAGCCGGTGAAATGAGTTGCCGTGATTCACCTTGTAATCCGTCTCCTCTACCGATGTGACCAGTGATTTCGAATGGTTGGCCTTTACTTCTATATCGTTCTGGTTGTTGGAGGCTGGGTTGAGACGTTTCGGCCAGACTGATTCCTTGCCATGCAAAAATAATGGTCCACGGAACCATAGTGCACACTCTTTAAATGCCTTCGCCGACATTCCTCTAGACAGGATGTCGGCTGGATTGTTCTTTGATCGAACATGTCGGCACTGTTCCGCTCTAGTTGTTTCTTTGATTGTTGCAATTCGATTGGCGATGAATGTGGTGTGTGCTGCGTCTGAATTTACCCAAGCCAACACTATCTCGGAATCGGTCCAGAAATATATGGCACCCTTAAATTGAATGTCTGCTGCTATTCTTTCTGCCAACTGGGCCCCTAATGCAGCAGCACATAACTCCAAGCGGGGTATTGTTTGTTTTTTCAGTGGAGCTACCCTTGACTTTGCACATAATAACCTTGTCATGACGGTGCCTTCTTTCAGCGTGGCGCGAATATAGGCCGCGGCTCCATAGGCCTTCTCTGATGCATCCGAGAAAATGTGTAGTTGCTCTTCAAGATCTGACCTGAACGTGAGCCATCTTGTATGTAGCTCTGCTGGAAGTGCCTGATCCCAATCTAATTTTAGTTCCCATAGCTCTTGTCTGAGTATTTTGGCCGTTACTACGATAGGAGATAGTATTCCTAATGGGTCGAAGAGCCTTGCTAGGTCTGACGTGACCGAGCGTTTTGTTATCCTCTCTACTTCCAATGTTTTGACGGCGGCAGCCCTTGTGTTTTCCAAGTCCAGATTAACCTCTATATCTCCTTCTGCTATATTTTGGAGCAGTTGAGGGTGGTTGGCGCTCCATTTTCGTAGATTGAAGCAGTTTTCCTTCATGATCTTTATTAGTTGTTCTTGTATGAGCATTGCTGTGGATAGGTTGTCTGCTCCGCCTAAGCCGTCGTCAACATAAAAGCTGTCGTTTAGAAATTGAGAGGCTAGCGCATATCGAGAAGCTGGAGATTCCTTGGTAGTGACCATTTTTCAGTATTAATGAATTGCGATGGTTGAGGCGAGATGATGCGAGGAAGGACGAGCGCTTCAATGCGTGCTGTGAAGCTCGTGTTTCGAGAATGTAAGGCAACGTTCTCTCTATGTTGTGTTTTTGTGTTAGTTGCCCCGATCCCGGTGATATTGACATGTGAGGTTTTCAGTGGTAACCTGAGCCGTTTTACCAGACGTTCTGTTATGAAGTTTACCTGTGACCCTGAGTCTAATAACGCGCGGCATTCAACTTCTGTGGCGTCTGTTTTGATTATAACTACTGCTGTGCTCAATAGGACGTATGGCCTTGGTCCACCTTTGTCCGTCGCGGTGAGTGAATCTGCTTCAGAACTTCGTGATGAGGTGGATGCCGCTGAGGCAGCTTCTGGCGTCATTTTTCTGGTTACTTCCGCTGATGCTGCTGATGTCCCCCCGATTTTGGGCCCACCTTCGTGACTCAGGCTTGGCCTTGATGAGTTTCTGCTCGTTTCCTGGTGCAAAAGTGAATTATGTTTCTTGTTGCATTTCATGCATACTCTTGACTTGCAAGTCTTAGAGGAGTGCCCGGGTCTCATGCAGTTTACGCATAGTTTTTGTCTGTGGACGTAATTGAGCCGTTCATTTGGTGTCATTGAAATTCTTGGCACCGAAACAAAAGGTGGCTTCCATTGTGGCAGAGCGAGCAGGAGGTTTCCTTTGGTGCGGTGGCGGCCGCACATGTTTTTGACACGAACTTTTCTTTCTGTCCCATTGCTTCTATTGATTGAAAGCGGGCTTCAAGAAAGTTCAGGAAATTGTTCAGTCCTTGAACTTCCTTCGGGTTTACTATTGAACGTTCGTATAATACGTGTGCGTACCCCGATCCAATTTTTTTGTGAGCAAGTGTACTAAAATGGGGTCCCAAGTGGCTGTAGGGATGCCCATGTTTGCTAATGCATGCAAGCATTCATTTGTTACATCATGCAACCTTTTTATTGATGTGGACGTTGCTGTAATTGTTGGTTGCTCTAGTAATTGGTTCATAATGGATGCAACAAGAACCCGTTTATTGTTATATCTATTTTGTAGCAGCTTCCAGGCTGTTTCGTAATTTTCGGCAGTGGCTGATAGGTGGCTTATTAGTTGTTCTTATTAGCTGTGGGGATCGCTTGTTTGTCTATCAGTTGGGAGAAGAGGTCAAAGAATGCTATCCATTTTAAGTATTCCCCATTAAATTTGGGGATTGTTATTTTTGGAAGCTGAATCGTTTTATTTTTGACCGTTTCCTCAATTTTATCTGCCGTATTTTCCTTGAGCTTGAAATTGCTATAAACTGATGCTTCGACAGTCGTGTATGACTCCATGTCATACCCATCTCTTACAGGATCTATGCTGTCTTCTCCTATCGAGAAGTGGAGCTCTAGTATTTGCTCCCAAAGTTTCTCTTTTAGCTTCATGTTTGCCGCTGTCGGGTCCATTTCGAGGAGCCGTTTTAGTGATGCTATCATCACGTTTTGTCTTCTTATGGCTGACCACAATTCTGGTTTCCGAGAGGGAGCGTAGGTACTTCCGGGAAGACCTTTCCTTTGCTCGTCCGGTGTTTGGGTTTTGAGAGGTTCCGTCATGCCGGACTCCATTATTTCCTTGTACTTTGACGTCAACGCGGATATTTTTTTGTAGTATCCGGTGGTGAAATATTGGTGGCTGGGATCCATATCTGCGAGGAAACGGATTTTATTGTCCGTTACCTCAAATTCGGCACACGCTATGTCTAAGCGTTCGAGGCGCTCTTTGTAATATTCAGGCGTTTTCCTCGCTGCTGAATCCTTTTTGAAGTTACGGATTATTGTCTCTATTAGCTCTACAGTTGTACTTTGGGAGGCTGTCAATGTCTCCATTGTCTCTTCATTGGTTGGAGCCATATCGAAATTGATTCTGATTCTGGCTAACTGAATTGGCAAGATTGAGGATGAGTAAGAAGTTGCTGACGTTGTCGCTCGAGTCGTTGCGTGTTCGGGATTACAGACTGGCGGAGTTGCCGAGTTGTTCAGGTCCTGTAACTTGCGGGGTCACAGGGGGTCAGAGGGTTACGTCACGTCGGGGTCACCAAAATGTTTGGAGCGGCTGATTTGCCGTCCTGAGTTAAGGATCGAGTGGAATGGCTTAGGTGCCAAACCACGTACAAATAATAGGACTCGAGGTGGTCGCACCAGGAGTTTGGGTTGTATGGTGGGTTAGTCAAGGCAGTGGCACAAAGACTTGTTACCAATAACGTCAGGCACTTGAACCTGGTTATTTAAGGCGATGGAAGCAATTGCGCTATATGATTATAGAACAAGTAGCTTTAGGTTTGCTGGTCATGCATTTCTCAATTCTTTATTTTAAATTCTTCGCTTATATACAACTTTGGTCTTAAAATTACGCTGACTAGTGCATTGCTTTTGACTTCTGCAATGCTAGGTCACTAGTCAGCAGTCTACCGTTCTGGGTCGTCAGTAAGTGTCGCAACTGCTGACACTACCGGTTGCAATGCTGACGCCAGCGACGGCACACTTACTGACGGCCGCGAGCAAAATATGACGCACTCGCTACTCAGCACTTTTGCTTGTTTTTAAATTTCATGCAAACAAATATGCCTGTGTCTGCATATTTGGACAGAAATGAACAATGTTTTAAAAAAAATGTTTCAAAAATATTTAAAAAATCGCGTGATTTTAAATTCCAAATTTTCATTTTTTATTATGATTTTAAAATATCTTTTTAAAAATATTTAAAAAAACGCCGCAGGTGAAAATGCCTAATAAAATTACTAAGATTGTCCTTATGAACGGTTTTTGGGCTCAGGGTAGTCAAAACGACGGAAAGGAAAAAAAAACTATACGCAAATCTATTTGGTTTAATAAGGAAATTCTTATTGATATTATTAAGTGCAATTTCTTCTTATTTCTTTGCGATTTATTTTTATATGTGTTATCAATAAGAAAATCTTCTCAATATTTCCTTAAAAATATGAAAAAACGGTGAAAGAGAAGAATGTTCTTATTTTAATAAAATGATCTTAGGGTTGCTAACAAGAAGATTTGACTTATTAATGTTTTCAAAGGGAAATCTTGCCGAAAACGAACTGATTTCTCATGCTATGGATCATGATATAAATATTATAGGTAAAACCGTTCTCTCTTTTGATTTTGTTTTGACGTTTTTAAGCAATATAAAATGTGTCAGTATATAAGTCAAATAGAAAAAAAATATTCAAAAAATTTAAAATAAGAAAAATTTGAAAAAAAAAAATCAAGAAAATATTTTCCAATTTAAATTGCACGTTTAGGTGGACGCTTGGACCCTATAAAATGGCAGTAAATGAGATGGTAGAGGGGCACATTCGCTCCGCTTTTACAGTCCTTATTTTTAACAATTCTAGCAATAGTTCTAATCGCAAATTGAAGAAAAATGAAAATAAATTATTTTGATTTGATTGAGAAAACCAAACAGACACGTCGTGGCAAAAATAAATGAGTATGAGAATTGCTTAAAAATGTCACTAGTGTCATTAACGGTGTTACCTGTAGTATTTATATCGTGCTATGGATACACACACGGAGATTACCTCCAATAAATCTGTTAATTAGATCCAAAGTTTACCGTGACACACACAAAATTGAAGATTAACAATCGGCGCACTAAACGTCTTTGATTGTAGTACTTGCGGTTTAAATTATATGTCGCTCTTTTTTCGTGACTCTAGTGTCCAGTAGCGGTAAACTTGTAATTTTGGTAGTTGTCCTTGGTATTTTCGTTTATTTATCGATGACAGTAGCGGTCAACTGTTTTCTTAGGGTTCCTAAGAAAGAGCAAAGCTGCAATTAGACGTTGGGAAGCAGAAATACCCGATGGCTCGATGTGTTCAGCATTCAATATGTGGTTAGTTCGATTCGCGGTGGAGGCAATATGGCAAGTCTGGTAGGCAATGTGAGGAGCAGTGCAGTGAGATGGCTTGAAGGCAATATAAAAAGGCAACATAAGAAGGTAAGAATGTAAAGGCAATACAAGAGAAATCTAAAATTGAATCGTAACTGATAATCTGAAGTTCTCGAAGACAATATAAAGAACTCTGAAATATAATTTTTATTTTTTTTATTTGAAATATTAATAAAATTAAAGAAAAAAAAACTTTTTTAAAAATAAGCTTTTATTATTGTTTTATAAAATTAGCTAAAAAGTATAAAATAAATTGACTGTAAAGGAATATAACACTTTATAAGTTCATTGTAACCTTTAAAGATAATTTGGCTTCTTCGTCTGCCACAAAATAATTCCATATTGTACATAATTATATATTTCTAACATTAAAACTTTACACCTAAATTATTAAATCTTCCAGTATATATCACATTCCTAATTTTATTAATAATAAAAGCGTGTTAAATTTCGATAGCAAGAAAAGAAGGTCCTGAATGTTCTTAATTATACCATCAAAATTTAACACCTGAATGTTCTTAATTATACCATCAAGTAGAAAAGAAGGTCCCAAATGTTCTTAATTATACCATCAAAATTTAACACGCTTTTATTATTAATAAAATTAGGAATGTGATATATACTGGAAGATTTAATAATTTAGGTGTAAAGTTTTAATGTTAGAAATATATAATTATGTACAATATGGAATTATTTTGTGGCAGACGAAGAAGCCAAATTATCTTTAAAGGTTACAATGAACTTATAAAGTGTTATATTCCTTTACAGTCAATTTATTTTTTACTTTTTAGTTAATTTTATAAACCAATAATAAAAGCTTATTTTAAAAAAAATTGTTTTTTCTTTAATTTTATTTTTTACTTTTTAGTTCGGTTTATCAACAAGAAATATACCTATAAGCTTGCGCTTAGAACATCTTTTTTCTTGAATTTATTTTAAATATAAAATATTGTTTAAATTAGTTATGCAATCTTTACGTGACAACCAAGTTTCGTATGTACATGCATTTAACGCAAACTTATGCGTCACAGCAACAGCGGCACAATCAACTATATGAGAGCCAAGTGTAAAATGCTTCTTCTTATGCTTTTCATGCATACAAAGTTGAAAGTTGGCAACTTTTGCATGTTAGATGTCGCTCGTGATGCGCAATGTGTCGTTCTCTACCTATATACCCACGGCAAACATTGATTGTGACGCCGCTATAAAGCCGCGCGGCAAAGAGGCAATAATGTCGCAGCGACATCAATTGGCTGCTAGCAGCAACAGAAAACATAGAATCTTCTTCTAAACTTATGCGTCTCAGCAACAGCGGCACAATCAACTGTATGAGAGCCAAGTGTAAAATGCTTCTTCTTATGCTTTTCATGCATACAAAGTTGAAAGTTGGCAACTTTTGCATGTCAGATGTCGCTCGTGATGCGCAATTTGTCGTTCTCTACCTAAATACACACGTTCAACTCATCTGTCAATACATAATGCTGCGGCAAACATTGATTGTGACGCCGCTATAAAGCCGCGCGGCAAAGAGGCAATAATGTCGCAGCGACATCAATCGGCTGCTAGCAGCAACAGAAAGCCGTGTGGTTAATAAAGTTACTTTTGGGATATTGGAATAAAGACTAAACTAAACGATAAATGGGATTTTTGAAACTAAGCTAATTTTTTTATTTACTGTTAGCGAAGCCTGAACGATGATGAAAATTTGCAAAATCCCATCTTAACTGCAAGTTAGTACAATATCAAAAGCAAAATTTCCTGGAATGAAAACTTTCGAATATCTCTACTCGTGCGCCACCTATCGGAATTATTTTTTTGTTATTTTGCGTAGAGGCAGAAAACTAAACGATGATGAAAATTTCAAGATCCTACCTCAACGGGAAGTTCGTTGAAAAACGAATTAATCGACACTGAAAACAGACCTTCGTAATTCTCAAATAAAGCGACTCACGCGCCACCTAGCGGGTCCAATTTTTTTTTTACATTTAGAAATTAATTAAGTAACACACACGTAAAATATCAGCCAAATCGGTCCATAATTACGATTTTGAGTTTTTATTACCGCTATCTCAGCCCCACCTAGCGGAATTTTGTCATCGGGGTTATACATGGGTGCAGAATTTCAGATCAATCGGACACCGGGAAGTGTATCAAATTTAGCTTCCAAGATTTGATTACAGACAGCCGTCAGGTGAAACTAAATAAAAGCTTATAAAAAACGTTTTTTTTCTTTAATTTTATTTCTCATATTACATTAACACTTAATTCTAGCACTTGAATCACGCGAATGAAAACACAATCAGTAAAATCTAATAAATTAATTAGAACTGCATCTCAATAATAATTAGCTGTTTCCTTTTTTCTTCAATTTAATAATTCAAAATCAGCAGAGCCAACTTTTTATGCATAATTGCTCAAAAGAGTGAAGGAATTAGCCGAATGTTCTTCATTCTTCAGCGCCATCTGCTTATCAATATATAATGCTCAGTGCCATCTGCATATCAATAGACAATGCTCATAAGAGTAAAGGAATTCGCCGCGTGGTAAGTAAAGGTACTTTTGGAATACACCACGCGGCGAATTCCAATCTTCTTTCTATGGCAATAGGGAAAAACGACTAAACTTGGGTGATGATTGGATTTTTGCAAATAAAGCAATATTTTAGTTTTTTTTTGTATAATGCATTGTCAGTAAAACCTGATCGATGGTGAAAATTTCAAAACCCCAGCTCAACGGGGAGTTAGTTCAAAATCGAAAGCAAAGTCTCTGTAAATGAAAATTTTCAAATATCTCTACCCATGCGCCACCTATCGGAATTATTTTTTTATTATAGTGCATTGGGGTATAAAACTAAGCGATGATGAAAATTTCAAGATCCTACCTCAACGGGAAGTTCGTTGAAAAACGAATTAATCGACACTGAAAACAGACCTTCGTAATTCTCAAATAAAGCGACTCACGCGCCACCTAGCGGGTCCAATTTTTTTTAACATTTAGAAATTAATTAAGTAACACACACGTAAAATATCAGCCAAATCGGTCCATAATTACGATTTTGAGTTTTTATTACCGCTATCTCAGCCCCACCTGGCGGAATTTTTTTTACAAAAATATTTCTTTTCATGGTAGTAATACATGTTACGAATTTCAGCTAAATTGGACCATAAATGCGAATTTTGAAAATATAGCGACCCACGCGCCACCTATCGAAATGTTTTTTTTTTATAATATTGCATTGTCATCGGGGTTATACATGGGTGCAGAATTTCAGATCAATCGGACATCGGGAAGTGTATCAAATTTAGCTTGCAAGATTTGATTACAGACAGCCGTCAGGTGAAACTAAATAAAAGCCTATAAAAAGAACATCTTCTCAATAATATGTGATTTCTTTTTGAAAACATTAATAAGTCAAATCTTCTTATTAGGAACCCTAAGATCGTCTTATTAATACTAATAAACAGTTATCTGCAAGATTTCTCTTTGAAAATTTTAATAAGTCAAATCTTCTTGTTAGGAACCCTAAGATCATCTTATTAATACATACAATTATGCAGAAATCAGTTAATAAGTCATATCTCGTTGTTTGGAACCCTAAGAAATCGGTTCGTTTTTTGCAAGATTTCCCTTTGTAAAAATTAATAAGATTTTCTCTTCAAATATCAAAAGAACTTCTTCTTGAAGAAAAACTATACAGGTATCATATAACTTTTGATCTATTTTACTAGGCATTTTGGGCTCTGTGTAGCCAGCTTTTTGAATTAGACGTTTTCATATGGAATGTCTCACCTACTGTTACGTAACTGCCTGGTGCGGGAGAGGAGGAGTGGCGGGTCGGCATGGTTGTAGCCCGGCTGAGGCTCGTCGGCATTGGGGCGCAGTTCTTGCCACTTCTCCTTTCCCAACAGTTGCGAAGCAAAATTAGAGTTCATGCCTGGGGAAAGAATATATACAAAAAAAAAGATAGAGATATAGAAAAAGCGGGAGAAACCTGTCCGAGTCAGGTGGAGCCTTCCCACCCCTCCTGTTCACGAGATGTGAACAGCCTTTGGACTCTACTATGGCTCCGCTTCCCGAGTAGAGTCCCCTTTAACCTGACTAATGTCCGTCTATGTGTACTTACGTTATTTCATTCTTTTCTCAACTACCCCAACTTACCATCAGTTGCCACAAGGGCAACACCTGCACCAACAAATGTATGTCTTTAGCCAGACATGTTATGGACTCAATTAACTGAAGCAAAGAACTCAACCCATGTACTTTAAAGGAAACTTTCTTTTGAATTTACAATATTCGATAATTTACAACTTTATTCAAAATATTCAATGATAGAAAATAAACCCTTACGCTAATTGAAAATTCATTCTTAATACCAAAATTACTATTAATTATTTTCTAATCCTAACACTTAAAAGATATTCAAAATTTTAATGGCGACTAACAACTTCCAAAAAATCTTAGAATTCAACCAGCCTAATGTGTATCTAGTTATTTGTGCACAGGCACACATTTAAATATAATTAAATATGTATGGAAGTATGTGCGCTCCCTCTCTCTAAAATTTGTAAACAAACTATATATATATGTGTATGAGGTCTCACTCAGATAAATTGGTAACTACATTTATGTGTGTATGAGCATTCTCGCTCTGAGTAAAAAAGATCTAACAATATATATATGAAGGTATGTGTATGTGTGTGTGTGTGTGTATATTATTTTTCCTCTGCAAAACACTCACCTCGCTTTACAGTCCACGTTGGTACCAAAGTGACGTTGCGAGCTGAAAAGAAATAAGAAAAAAAACAAACAACATACACAGGGCTATATTAGAGACAGTGGTTCAGTTATAGGTCTTTGACCGTGGTCAAGGCTAATTTTTAAGAACAATTGTCTTTCTGGTTTTAGTTTAACAAAGCGGTTCGGTGCATATGCATTATTTTGTGCATATGCAAAAAAAAAATTTTACGTATACGAAAAAAATTTCTCGCGTCGAGTGAATTTAAAATAAGTTTAAAGTAATTTTGTCACACGGACAAAATAAAATTTTTCAAATCACGGAACTGGGTAAAAAAATGTTTAACACCTAACGTGTGTATCTAAGCTGGAGTTAAATGGTGGGCGGCGAGCAGTTTATTATTATTGTTGTTGCTATATTATATGGTTGAGGGAGTTGGCCGGGGTTGCCGGTTCGAGACCAACCTCAACCAAAGTCTTTTTAATTTTATTTATTTTATTATTTTTATATTCCATCAAGTCTCATGGACTGTGTTTGGTTCTTTTTAATTATTGGTATGTACCATCAAGTCTAGTGGACTGTGTTTTGGTATTGACACTCTGTATGTATTAATTGGGGCGAGCACTTTGGCTCTGAGAATGCATCGTTGGCTATTCTCACTTCCTTAGAAAACCCCTCAAAATTGTTGGTGGTGAGCACTTGGGCTCTGAGGCATTGGCGGCTATTGGCTTACCCCATTTGCTTGTGAAAAACCACTTGTGTTTTGTTACACCTTATATTTATTATTTGGTGGTGAGCACTTGGGCTCTGAGGCATTGCCGGCGATTGGCTTACCCCATTTTGCTTGTGAAAAACCACTTTTTGTTTTGTTACACCTTATATTTATTATTTGGTGGTGAGCACTTGGGCTCTGAGGCATTGGCGGCTATTGGCTTACCCCATTTTGCTTATGAAAAACCACATTTTGTGACTGCGACTATAAGCTATGTATTCCGAATATTCCATAAATTATCTGCGAATTACAATAAAATGTAATGCAGATGAAATAAACGAAACCATGTTACGTCGCTTAAACATACTCCCCGCCCTAGACGGCTTAGTCGTCTAGTAAAGAGCCATAGGTTGCTGGTTTGATCCGGCTCGAAGGACCATATCTAAGCAGGAGTTAAATGGTGGGCGGCGAGCAGTTTATTATTATTGTTGTTGCTATATTATATGGTTGAGGGAGTTGGCCGGGGTTGCCGGTTCGAGTCCCACCTCAACCAAAGTCTTTTTAGTTTTATTTATTTTATTATTTTTATATTCCATCAAGTCTCATGGACTGTGTTTGGTTCTTTTTAATTATTGGTATGTAACATCAAGTCTAGTGGACTGTGTTTTGGTATTGACACTCTGTATGTATTAATTTGGGCGAGCACTTTGGCTCTGAGAATGCATCGTTGGCTATTCTCACTTCCTTAGAAAACCCCTCAAAATTGTTGGTGGTGAGCACTTGGGCTCTGAGGCATTGGCGGCTATTGGCTTACCCCATTTGCTTGTGAAAAACCACTTGTGTTTTGTTACACCTTATATTTATTATTTGGTGGTGAGCACTTGGGCTCTGAGGCATTGGCGGCGATTGGCTTACCCCATTTTGCTTGTGAAAAACCACTTTTTGTTTTGTTACACCTTATATTTATTATTTGGTGGTGAGCACTTGGGCTCTGAGGCATTGGCGGCTATTGGCTTACCCCATTTTGCTTATGAAAAACCACATTTTGTGACTGCGACTATAAGCTATGTATTCCGAATATTCCATAAATTATCTGCGAATTACAATAAAATGTAATGCAGATGAAATAAACGAAACCATGTTACGTCGCTTAAACATAGTGTGATTACCGTGATAAGTGAAAAGAAAAATTGAAAAAGTTTGTGTGACGAAAAAGTGCCCAGGTTCAAAAATTGCAGAACAAATGTGAAAAAAAAGAAAAAAATCTTTAAGTTAAATTGAGGGCAAATTTAATGCCAATTGAGGGCGAAATTTGGTAAAATCCAAAAAAAAATTGTTAAACGGAATTAAGGCAGTTTTGTGTTTTGAGTGGCAGCATGCACCCAGATGTTTATGTATATGCCTTAGCCGCAGTCGGCACGATAGTAAAAAATTGTATATAAAAAAAACAAAAAAAAAGACTAAAGGTAAGAAAATTCAAAATGCAATCGAACTTCTACTCACTAACTTATAAAACTAGTAAAATATGTATGTAAATAAATTCATAAATGTAAAAATTTAACAATTCAAAATTCCAAAGTTTGAAAGTTTTTTTCAAAAAAGTTAGTTGGGTAATGCACCCTTTTAAATGTACAAAAGTGTGTGTGATGGTGGTGGTGGTAAAACTTCGAAGTTGGTGAGCACGCTGTCGCTGAGCCGAGCTTAGTTACTCTCTCTCTCTCTCATCTCTGCGGTGTTTCTGTGTTAGTGCTATGTTTTGTGTCGCCGTGTATATGTGTGGCGAGTGAATGTTTCAGAGTAGATGTTGCCAAGTAGATATTTATGTTGCGGATGATGTTGCCCAAATTCTGTTGCTAGTGCTGATTCTATCTTTTAATGGAAAAAATGTTGTATTCTACCCTCTTGTGCAGTGTTTGACGTTCATGTATGATGTTAAATGTTGGTCTGATGTCGATTTCCTATGTTTGGTATGAGTGAGTGTGTGTGTGTGTGAATATGATTTTTGGCCTGGTTTCCGAAATTGGTTTTTGGCCCAAATTCTGCCTTTGGCCAAGTAAAAATTCCTCCAAAGATTTTTAGTGCTATATATGTGAACGTGTGATATGATCGTTTGTTGTTGTTTTCCGTGTTTTTTTCTATGTGTGGATTTGTGTGTGGTTTTATGTATTTTGTTGGCGAGGGTTTATATACTTAACTGTCGCGGCCTTCGGTTGGCTTCGTGAACTGCAATAAAAATGTATATGCATATTTTTTTCAAATATTTTTATTTTTCAAATTTCCTGCTAGATTTTGTTTTCTGGCCTTTAACTAGCTTTGACGAATCTTATGAAATTATTTTTCTTCTCAAAAAAAATTGCCCAAAAATCCACATCAATTATTTCAAAACAAAAAAATTCTTCTTCTTCTTCTCTGTTTGCATACGTGCTCGTGTATATATGTACCTACATATATACATGTAAGTGCACTTGTGCATATTTTAATATTTTTGAATTTTCAGAATTAAATTAAATTTTATCTAAATTAAAATTCAAGTAAAATCCAAAAGGTAAAAAAAAATGGGATTATGGGTCAAAAAAATTATAATTCGTGGTTTAAAATTTTATGGTTTTGACAAAAGTGCAAAAAAATTATTTACAACAACAATCCAACCTATTTGTTTGCGTTCATGCTCGTGTACATATTTACATACATATGTACACGTAAGTGCATTTATAAACTTTTAGGAATTGTTCGAAATAAATTCTAGAAAACAAAAAAATTACAAATTTGAGAAACGGTTTTTTGGGCTCAAAAATATTATTTAATATTTCACGAATATTTTAGTGGACGCTGATGCAATTAAATAAACGGTCCTTTTCAGGACCACAAAATTTCTAAACAGAGAGATCAAAAATTACGGAGCATCATTTTAGTTATAAAGAAATAAAAAAAATTATTAAAAAAATGTTTCAAACCCTTGCCAGAAAACCACAATCTAAATTAACAATAATAAAATTTAATCGAGGATTTACACCGGAATTAAAAAATCTCTAAATTCACAAAAAAAATTTTAGAATTCACGGAAACTATTTTTACAAAATTTAAAAAAAAAGAAACGTTTTTTTTTTTAAATTTAAAAATTTCACAAAGTGACTTACCGGTGACTCTGCAGATTGCTTGAAGGGATTTTCTCGCTCTGGGGCGGCGGCTCTCCTGGCGCTGGTCAGATACCTAGGGAAGATTCCCTGGTACCAGTGATCCACTAATTTATTTTACGCTCGCGTATACTTTTGGCGTGAAACCGCACTTTAAATAAATACTTTATTTTTTTTTCACACGCGCACCTACACTTTAAGGTGAAAACGCACTTTAAACTTAAACTTTTTTTTCACTTTGGCACTCGATCAAGACCGCGACTTTTCCAATTTTGATCTGTCGATCAGCGGAACCCCTTTTTATATTGTCCTTGCGGCATTTCGGACATCGTACGGCACGAATTGCCTGCCTGCTTTGGTCAAACCAATCCGCGTTCGACACTTAAGCGGCACGTATATGTGCATATGTACAAGCAGCATGTTAACCCACTCACACCATTAACCATCCGCTATGCAAATATCGTAAAAACGAATAAGGGAGTTCGGTTAGCGGCTGCCCATACATTTGCTCATATACCCGCTTGCGCGTAGTCAGAGAAATCTTCAAAGGCTGTCGTGAACAGGAGGGGTGGGAAGGCTCCACCTGACTCGGACAGGTTTTCTCCCGCTTTTGCTATATCTCTATCTTTTTTTTGTATATATTCTTTCCCCAGGCATGAACTCTAAGTTTGCTTCGCAACTGTTGGGAAAGGAGAAGTGGCAAGAACTGCGCCCCAATGCCGACGAGCCTCAGCCGGGCTACAACCATGCCGCCCGCCACTCCTCCTCTCCCGCACCAGGCAGTTACGTAATAATGGCGCCCAACGGTATAGCCTACTAGTTTAACTTTTATATTTTCCCATATCTTTTCTTAATTTCTAATTTTCACTTTCTAATTTTCAATTATTAGTACTTTCTTTTACTTTTTCACTCCTTTGTACTATTTTCAGTTTTCCTATCTCTTTCACTTTCGTAATTTTTCCTTCTCACGGACAGAGTTAGGGTCACGAGGGCAACATCGCTTGTTGTCAGCAACGAGCGATATGTGCCTAAGTGACAAGACATTGAGGGGGAGTGCTGGCGGTGATTTCTGAGTTGCTTTTAAGAACTCCAACGTTTTTAAAAAGTGGTATCAGAAGTCATCGGCAGTACTTTAAGACGACATTCTTTGTTTTTGTGTTTGTTGCATGCAACATTAGCTGCCATACGTATGGTCCAGCACTGTACGTATGTGAGGTTTTTGTATGTCTGCAGGGGCTAGAGGTAATTAAAAGGGGTAAAGGGGGAATTGTGGCAACCACGTCTCGAGCCAGCCTTAAGACGCTGTCGTGCCACATTCCATAGTTTAGAGGGGATTAGCTGACTTTGACCTTGGACAGAATTTTTCATTATCTTGCTCAACTATCCACAGAGTCCACCAGGCGAGGACAACACCCAATACACCAACAGTAACTCAACAAACTTTTTGGAAAGTTTCGATTTCAAATTTCCTTTTGGAAATTCCTTAGGATATTTTTTTTTTTTCTTCGGTATTTTTAACTTATTAGGTATACATTTTTTATACTATTTTTACTCCTATTCTTATTTCTTTGGAATTTTTATGATGTTTTTGAATTTTTGTTTTATAATTTTTGTTAATTTTTTTTGAATTCTTATATTTTTTTTTATTTTTAAACTATTTTTTTTTTTTTTTTTGAATTTTTAACTACCTATTTATTACCCTTTTATGCCCATTTTTACTACACACTACATATACATATATACACGTTTATTTTACATATACACATATATTGCATTATATCTTTGTATATTGGATTTGTTTCTGCTTTATTTTAAATTTTTTTGTGTTGGCAAATAAACTTATAGGTGACATACCGAGCCTAAACACACTCCTTTATTTTTTTCATCTTTGTGGAGAAATTTTCAGTTCCTGATTTTTGGGCGTTCGACAATTTGTTTACGCTGTTGATACTCCGATTGCGGATTTCTTTTTTTTTTTGTTTATACCTGTCCCTTTAGTTTATGGATGAGTCTACGGAGCAAGGGGCGATTCCAAAAACTGGTTTAGGAATCTTGGCAAGTAATCAACGCATTACTCGCAGTGTAGCTCGAGATTTGCAATTACAGAACCAAGTGGCAGGATCCTTGTTCACCCAGATCGATACAGGCATCGAATTCCCGGTCGATTTCGTTCCGATAGACCTCTTTAATCGTTGTGCCTCTAGGGTTTTTGGGCAGGTGGATATGGCGGCCGCCGTGGTGTAGCGGTTAAGTGTTCGGCCTTCTACACCAAGTCGTGGCGGTTCGATGCCCGGCAAAAGTAACATCAAAAATTATTTAGAAAAAAGAATTTTTCTAAACGGGGTCGCCCCTCGGCAGTAGTTTGGCAAACTCTCTGGGTGTATTTCTGCCATGAGAAGCTTCTCAGCAAAAAATTCATTTGCTTTGCAAGTGCCGTTCGGAGTCGGCAAAAAACTGTAGGTCCCGCCAACTTGTAGGAAAAACTCAAAAGCAACACACCACAAGTTGGAAAGAGAAGCTCGGCTAAAAAATCTCGTTAGAGGTTATGATAACCTGTTGGTGTTGGATATTCCGAGTAACCGACAGGAATTGACGGTTACCGATAGGGTCACTCTGAACGTGGCAAACCAGTCCCTTAGTTTCACACGGAAGTTGGATCAGCTGCTGGAGATGTCGGACACCGAAGAGGGCGCTATCGGAGGTGAAGGAAGAGGGGCTACGAACGGCGGAAACAATGGTTGCAACCAGCGCACGCAGGTAACTGTGGACGAGCGAATCGACCATCTGGCACGTATGATGGAGGTGATGATGCAGCAGAACGCTGAGATGAATCATCACATGGGCGAAGTGCGAAAGGTGAGGGCGGATATATCCACCCTTAGCAATCGCGTCGCTCATGTGGAGACGTCTATACGCGCTCCAGCAGCAGCCCCAGGAGAGTTTCGACGTGTTCTACGCCGACGTCCACGATCTCACGTTCCGACTGAGGCAAAGAATCCCGGAGAACGAGCTGGTCAAGATTATTAAGGGCAACCTGAAACCGTACCTGGCCAACTTAACGTTTGCCACAAAAACTGAAACATTGGCGGAGTTGAAGTTAGAATGTAAGAGCGCGGAAAAATTAATGAAGGAAAATAGGTCAAGGGGTAAGCCAGTAAGTGAGATAGGATTGGGTAGTGAGGTCTGGGCAGAAAAGCAGGAGAGCGAGTTAAGCGTTGAGGCGTTCAGCAGGGACAATAAGAATCTTAATGTTAATAGAAATGTGTCTCGTGCCCCTGTCACCCAAAATCCTCCTCCGAAACCCATCATTCCAACCAATTATCCTAGTCCTGTTACAAGTTCGTCGTCCAATGTCCATTGTCAAAATGTTAGTCCTGTCCAAAACCAAATGTTTTGTCCGTCCCCGTTTCACCTTATGTTGTGCTATGCTTGTGGAATGCCGGTGGATTTTTATACTAAGAACCCGGCAGAAGCAGCAAAGGACACAAAGTGCAAGTCCAATTTCCATTATATGAGATGTTTTGCGTGTGGTGGTGACTCGTCTTTTTGTGTGTTTAAGCCAGAGGCGGGAAACCGGGCGTTGGCAGAGATGTCCGGGAGCTCTGCCTCAAACCAGGATCGCCCGGAGAAATCGTAGAAAATGGGAAGATAGAAATTTTAAAGAGGGATAAAGAAATAGACAAGAATGAAAAAGTAGAAGAAAAGAAAAGAGTTGAACCGATTAGGGAAAGTTTACATGTTAGGAAATTAAAGTATGAAGAACCAAGAAGGAGAATATTTTGTGAGGAGTTCAGCGCCATTAAGAAGAAGAGAAATTTTGATAAGATAAGGAAAATGAGGGAAAAGCAGAAGTTATTTAAAAGAATTAAGAAAAAGATAATTTCGACGATAGTTACGGTGCAGGGCGACAACAGGTTGTTCGCTAAAACGGAGATCGGTGGACGCGAGGTACTCGCGCTCTTAGATTCTGGGGCCGGGGCCAGATGCTTGGGGAAAAACGCCCATAAACTACTCGAAGGTAAAAAAAGTCTGATTCTGCCGATTCAGGGCCAAAACGTAAAGACAGCCAATGGGGGTGAAACCGCGGTTAGCGGAGTAGTGACTCTTCCAGTGCTCTGGGACAATACCACTCGAGAGCTGGAATTCCTCATCATACCCGGGTTGCAGCAGGAGGTCTATCTGGGGATCGATTTCTGGAAAGCCTTCCAGCTTAATGTAGTCAGTAGGTGGCCCCAGATCCACTCAAAGGCAAATGTCGTGTCAGAGCTCGTGTCTGCCGAGGGTGACTTGTCATTTGACGCCGTGCAACACGAGCTGAGCCATGAACTATAGCTCTAGAACGAGTAAAAGCACAGTACCCGTCGTTTGCAGTACTTGGGTTGGGAAAAACCGACGTAGAAGAGCACATCATCGAGGTAACAGACGAACACCTTCCAGTAAAGCAGCGCCACTACCCTATTTCTCCGGCAATACAAAAGTTAATCTTCGCAGAGCTGGATCGGATGTTGCAAATGGGCGTAATAGAAGAGAGCAACAGTTGCTGGTATTCCCCCGTATCTCTAGTCATCAAAGGAACCAAAAATCGTTTATGTTTGGACGCCCGCAAGTTGAACGATCGCACAATCAAAGACGACTACCCACTTCCACATATCGACGGTATTCTAAGTCGGCTTCAGAATACCAGGTACATATCTGCCATTGACGCGTTTTGGCAGATACCTTTAGAGCGAAAGTCCAGGGAGAAAACTGCTTTCACTGTACCTGGTAGACCTTTGTACCACTTCAGAGTAATGCCATTTGGACTGTGCAACGCGGCACAACGTATGTGTCGTTTAATGGACAAGGTCATCCCCGCTTCGCTTCGTGATTCTGTGTTTGTTTATTTAGATGACTTACTTGATTGTTCTGAGAATTTTTCGTCCCATTTAGATTTGTTGTCCCGTGTTGCAAAATGTCTTCGTGATGCAAAATTGACGATAAACGTTGAAAAGAGCAAATTTTGTTTTAAAGAGGTGCGTTATTTAGGTTATGTTGTAGGCGATGGGTGTATCCGTACGGATCTAAATAAGGTGGCTGCAATGCGAGACTTCCCCGAACCCCGAACACCGAAGCAACTCAGACGGTTCCTAGGGATGACAGGCTGGTACCGTAGATTCATACAGGATTACGCGACTATTGCAGCACCACTGCACGACTGCCTCACTAAAGACAAGATAAAATCTTTTAAAATGACGGACGAAGCAATACAAACATTCAATTGCTTAAAGCAAAAACTTATTTCGGCGCCGGTGTTAATCCATCCGGATTTCAATAAACACTTTTATGTGCAATGTGATGCATCAACGGACGGAGTTGGAGGTGTACTCTTCCAACTAGACGAGGACGGAAACGAACGACCAATTGCCTACGTATCAGCAAAGCTGAACAAGGCACAACGCAACTACAGTATTACGGAACTAGAATGTTATTTATTTATTTATTTATTTATTTAAAGTCGACACAACACAAAGCGGTCGACTGTTAATATCACAAGTATTGGTACAAAACAAAAACATATATATGTACAATAAGAGTATATAGAATATAATAAAAGTATAATTAACAGAAATTAAGCAAAGCGTAAATTCATTTATTTATAGTATTATGTGCAGCAAGCAGGAAAGTTGTAGAGGCCGTGCTTTAAAGTTGTGGGTAGAAATCGTTAGGAACCAAACATGATAGTCGTATATATTGTCGGAATGGACGCGATTCCGAGCAACATACTTCCGCAGTCCTGGGAGCGATGTGAGATTTGCTGGCGGAATGGACGCGATTCCGCGCAGCATCTGATAGTATATTGGCAAACTTTCTTTCCAGTTGACTGTTTATTAGGTAATTGAAATATTCCAAATTGGCTTCGGAGATATTTTAGGATATTATTTATGGAGCCGGTGGAATGGACGCGATTCCACGCAGCGTAAGTTTAAAGTTAGAGGTGTCTGCCGGCTTTTTGTAGTTGTGTATATCAATCTAACTGTTTGGGTGCAAGACTGTCGTGTAATTAGTCAGCAGTTAGCAAATATGAAAGTATTGCATTTTGTAGTGCGGCAGACGAGCATTCAAAGCTGATGCAGCTATATAAGACGTTGTAGTATGAACACCAAACATTCAGAGGATTGTTTTTTGCAAAGTTTAGACGACAAATGGGTAATTGAAAAGGCACATAGTGCCTGGATGTCCTAGCAGGAACAGCAAAACACAGTCGACTAACAAGGTCAGTTGAGTCGACTTCACCAATAATTAGCTTATGGAGGAACATTACACCTAGTAAAATCCTACGATTTTCCAGAGAAGGCAAATTTAAGAGAAGAAGCCTGTTTCTATAAGGGGGCAGATGGATATTTGGATTCCAATTAAGACCACGCAGAGCAAAAATCAAGAATTGCTTTTGTACTGACTCAATCCGATGTATATGAACTTGATATAAGGGGCACCAGACACACGAGCAATACTCAAGTATTGGGCGAACTAGCGATGTGTAAAGGATTTTCGTGAGGTACGGATCATCAAATTCTTTAGCCCATCTTTTAACAATACCAAGCACCCCCATGGCTTTGTTAGCTATAGATGAAATATGCATATTAAAACTTAGTTTAGGGTCAAAAAGAACACCTAGATCAGTTACATCAAGTATACGTTCCAATAGAGTGTCATTTAGTAAATAGGATATCAAAACTGGCTTTACTCGATGAAAAGTCATTAGCTTGCATTTCGAGCTATTCAATATTAATAAATTAACTGTACACCAGCAGTGAAATGACTCCAAATCAGCCTGGAAGAGATCTGCACGGGAAGGAACAGTAGGAAAATATGTGAAACATTGTTTACAAATTTTAGAGAGAGGGAGCGCACATACTTCCATACATATTTAATTATATTTAAATGTGTGCCTGTGCACAAATAACTAGATACACATTAGGCTGGTTGAATTCTAAGATTTTTTTGAAGTTGTTAGTCGCCATTAAAATTTTGAATATCTTTTAAGTGTTAGGATTAGAAAATAATTAATAGTAATTTTGGTATTAAGAATGAATTTTCAATTAGCGTAAGGGTTTATTTTCTATCATTGAATATTTTGAATAAAGTTGTTGAAAGGAGAAGTGACAAGAACTGCGCCCCAATGCCGACGAGCCTCAGCCGGGCTACAACCATGCCGACCCGCCACTCCTCCTCTCCCGCACCAGGCAGTTACGTAACACTACCTTTATTTCATTTTCTTCTACAGCTATGTATGTATGTACAAGCGGTACTTGTGCGTTTCAGTGCGTTCACCGAGCGGGAGTTGGTGTATCCTTGTTTGCCGTGCAGGCGGCTCAGCTTCCAGAAAGGCTGTTTCTGCGATTTTTTTTCAAGCCATCTCGCAAGGGAGTAGTGGTGCTGGCATAGTCATCTCCTGGCTAAATAGGAATGAATTATTTCCAAAAATTTAAATAAAAATTTGAATTCTTGGTGCTGGCATAGTCATCTCCTGGCTAAATACGAATGAATTATTTCCAAAACTCTGTGCAAGTTATAACTTCCTACAAATTTTCCCTGAATTATTAGAATTTTTCTTTCAAGGGTGTTGAGTGTTTTCCTCCATACAAAAGTAAATTTAGTTTGTGACTTGTATGGAAGAAAACACTCAACACAAAACAACGGGATCCCGGGATTGGAATCCCTAGTATCTATCTTTAAGAATCTGTATCTATCTTTTTTGTACTGCAAAATGGCTATCAGAGATAAATATTTAGCGATACCAAATTCACGAGTGCGCACAGAAATTAAAGACAACCGGCTTACTTTTGCTCTTCTTATTGAATGTCTTTATTCTTCTTTTTTCTTTTGTCAAAATGGTTTCACAAAAATAAGTCTACACGAACAGTGCTTACAATCTAATGTTTTGATTGCTACTTTACTTTCTACCACTTTACATGTGGTAGCACTAGCCTTAACCCTTAGTATAATACTACAGCTCGGCCATCCTGACAATATAGAATCTCCCGATTCTATGCCGAGTTACAAATACAGTACAGATGTATTTAGCGATATAACATCACGAGCGATTTAAAATTTATAACCATATACATGCACTTATGTTACATAACAATCAATTTTAATAAACATGGACATAAAAAAAAATTATTCGCTAGCATTAACCCTTAGAATACAACCGCACCTCGGCCGTCCTGACAATATAGGATCTCCCGATTCTATGCCGAGTTGAAAAAGATTCATTACAGCTGTGTTTAGTAAGATAATAGCACAAGCGATTTTAAAATGATAACGCTTTACACGAACTTATGTTACATTACAGTTAGTTTTAATCGACATGTACATAAGGAAAAAAAAATATATTTACATACATATTTAAAACGAAATCCTTTTTTTTTTTTTTTAGACTTTTAAATTTTACAATTCAACCACGGTTTTAGATTTTCTACTGACCAAACTCCTTTATACGGAATTTGTGATTGCTGAAAGCCTTCTACGTCTTCGACCAGATAGCGGTCGTTTTCTAGAACTTTGGTTATTCTATATGGTCCCTTAAACTTGGGTATGAGTTTGCTAGAGACACCTATCTGTGAGTTTATATTGGAGATAACTACATAGTCTCCTACATTGAAGGCACGTGGACTTTGACGTTTGGAATCTGAATATTCTTTGTTGTAAACCTGGGCTCTTTTTTGTACTGCTTCCGCTTGCGCCCTGACGCTTTCCATGTCCCTGGGCACTGAAGACTGTGTTGCTTCTACCACATTTTCTTTCAGACTATCAACAATTTTACCTCTTTGGGTTACTCCAAACAGTAGTACGCTGGGGTGTTCTTTAGTCGCTTTGTGTACCATATTATTCATTGAATATTCGATGGAGTCCAGCACTTTTTCCCAACCTATATCGTTACCAGAGTTTGTCATTTTCGCTATCATAGGCCCAAGGGTTTTATTCACGATTTCTACCTGGCCATTAGCCTGGGGTGAATTTGTGGCCACTTTTATATGTTCAATATTGTTTTCTTCTAAAAACTGTTCAAATTCGTTTGATGTGAAACAGGTGCCCCGGTCTGAAACTATGATTTTGGGCCTGCTATACGCCCTGAAATAGTCTTTTAGTGCTATAACGGCCTCTTTCGACGCAGTTGTCTTTGCGGGGTATAAACGAACAAATTTTGTGAAAGCATCTATTATTACGAGCACATGCTTCTTTTTGGTTTTTTCACTGTGGATCGGCCCACAGTGGTCTATATGTACCATTTCGAACGGCTTATTTCCTTTTGGTATCATATGCAAGAACCCCTCTTTTCTACCGCTTTTGTTGTTGAAAGCTATACATTTCAAACAGTTTTCTATGTGATTAGTTGCCTTTCTTCTTATGTTCGGAAACCAGTAGCTTTTACTTATGGTTTCGACTACTTTCTCTATACCCATATGACCCATTTCGTCATGATATTTGTATAGGACGTGTTGTTCCATGGTTTCGGGTACATAAAATAGCAGTTCTGCGTCTTTCTTTTTATAGACTATTCCATTTCTCATCTCATAGTAATGGTTTTCTCTCCTTTCCAGTTCTTTTTTTATTTGCGCTATACGTTCGTCTCTATTTTGGCATATTATAAGATTATCCTCAAAGGTATTTGTGTGAACTACTAAGATACTATTTGCTCTGCTCAGAGCATCCACATGCTGCATTTTTTTCCCTTCTCTGTGTTCCAGCTCGTAGTCATAGTTTTGCAGGTCCAAAGCCCACCTTGCTATTCTTGGGTTCATATCCTTTTTATTAAGAGTAAGCGTAAGTGAATTGCAATCAGTTACGATTTTAAACTTTATTCCCTGCAGGTACACTCTAAACCTTTTTAGTGCATATATAATGGCTAAGGTTTCTAGCTCGAAGCTATGGTACCTGGACTCTACTTCTGTAGTTCTTTTCGAAAAGTAGAAGATTGGGTGTAGCTTTTTGTCTAACTTCTTTTGGAGAAGTATTGCTCCAAACCCTAGAGAGCTAGCGTCACAATGGAGTTCCGTCAAATCGTTTGGGTTATATATTGCCAAAATAGGGGCGGCTATTAGTTTTTCCTTAAGCGTTTCGAAAGTTTCCATCTCCCGCTGACCAAATTGAAATTTAGCTTCTTTCTTTAGTAAATCATACAGCGGCTTTGCTATGGTCGAGAATCCTTGGATAAACCTACGAAAATACGAACACAGTCCGAGAAAGCTATGTACTTGGTGCACTTTGGTCGGCACTGGAAAACTTTCGACAGCCTTTAACCCTTTCTTGTCGGCTCTTATACCTTCGCCTGTAATTGAATAACCCAAATAAGAAACTTCCGATTGCAGAAATTCGCACTTATCTAAGCGCAACTCTAACTTATTTTGAACCAATCGCTGAAAGACTTTTTGTAGAATGCT
Organism: Campiglossa producta; assembly: GCA_964058755.1. NCBI lineage: Eukaryota > Metazoa > Arthropoda > Insecta > Diptera > Tephritidae > Campiglossa > Campiglossa producta. Next base: position 81,742,821 of record CAXKVI010000003.1, on the reverse strand, counting down.
AAGGTGCTGGTTTACCGTTTCCGTGGCTATCATAATATCGTCGAGGTAGACAATTACCTCGCCGTCGCGTATCATTTCAGAAAAAATTTTATTGATGAACTTTTGGAAAGTCGCGGGGGCGTTTCTTAACCCGAAAGGCATTCGTAAAAACTCAAACTGACCCAGTGGCGTTGTAAATGATGTATACTTTATTGAGGTTTCCTCAACGAAAACGTGAAAAAATCCGTTCTTTAGATCTAGTTTAGTGAAAAATTTTTTGTTCACCAACCTGTCTAACAGGTCATCGATCAAAGGTATGGGGTAGTTGTCTTTTGCGGTAACTTTGTTCAACTTCCTATAGTCGATGCACATCCGAAGCTCGCCTGTCTTTTTCTTGACTAGCACTATTGGCGAAACAAACTCTGACTCGCTAGGGCGAATGTATCCTTTCAACAAATACTCATCCAAAATTTTTTGTAGCTCTTCTTTTTCTTTGTAAGAAAGTCTTCTGGGTGAGCAGTTAAAAGGTTTATCGCTTTCCAGAATTAATTTGATTTCCTTTCTGATTTTGGGTTTATCTGGCCTACTAGCGTTCAAGTATTGATTACGGAACAAGGCTTGAAAGGATTTATTATCTATGTGGTTTACACCATCACCTACCTCCAACACAGTATCATTTATATCTTGGGTATTTATGGCTAGAATTTCTTCTATGGCCTCACACATATTTTCTTTCCCGGTATCTCTGTCAATCTCAACACCCTCGTTACCATCGTTAACTTTTGATACCTGGCTTTCAACAACCTCAACCGTATTTATTTGTGACAACTCGACACCTTTTATCATGAGTTTGGCTTCGCTGTCAATTATAAAATTCCTGCCTAAAATTACCGGAAAGCTAATCGATTCATCAGGAACAACAATAAGTTCGGATACTATGCTTTTATTAAATACTTTAATATAACATTTAATTTTTCCAATAGTCTTTAAAACTGACTTGTTCAAACCAAAATATAATTCATTAACTTCATGTTTCTGTATTTTTAGCGGCACCAAACTATTCTTTATCAGACTCACTGGGCTCCCTGAATCGATTAGGCACTCTATAATAATATTAATGTTAGGTTCAGCTATAAAATCTATACTAAAATAACTTACGAAATTATTCTTTGACGTCTTCTTGTTCGAATTGCATGAGGCGGCAAAGTGGCCTCGCTCTCCACAGGTGAAACAGGTTCCAAGATCACGCCTCGGTTTTGTACAGTCTTTTGACAAATGTCCCATATAGTTGCAATTGAAGCACTTGAGTCTGTTGTCTGGCAATTTTCGTTCGCGAAGTTCTACCCTGCGGAACGCAGCTATCAACTCGTTGGCCGTTTTACAATTTTGTATCTTAGCTTGCACTTGAAGCTGCCAGTCTGGAATGCCGTCAATTAAATATTCGACAAACTCCAATTCAGTGAGGTTAAGGGCGTTACTCAGCAGTCGTTTTTCATTTGCATAGTTTGCAAACGTTTCCCCGGCTTTCCATGACCTCTTCTCGAATTTACGTCTAATGTCTAATGTTGTTGCTCTGTTTGCAAACGTTGCTGACATTTCGTCCAGTATTACATGTATATTTTTATCGAACATTTTATTCGAGTTATACCAGGTCAAAGCCGGTCCTTTCAGCTTTAGACGCACAACGACCCCTAATACTTCATCGCTCACTTTTAATGCAGTCTGTGAATGTATCAGTTGGCATCTCCACATTTCGAAACCTTCGCCACCGTCGTAATCTGCTACAAGCTCTTTTAAAGTTTCGAATGGTACTTGTGGTGCTACGCTATGCGTTGTTGTAGCGGACATTGCTGTTTTCTGCTTTTCTAGGCTCAACTTTAGCTTTAGTAATTCAATTTCTTTTTCAAGAATTTTTAGTCTAAGGTGTTCGCTTTCGTTAGATGATATGGTGGATGCGCTTTCAATGTTTTCTGCTTGCTGTACCTCATTGGATACCACGCGTCGTCCAAATGCACCGTTGTCAACACATAAAACGTTAGAGCTTATTTCATTACGACTGTTGTTGTTTTGTGCGCTGTTACATTCTTGCATGTTATTGCCGTTGTCGGGTTCGTTTCTATTATGTGCGTCGTTGCCACCGTCTGCGCCGTTTTCACTATGTGCGCCGTCTGCGTCGTTGCCGCCGTCTGCGTCGTTGCCGCCGTCTGCGCCGTTGCTGTCGTCCACGCTGTCATCGCCATCGCCAACGTTGGTATCATTTTTTTCACCGTTACCGCTATTCGACTTTGTACTGACCTCGGTGATATTTTGTGTACCTGGGCACAAACCGCGTGCCTCGGCTGACAACTCGCTCAATCTTGCTGCTAGGGACGCTTTTGCTCCACTAGCGTTAATTCCCACAGCCGTGCACCATGCCTTCAGCTGCATCAGAGAATATCTCTCTGCGCTAATGGCCTCTTTGTTCATTTTTTTTTTGCAATTGGTACTTAACACGTTCAAATTTAATTTATTTTTTAGGATGGTGGATCCGAAGACCACTTCTGATGCAAAATGGCTATCAGAGATAAATATTTAGCGATACCAAATTCACGAGTGCGCACAGAAATTAAAGACAACCGGCTTACTTTTGCTCTTCTTATTGAATGTCTTTATTCTTCTTTTTTCTTTTGTCAAAATGGTTTCACAAAAATAAGTCTACACGAACAGTGCTTACAATCTAATGTTTTGATTGCTACTTTACTTTCTACCACTTTACATGTGGTAGCACTAGCCTTAACCCTTAGTATAATACTACAGTACATGGATATTTGCATTTTTGACAATTTTTGAAAGAAAAAATAGGAAATCGAAAAAACATGCTAGTTTTTGAGGCTAGAATACCAGAAAACGGCTAATCTGAGAAAATTTTGGTCAATGCAACTTTTTTAGGGAATTAGACTTCCTTCAAAAATATGTTCAGGTCACAACAATGGGTTGTCGTCTTAATACCAAATATGAGGTAAAGTCTGTAAAATCTAAACTAGCGGTGATAGACCTCTAGACTTTAATTTAAAAATCTGTAAAAATTACAGTAATTTTTTTTCATTTTTCTTAAAAAGAAAATAAATATAATTTTTGAAAAAAAAAACGAAATTTTGAATTTTTGGCCTAGTCTAATGCTTATACACAGAAGTATAGGGAGTAATCCGATACTCCCAAGGGAGTACTCCGGGATTAATAAAGCGATGCTCCCCGGTCCTATTGGGTCCCTTTCTTGCTTTTGGTATGATCATTTCTTATATCAAAATTTGTACATCTTTTCATGTAGGAAAAACCATATTTTTTAACTATAAATAAAAATTGAGCGACACATTACTTCCTTCCTTGCTTTTGGTATGATCATTTCTTATAACAAAATTCGTACATCTTTCCATGCATGTAAAACAATTTTTTTTTTAACTACAAATAAAAATTGAGCTACACGTTACCCCTCCCTTGCTTTTGGTATGATATTTTCTTATAACAAAATTCGTAGGTACATCTTTTCATGCATGAAAAAATTCCCCATTTTCCCACTGGGAATGGCTTATTGGGCTTCACACTATTCCTTCATTCCATTTCATTTGGAGTCACTCAGCCAGTGCCTTCCACTCAAATTCCCAAGTTAAGAAAAGTTGGGATTGTGACACTGTAATAAAAATAGCGCGATTTAACTCCAAATTTTCATGTTTTATTGTGATTTTAAAAAAATGTTTCAAAATATTTAAAAAATCGCGTGATTTTTAATTCCAAATTTTCATTTTTTATTATGATTTTAAAATATTTTTTCAAAAATATTTAAAAAAGCGCCGCAGGCGAAAATGCCTAATAAAATTAATAAAATTGTCCTTATGAGCGGTTTTTGGGCTCAGGGTAGTCGAAACGACGGAAACGAAAAAAAACTATACACAAATCTATTTGGTTTAATAAGGAAATTCTTATTGATATTATTAAGTGCAATTTCTTCTTATTTCTTTGCGATTTAATTTTATATGTGTTATTATGTGTAGAATTGACAACTGAAATATTTTGTTTTTGTAGGAGTTCTTCCTTCAAAAGAATGTAAACAAGTTTATTAACTATTTACCGCCCAAATTAGAAAAATTAGATAGCATTTGCTCAGGCCAAAAAATTATCAATACCGCGAAATATGCTAGCCCAAACAGTAACGGAGTAACTTTGGCCACTTTGGAATCTACCTCTTTTCCGCCGATGACACCACAAGAAGGTTGTCGCCAGAGTGTCACAGAAACTGGGGGATTGGTTTCCATTAGATTTTTTTTTATACTGAAGTCTGGATTTTGAAACGGTTTCGATTTTTTTATTAAAATAACGGTTACGATTTAGTTTCCGGTTTCGAGAAATTGATCGGCTTCGCGGTTGCTGCTGTAAGAGGGACGTGAGGGACCAAACAGAGTTGTACAGTATTGAGTCTATGCTCTCACAGCTGCCGAACCACCTTGTGGTACTATTCCAATTTCCGATTTCAGCAACCTCGTGTCGAAATGGGTTTTAGAGGTCACGAATCGATTTTGATCGCTTACAGTTTCGTTTTCTAATGCTGAAGGAGTACACACTCCTCCTAACAAACCTCTCCAAAATGGGATCATAAAGAAGGAGAGAGATCTCCATATTAATAGGTATTTTAACTGGGCACTGCCTTATTAGGAGGCACGCAGTAAAGCTAGGTGTGCCCTGCCGACGTTGCTGTAGGAGCTGCAAAGATGATGAGAAGAGGAAACGGTGAAGCACCTCATTTGCAACTGCTCGGCTTTAAGCGGCGCGAGAACGGCCTTTTTGGGAGTTCCCTTCCTGTATAGCCTAAGCCAGATCGCGGAACTGGACATAAAGGACTTGATGGCCTTCATAAAGTCATCTAAGTGGTTCGAGGAGGAGCAGCGGTGTCGGTTTGGGAGTGCCGGGACTGACTTTCCTAGTGTTGGTGGTATCACAACGGGCCTTTCAAAGCTGGCCTAAGTATGCCTCTGCGGCAGCAGAGAAAAAAGATTACACCATTCATCTTAGCTAAAATTTGTTAAGAGTCTAGCTAATCTGAACTGTAAACTCTATTTAAACGTGCAAGGAACTGAGGCAAGCGGTATTGTATTTATATGACACAATTTTCTATTTCTTCACGCTATTGAAAAAATTTAAAAATCTTAAACAGAACGGGTTAATATTTTTTTTCATTTGACGGGAAAACTCCTACAGAAAAGAGAGAACTGTCAAGATCACTATTACTTTGTTTAATATACTTTGAGAAAATCTTCTCAATATTTACTTAAAAATATGAAAAAACGGTGAAAGAGAAAAAGTTCTTATAATATATATTATTTCTGTAAGGTCTTTTTCTGTTTGCTCCTAATTTTCTGCTCTCATTTGAAATCAATATTAATAAATAAGGTATCGTTTTAAAGGTGAGGGTTAGCTTTACATGCGAAACCATATATTAATTAGCGGATTGCTTTTGATTAAGCGTATTTTATAAAAATTAATTTGTTTAAACAAAAAAATCAATTTGTACTGCAACGCTATTGCGACTGGCATTCATCAGACTTCAGAGCGGTGTTGCCAGAATCGGGGATATCGCCCTTTTTCGGGGATTTTCCGTCTGCCAATGTAATTTCGAAATGGTTTCGTATTTGTTTCCTTTAGGAGTTATTTGCAATCAAAGTTGCAAGTTTTCATGTGGTTGTTGTAATCACATTAGGCCGTCCCTAAAAATGTCCAAAAAATTGTTCTGCGCAGAAATGCTGAGGATGGCGTAGCCTGTGTTGGACCGAACGAGTGTTATATTTTATAAGCAACTCGGAAAGGTGTTCTGCACACAAATACCATGGATCCCGATCCGAATTGGGATCGGACCTGGGTCCTTTTTCGGGATTTTGATCATAATTTTTCACTGAAACAAAAAACTAAAAAAGCGCTCCGGGATTCGTGATCCTGTGGCCAATACATGTTTTTTGAGCCCTCTCCCATAATTTTTTAAAATTTTTTTGCAGTTGACACCTAAAGCAAACAAAGACCAATGCTTTTTGGCTATAAAATCCCCAATTCATGATTTAAGCAACATCGTTTGTTTTTTCCCCGCCGAGGAACAAACTCAGAGCAGCATTACAAAAATTTGAAGAGAAATGTTTTTGGAGGTTCTAATGATAACCTGTACATTTATCGCGCTATAGTTCTTTTTAGGTGTGTTTTTCCATGCTAGAAAAAAAATTGGCACTCTTGAAACTTTTGTGGTACAAAAAATAAATGTGAGTGGCAACACTGCGCTGGACTGGTAGTGGTGAAAGTCTTTGATTTTGATTAAAAAAAGACAATGGGACATTATTTTTCTTGCCAGTGGTGAAAGTCTTTGCTAAACACCTGTTGCGAATATTTTTCTTATTCTTTCTCACAACAAGTGCAGTTGATTTTATTTGTTAATTGAAAATCTTTTATGAATGTTTCTTATTGGATCTTTTATTATACACCGGGATAAAATATGTAATTGGTAAGTTCTAAAATGTGTATTTTTACGTGAGTTACATGTGTTCACATTCTGTTTATATTAAACGCTCACCGAGGATACTATTAAAATACCACGACAATACTACGCTGATTATGATAGCCTAATTGCTAAGGTTTACGGCACAAATGATAGTACCTAACATATCAAATTTTTACTCGAACAGCTATTTTATGCCCAAAAAATTACGAATGCTCAACTTTTAATGAGTGTATAGTATCAAAATTATTACTCGGGGATAGTTAAGTTTATCTAAGTTGTGATACAGTCGATAAAAATGAAACTAATAATGCAGAGTATTATCCAACTGAGTTTCTTAACTCTCTAAATCCTTCCGGCTTACCTCCACATAAAATAATTTTTGAAGAAAAATGCAATCGTAATGTTGATTCGTAATCTTAATGCCAAAGAAGTACTTGTAAATGATGCCAGGACAAAGCCTGCGCCTTTCGTATACTGGCCGTGTGTAAGAAGCGTGTCAAACATTATTATATGAATCAGTGCAAATGTGAGTTCTGCGCATGCGCAAGTTTTGTTTGTGTTAGTGAATTGTAGTAGCGCGTTTAAAAAAAATATCAAAGGGCTCAAAAAGGGTCACTATCCCCATTACACAAATTGTGCATAGTTTTAGTTATACAATCTTTGATTAGTCGATTAAATAATGAAAATACCAAAATAGTAAATCACAAAATAAATAAATAAAAATGTTCGTATTTGTTGTTTAAAAAATAATAATAAGCTACAGAGAATTTTTTCATTTGGTAAAATAATGTCATATCCGCTACCTTGGGTATTTTTGGCATGGTTTAATGTTAATTAGTGAAAGGAGTGATAAGAAAAACGAAGTGAATTTATTTACATTTTGTTCAAGTATGCATTTATTTATGCCCCTTTGTTTACAAAAGTTTAACGACATCCTTGAGATTTTGTCTCCTTCTCTCATGGTATATCTGTACTGTAATGTTTGACACGCTTCACTGTTCGGTATTATCTATATAGAAGTATTACATATATGTGCCAGGATGGTCGTCAGTCATTTAGGCGAGAACGCAATCAGCAGAAAACGAACTGATTTCTTAGGGTTCCTAACAAGAAGATTTGACTTATTCATGCTTATTTCTTGCATCATCATCAGCAGACATAATGTAGAGCAAAGCTGATATTAGACGCTGGGAAGCAGAAATACCCGATGGCTCGATGGTAAGCACCTATGTTCAGCATTCAATATGTGATTAGTACGATTCGCGGTGGGGGCAATATGGCAAGTGTGGTAGGCAATGTGAGGAACAGTGCGGTGAGATGGCTTGAAGGCAATATAAAAAGGCAACATAAGAAGGTAAAGGCAATACAAGAGAAATCTAAAATTGAATCGTAACTGATAATCTGAAGTTCTCGAAGACAATATAAAGAACTCTGAAATATAATTTTTATTTTTTTTATTTGAAATATAGAAAAGAACATCTTCTCAATAATATGTGATTTCTTTTTGAAAACATTAATAAGTCAAATCTTCTTGTTTTGAACCCTAAGAAATCAATTCGTTTTCTGCAAGATTTCCCTTTGAAAACATTAATAAGTCAAATCTTCTTGTTAGGAACCCTAAGATCGTCTTATTAATACTAATAAACAGTTATCTGCAAGATTTCTCTTTGAAAACTTTTATAAGTCAAATCTTCTTGTTAGAAACCCTAATACGACTGATACATTAGCGCAAATTCCGAATTAACTGCGCTTTTGGGAGTTAACTAGAGCATAATCTTCATTATAAACACTCAAAAATTAAGAAGATTTGAGCAGTTTTAAAAAATTTGCACTGGCAACACTCTGTACATAAATAGACAACAACAGCAACAAACACTAGGAAATTAAGGGTAGCTGACAGATAGGCGTCGCGCTGCTTTGTAATATCCGACTTTCGATTGTTTTGGCAGTTTAGTCTGTATTTACATAAACAATATGCCTTGCGTCTGTCGTCAGAGGGTTGAACGCGCTCAAAGCAGTGTGCAGTGCGAGAAGTGTAAGGAGGTGTTTCATCTGCAGTGTGTTGTTGGCACTTTAGCTGCTGATTTAAATTATTTTAAAAATGCCGATCAATTGTATATTTGCGGCGAGTGTGCAGTCGCTCATAATGAGCTTGATATGTGTTCACATAATGCTGTCGCTGTACAACAACAACAACAACATCATCAGCATGTAAATGCCATAGAGCAGGACTGTTTGTCTTCTATTCTTGCTGAGTTGAGAGGTTTGAGAGCTGAGCAAGCAATTGCAGTTGCAGGTATACACTCTCTGCAAGCTGACAAAAAAAAGTTACTGGGCGAATTAGAACTTGTGCGCTCTGAGCTTACTAATTTACATAAGCTTTATGATGAAGTGGTCAAGGAACTACATCGCAGCGCTAGCACAAAGAAGCGAAAGATAGGTAGAGCTAAAAACATCAGGCAAACTGCCGAAAAACAAATTAACCACCCAATTAATGAGCTTAGTAATAACAATGCTAAGAGTACAGCAGTGACAGCTGACCATGTTGTTAGCTCTGTTATTATTAATGGTGCCTTGCCTGCAAATGCAGCTGAAGCGTACAGTGCTGCTGATATCTCTCGAACTGTTGCCGTTGTCGACGTCACCGGAGAGAAATCTGCAAAAAGTCCACTCACACCTACACCATCATCACATACGAACGTCGCTGCTACCGCCACGCTACCATCTTATGCCAACGTTATTACTGCTGCTGTGCCATTACCACAATCAAATGAATACATATGTCGCGGACGCTGCTCATAGCGTTTCTTCAAATGCAGTAGGTGTTGGTAATGCACCCAGTAGGGATATTAATAATACACCCAGTAGGAAACATTTTACTGGTGATCCGTTAGTAATCGGAAGTAATACGTCGAACGAACTGGAGGTTGCTAGTAGCACTAAATGGGTCCATTTATCACCCATCAACTCCACGGTAACTGCCGACAATGTCATAGCCTATGTTACCAAGCATGCATCTATCGACCCGAAATTTCTTTTCTGCTTCGCTCTGGTGAAAAAAGACGTAAATGTCGAGTCGCTAAGACGCGTTAGTTATAAACTAGGAGTGTCATCGACCTTTTACAATAAATTGCTTGATCACTCACTCTGGCCAGCGGGGGTCAAGGTAAGGCCATTTCTAAATTTTCAATAACTAGGGGAGGTGGCGTTGGCAGTCAATTGTCGTCCTCCCGAGCTACTAATCAATGCCGGTACTCAATATACTATCAAAATGTAAGTGGTATGCGAACTAAAGCTCTTCAGTTGTACCAATGCACTTCATTGCATGATTTTGATATTATTGCTTTAACGGAGACATGGTTGACAGAAAATATATTGTCTTCTGAGTACTTTGACAGTTATTACCACGTTTACCGTAAGGATCGCTGCGCTATTGCTACGGGCTTAAATAAAGGAGGTGGTGTTTTATTAGCCATAAGTTCTAATCTGTGTAGTAGTATGATTAAAATGTCCCATGATGATGGCTTGTGTGAACAGATGTGTGTTTGTATTAAGGGTTTAAATAAAAAATCTTTATGAAAGCTTTGATGTTATGGTCATGTTATTGTACAGTAGAAAATTTTTCATGGACTATTTGACCGATCGAATAATTTATTTTCTTAAATTATTCTATTTTTTGTTATTAACGAACAAACTGAGCAACAACTCACAAACAAACAATACCAGCTACCGTGATTGCAATTTCGTTCTTGCTTAAGGAACTAGACGTACGGCTTTGTATTTGTTGTTAGAAATTTTTCATTTTTCCCTTTATAGTGGTCATTGAACCGAGGAGAAATTAGGAATTTCTAACCGCAGCGTGTCATACTAGTTACACCAACACTGCTTGTTTGATTTCGTGGGATAATTGCTACTATGTTCGTTAATACGTGTATGTTTTGATGTTATTTTATTTTTTTTTTTTTGTTGTATATGTATGAATACATATCTCTTTGCCTTTAGATCACACAGCAGCGACATCTGTCGCTTGCGATGTGTGACTAGGGCTTTTAAGCTGCATCATCTGTTACGATGTTTTTGCAGCGCCACGGGTCCTTGGCTAGAATATGAAAGCTTTGATGTTATGGTCATGTTATTGTACAGTAGAAAATTTTTCATGGACACTGCTTATAGTGGTCATTGAACCGAGGAGAAATTAGGAATTTCTAACCGCAGCGTGTCATACTAGTTACACCAACACTGCTTGTTTGATTTCGTGGGATAATTGCTACTATGTTCGTTAATACGTGTATGTTTTGATGTTATTTTTTTTTTTTTTTGTTGTATATGTATGAATACATTTATCTTTGCCTTTAGATCACACAGCAGCGACATCTGTCGCTTGCGATGTGTGACTAGGGCTTTTAAGCTGCATCATCTGTTACGATGTTTTTGCAGCGCCACGGGTCCTTGGCTAGAATATGAAAGCTTTGATGTTATGGTCATGTTATTGTACAGTAGAAAATTTTTCATGGACTATTTGCGATCGAATAATTTATTTTCTTAAATTATTCTATTTTTTGTTATTAACGAACAAACTGAGCAACAACTCACAAACAAACAATACCAGCTACCGTGATTGCAATTTCGTTCTTGCTTAAGGAACTAGACGTACGGGTTTGTATTTGTTGTTAGAAATTTTTCATTTTTCCCTTTATAGTGGTCATTGAACCGAGGAGAAATTAAGAATTTCTAACCGCAGCGTGTCATACTAGTTACACCAACACTGCTTGTTTGATTTCGTGGGATAATTGCTACTATGTTCGTTAATACGTGTATGTTTTGATGTTATTTTTTTTTTTTTTTTTTTTGTTGTATATTTATGAATACATATCTCTTTGATGTTTTTTTTTTTTTTTTTGTATATGTATGAATACATATATCTTTGCCTTTAGATCACACAGCAGCGACATCTGTCGCTTGCGATGTGTGACTAGGGCTTTTAAGCTGCATCATCTGTTACGATGTTTTTGCAGCGCCACGGGTCCTTGGCTAGAATATGAAAGCTTTGATGTTATGGTCATGTTATTGTACAGTAGAAAATTTTTCATGGACTATTTGACCGATCGAATAATTTATTTTCTTAAATTATTCTATTTTTTGTTATTAACGAACAAACTGAGCAACAACTCACAAACAAACAATACCAGCTACCGTGATTGCAATTTCGTTCTTGCTTAAGGAACTAGACGTACGGCTTTGTATTTGTTGTTAGAAATTTTTCATTTTTCCCTTTATAGTGGTCATTGAACCGAGGAGAAATTAGGAATTTCTAACCGCAGCGTGTCATACTAGTTACACCAACACTGCTTGTTTGATTTCGTGGGATAATTGCTACTATGTTCGTTAATACGTGTATGTTTTGATGTTATTTTTTTTTTTTTTGTTGTTGTTGTATATGTATGAATACATATCTCTTTGCCTTTAGATCACACAGCAGCGACACATGTCGCTTGCGATGTGTGACTAGGGCTTTTAAGCTGCATCATCTGTTACGATGTTTTTGCAGCGCCACGGGTCCTTGGCTAGAATATGAAAGCTTTGATGTTATGGTCATGTTATTGTACAGTAGAAAATTTTTCATGGACTATTTGACCGATCGAATAATTTATTTTCTTAAATTATTCTATTTTTTGTTATTAACGAACAAACTGAGCAACAACTCACAAACAAACAATACCAGCTACCGTGATTGCAATTTCGTTCTTGCTTAAGGAACTAGACGTACGGCTTTGTATTTGTTGGTAGAAATTTTTCATTGTTCCCTTTATAGTGGTCATTGAACCGAGGAGAAATTAGGAATTTCTACCACAGCGTGTCATACTAGTTACACCAACACTGCTT
>CAXKVI010000003.1:81400813-81730248 GCA_964058755.1 Campiglossa producta | reverse complement strand
AAGGACCCGTGGCGCTGCAAAAACATCGTAACAGATGATGCAGCTTAAAAGCCCTAGTCACACATCGCAAGCGACATGTGTCGCTGCTGTGTGATCTAAAGGCAAAGAGATATGTATTCATACATATACAACAAAAAAAAAATAAAATAACATCAAAACATACACGTATTAACGAACATAGTAGCAATTATCCCACGAAATCAAACAAGCAGTGTTGGTGTAACTAGTATGACACGCTGCGGTTAGAAATTCCTAATTTCTCCTCGGTTCAATGACCACTATAAAGGGAAAAATAAAAAATTTCTAACAACAAATACAAAGCCGTACGTCTAGTTCCTTAAGCAAGAACGAAATTGCAATCACGGTAGCTGGTATTGTTTGTTTGTGAGTTGTTGCTCAGTTTGTTCGTTAATAACAAAAAATAGAATAATTTAAGAAAATAAATTATTCGATCGGTCAAATAGTCCATGAAAAATTGTCTACTGTACAATAACATGACCATAACATCAAAGCTTTCATATTCTAGCCAAGGACCCGTGGCGCTGCAAAAACATCGTAACAGATGATGCAGCTTAAAAGCCCTAGTCACACATCGCAAGCGACAGATGTCGCTGCTGTGTGATCTAAAGGCAAAGAGATATGTATTCATACATATACAACAAAAAAAAAAAAAAAATAACATCAAAACATACACGTATTAACGAACATAGTAGCAATTATCCCACGAAATCAAACAAGCAGTGTTGGTGTAACTAGTATGACACGCTGCGGTTAGAAATTCCTAATTTCTCCTCGGTTCAATGACCACTATAAAGGGAAAAATGAAAAATTTCTAACAACAAATACAAAGCCGTACGTCTAGTTCCTTAAGCAAGAACGAAATTGCAATCACGGTAGCTGGTATTGTTTGTTTGTGAGTTGTTGCTCAGTTTGTTCGTTAATAACAAAAAATAGAATAATTTAAGAAAATAAATTATTCGATCGGTCAAATAGTCCATGAAAAATTTTCTACTGTACAATAACATGACCATAACATCAAAGCTTTCATATTCTAGCCAAGGACCCGTGGCGCTGCAAAAACATCGTAACAGATGATGCAGCTTAAAAGCCCTAGTCACACATCGCAAGCGACAGATGTCGCTGCTGTGTGATCTAAAGGCAAAGAGATATGTATTCATACATATACAACAAAAAAAAAAAAAAAAAATAACATCAAAACATACACGTATTAACGAACATAGTAGCAATTATCCCACGAAATCAAACAAGCAGTGTTGGTGTAACTAGTATGACACGCTGCGGTTAGAAATTCCTAATTTCTCCTCGGTTCAATGACCACTATAAAGGGAAAAATGAAAAATTTCTAACTACAAATACAAAGCCGTACGACTAGTTCCTTAAGCAAGAACGAAATTTCAATCACGGTAGCTGGTATTGTTTGTTTGTGAGTTGTTGCTCAGTTTGTTCGTTAATAACAAAAAATAGAATAATTTAAGAAAATAAATTATTCGATCGGTCAAATAGTCCATGAAAAATTTTCTACTGTACAATAACATGACCATAACATCAAAGCTTTTATATTCTAGCCAAGGACCCGTGGCGCTGCAAAAACATCGTAACAGATGATGCAGCTTAAAAGCCCTAGTCACACATCGCAAGCGACAGATGTCGCTGCTGTGTGATCTAAAGGCAAAGAGATATGTATTCATACATATACAACAAAAAAAAAAAAAAATAACATCAAAACCTACACGTATTAACGAACATAGTAGCAATTATCCCACGAAATCAAACAAGCAGTGTTGGTGTAACTAGTATGACACGCTGCGGTTAGAAATTCCTAATTTCTCCTCGGTTCAATGACCACTATAAAGGGAAAAATGAAAAATTTCTAACAACAAATACAAAGCCGTACGTCTAGTTCCTTAAGCAAGAACGAAATTGCAATCACGGTAGCTGGTATTGTTTGTTTGTGAGTTGTTGCTCAGTTTGTTCGTTAATAACAAAAAATAGAATAATTTAAGAAAATAAATTATTCGATCGGTCAAATAGTCCATGAAAAATTTTCTACTGTACAATAACATGACCATAACATCAAAGCTTTCATATTCTAGCCAAGGACCCGTGGCGCTACAAAAACATCGTAACAGATGATGCAGCTTAAAAGCCCTAGTCACACATCGCAAGCGACAGAAGTCGCTGCTGTGTGATCTAAAGGCAAAGAGATATGTATTCATACATATACAACAAAAAAAAAAAATAACATCAAAACATACACGTATTAACGAACATAGTAGCAATTATCCCACGAAATCAAACAAGCAGTGTTGGTGTAACTAGTATGACACGCTGCGGTTAGAAATTCCTAATTTCTCCTCGGTTCAATGACCACTATAAAGGGAAAAATGAAAAATTTCTAACAACAAATACAAAGCCGTACGTCTAGTTCCTTAAGCAAGAACGAAATTGCAATCACGGTAGCTGGTATTGTTTGTTTGTGAGTTGTTGCTCAGTTTGTTCGTTAATAACAAATAATAGAAAAATTTAAGAAAATAAATTATTCGATCGGTCAAATAGTCCATGAAAAATTGTCTACTAAAAAATCTTTATATTGAGTTGTTTCCTATATTCCTCCTAACAGTAATGAAGAAGTATATAGAAATCCCCTAGAGAATGTGGCTTTTCTTAACGAAATCGCCAAGGATAACGCGGAAATTATTTATCTTGGCGACTTAAATTTATGCAACATTAAATGGCTTAATAATAATAACAACATAATGCCTACAAACCTTTTAACTGATGTAGATTTGTTAGTGACAAGCTCATTACTATCGAATGGATTCAAGCAACTTAACGCTGTACTCAATGACGCTGGTCGAACTCTTGATCTTGTGTTTACATCTCATGACCTGAAAGCTTATTGCAATGAATACCATTCTCCTTTTTCTATAAATACATTTCACCACAAAGCACTCGGTATCGAGTTTGAATTTTATCGATTCGATTCCGTACCAGTTAATTCTTTGCAGAAATATTATTTTAAAAAAGCTAATTATTCGGTTATTAACGATTTTATCAAGTCAATTGACTGGGACTTTCTGAATCCTCCCAATTGTCCGTTAGTCGGCTACGATAAGTTTCATTCTTTACTCACATCAGCCATTTCAGAATTTGTTCCCCTTAAAAGGGTGTATAGTAATAATAAGCCCCCTTGGTTTAATAAACGCCTATGCAACCTTAAAAACAGAAAAAATAAAGCCTTCAATTGCTTTAAGAGAAGTCAAAGTGTGGACGGCTATCGAAATTTTGAGCGCCTGCGAAAGGAGTTTGAATGCCTTCATAATTTTCTCTTCAAGCAGTATATGTTTAACGTTGAATCAGGACTCAAATGCAATCCTCGGTATTTCTGGCAGTACATTAACTCAAAACGTAAAACGAATGGTTTTCCAACTACCCTTACTTATAACGGAATTGTTTCTGATAACCCACAGAAATCATGCGACTTGTTTGCTGAATTTTTTGTTTATGAAAAGTACATCAACCAAAGCCTACCTACGGTTTCTTTACCACAACTGCCTGAAATATCAGCGTTTGTAGTGGAAGAATCTGACGTGACTCTTGCGAAATCTGAACTAAAGTATGATGGTAAATCTGACATTGATGGTTTTTGCTCGTTATTCTTCAAACTATGTGCGGACTCCCTTGTGGCTCCCATCACTCAAATTCTTAACAACTGTCTCTCCAGCGGTGTTTTTATTGACGCATGGAAGGTCTGTTCTATCACTCCAATTTACAAATCCGGCGACCGTAATGATATACGCAACTATAGGCCTATAGTGAAACAGAATACACTGGCCAAGCTGTTCGATAGCATCATTCATTCCAAACTTTACCTTCACGTATGTGAAATAATAAGCAATTGTCAACATGGGTTCATGCCGGGTAGGTCCACATGCTCAAACTTACTCTTAGTCACAAATGATATCGTTGTTGTTGTTGTTGTTGTTAACAATGCATTGCCCTGTCTAGAGTGTATGATCATTCCGAAGATCTTCATCAAGCTCTTCTAAGGGGAGTCCAAGGAAACGTGCAGTTTCAACAGGGTTTGTCCAGAGGGACAGAGGGGTTAGAAGAGTAGGTTCAGATGAACAATTGAAGAGATGTAGAGTATCATGGGGGGTCCTACCACATCCAGGGCATGTGTTTAAGATTGTATCATTAAGACCTAAGCTGTGTCAAGGTGACTCTTGTCTCCCTTGGTAAGGTGCGTTCTTCTTCAGCAATATCCGGTGGAGGACTGTTCAGAACGGGATTCACAGGTGGAGATCCGACAAAAGTGTCTACCGACTCGGTGTGGATGTCGGTTAGAGCCCGCTTATGATTCTGCAGATCAAACGGCAAGGTAATATGATGCCGGATCTCATCATAATTCTTACGGAGATGTTTCCTTATATCTCTCGGGGGCGGATCTATGTCCAAAAGATGACGGTTTGGATGTGATGGCTTGTGGCAGTTCAGAAGGAATTGCCTGCTCAGCATTTCCACATGCTCTTTTACATTGAGCAGTTTTGCCTCCTGATGGAGGTGAGACTCGGAAGACATGAGGAGACATCCCGTAGCAGTTCTGATGGCAGTATTTTGGCAAACTTGTAACTTCGTCCAGTTCGTGTTATGTACATTAGGCGACCATATGGGTGCAGCATAGTCAAAGACTGGTCGGCCAATGGCCTTATATGTAGTCAGCAACGTTTCTTTGTCTTTTCCCCAAGTACTGCCGGCAAGTGACTTGAGGATCTTGTTGCGACTACGTACCTTTGAGACCATTGCAGACACATGACCAGCAAATGAGAAAGTATTATCCAGTGTCATCCCTAATAACTTTGGGTGGCTGACAGTTGGTAGCTTAGTGCCATCAACGACAATGTCTAATTCATTTCTCACCTGGTGCGTCCATGTCGTAAAAAGCGTCGCCGTTGATTTAGTCGGAGATATCGTCAGATCTCGCTCAGTGAAAAACCTGGAAAGGTCGCAGAGGTAACCGTTGATTTTCGTACAGAGTTCATCAGTATAGGGGCCCTTCCCCGTCGCCATTATTGTACAGTCGTCGGCCTATGAAACGACGGAGACGCCCTCTGGTGGTGGGGGCATCTTCGATAGATAGAAATTAAACAGTGTCGGGGATAGGACACCACCCTGTGGCACCCCCTGTCTAATACGTCTAGGTTTTGATGTTGCGTTTCTAAAGTTAACCGACGCCTGCCGGCCATTCAAATCTGTGTCTCAAACAGATCTTGTATGAGAGTGGCATGGTTGACTGTGTCAAAAGCTTTCGACAGGTCAAGTGCCACTAACACAGTCCTGTGATTTGGTTGGTTTTGATTTAGGCCGCTATTTATTTGCGTTGTAATGGCATTCAGTGCGGTGGTGGTGCTGTGCAGCTTACGGAAGCCATGTTGATGACTAGCCAGGTGCAGATTTGCAGTATAATATGGGAGCAAAATGGACTCTAGCGTCTTCACTACCGGTGACAAAAGTGATATAGGGCGATATGAATCGCCTATGTTTGCCGGTTTTCTAGGTTTTAGTAATGGAACCACTCTCGCCTTTTTCCATATTTCAGGAATGACGAAAGTGTTCAGTGAAAGACTGAATAGAGCCGCTAAGTATTTGTGTCCCTCCTGGCCTAGATGTTTCAGCATCTTCATGGCAATGCCGTCGGGTCCGATGGATTTTGAGGGCTTAGCCTGTCTGATGGCTTCCTTGACCTCTGAGGCAGTGATGACAATGGGCGTATTTTGGTTTTTATATTTACGCGCCTGTCGCATGGTTCTACGTTTAGCTCTATCGGGCGGGGAATGTAGTACAAATTGTCTACAGAAGGAGTTCGCACATCCCCTAGGGTCCTTCTTCACCCTGTCACCGAAAGTAATATCTACTTTATCCTTGTGTTGCGTTGGATTAGATAGAGCTTTGACCGTAGTCCATAATTTGCCAACACCATCAGAGAGGTTGCATTGCTCTAGGTGTTGTTTCCATTTGGCCAGTTTATGTTTATCGACCAACCTACGAATTTCCGCGTTGAGATCCCTTATACGGGCTAAGTTTTTTTGAAAAATCGGCTAAAAAATCGGCTCCGGCTAAATCCGTTTTTCCGGCTAAATCATTTTGAAATTGGCTAGATCTAGCGGAACATCGGCTAAAATGGCAACACTGGTAACACCAGTCAGAAGCCGGCTTGAAAGTTTCATATAAAATTACTTCCAAATTAAAAAAAAAAAAAAAAAAACAATTGCTTCAGCACGCAGATTCTTACTGGTTTTGAAAGCCCGCTAAAAGCCAATAAGTAAAAGCGAGAAAGCCATCATTGCCTAGGTGGTTTAAGGCTGTTTTAAGTAAGTAAGTAAAGATATGGCCATCACGCGTTGAAATGATTGTATGTAAATGAGCTATCAGACGACAGGTGTTAGGAAAAGCTGTAGGTATGTTTTTATGCTATTAACAGCTATTAGGGGATTAGCTAGGCAATCCGGGCTATTCGGCTTATATGGAAGCCACGCCATTGGGACATGTGAACTTTTTTGTATGAAAAAAAAATTATTTTGAGAAAATTTTATTTTTTACTACAACATTGAGTACGGAATGATTTTAACCTTGAAGACAGACTAAAGTATACAGTGTTGCCAGGTCGTGAAGAAAAACGAAGCTAGATTGGCAAAAAAAAGTTAGAAAAGGCATTTTTTTTTTAAAGAAATTCATTCAACTCTTATACATTTAAGTTTTGTTCATTTGCATATAAAAACTATAAACCATTAAGTATCAATACCAAGTGTGAACTCTTCTTTTGACAACACACATTAAAATGTCGGTTTGTTTACATCCTGCACATATTAAAATGTCGCCAGCACCGAATAACAGAAAAGCAATGGCGTTGTTTAGTGGAGTGTAATGGAGTGTGGTTGCTAAGTGACCTTGCTCAATCCCGACTCTTGCGTCCTCGTTCGTGCACTCTGGGCAACGGGAGCTACCTAGGCTCGCGGCAGAAAGAGAGAGAGCCCCGGTGGGGCCACTCTGACATACTTGGTTTAAGGGCTCACCGAGGTCTTTTTCGCAGCGTCTGTTCACCACATGGTGCGGCTGCAAGCGGGTGTCTGTCTTGTAGCAACCGGCTCGCTATATAAATGTGTGAATATTTGTATCAAAATCCCGGAGACGGGTTGTGCGCTGGGTTTGGGACCCGTCACGTAAAAACTTTATTCCAATGAAAAGCAAAGAAAAGCCTCGGATGAGAACCCCCTTTAATGTTGACGACCCGACAAAACGAAATACGGACTACGAGAAGGATATTAGGGCATGTACCTGGAATGTCCGGACCCTTTCAAGGGAAGGTACCGCTGCCCGACTGGTTGATGTCCTCGCTAACGCAAAGGCTGACATCACCGCCCTGCAGGAAATGCGATGGACGGGACAAGGAAAGACGACCATCGGACCTTGTGACGTATACTACAGTGGCCAGACTCGCGGCAAAGCGCGCGGTGTAGGATTCGTGGTGGGAAAGAGACTTTGCCGCCAAGTACTAGCGTTCACTTCGGTGGACGAGCGTCTCGCTGCGATCCGCATCAAGGCGAGGTTTTTCAACATAACATTTATCTGTGCCTATGCGCCGACTGAGGAGACGGACGACGCAGAGAAGGACTCCTTCTACGAACTTGAACAAACTTATGATCGCTGCCCCCAACATAATATCAAAGTCGTGCTCGGCGACTTTAATGCCAAGGTGGGCAAGGAAGGAGTTTTTGGTCCTACAGTTGGAAAATTTAGTCTCCACGATATAACATCACCCAACGGCACTAGGTTGATTGACTTCGCCGCTGCTCGCAATATGGTCATCAGTAGTACTAGGTTCCAGCATAAACGAATACACCAAGCCACCTGGCTGTCCCCTGATCAAAGAACAAGAAACCAGATTGATCATGTCATGATTGACGGCAGACATAGCTCCACCGTTCTGGACGTGCGTACACTGCGTGGTCCCAATATTGACTCTGACCATTATCTTGTCGCAGCCAAGATACGCACACGCCTCTGTGCAATGAAGAAAGTGCGCACAGTAACGGAAGGAAAGTTTGACGTCGAGAAGCTGCGCATGACACAGAAAGCTGATAATTTCACAACTCGACTCTCACACCTGCTAGCAGAGGGCAATCCTCGACCTAACGATGTAACCGAGCAATGGAAGCATATCTTTCACTCATTGCGTACCGCCGCTGAGGCCACTATAGGGTTCCAGCGAGCCCGCAAGAATAACTGGTACGATGAGGAATGCAAAACTGCCTCGAAAAAAAAGGACGCTGCCTACAAGGAGACGTTGCGAACGGGCGCAACCCGCAGTGTATGGCAACAATATCGTGAGGCAAAGAAGGAAGAGAGACGCCTTTTCAGAAAAAAGAAAAGTGAGGCCGAAAGGCGTGAGTGGTGGGCCTGGTAACCGACGTACAAAGTGTACTGAAATTATGGAGGGAGCACTTCTCCTCACTGCTAAATTGCAAGGGAGACGTCGAACCCGATACCCCTGACGATGGAAAAGTCGTCCCACCACCTGACTATGATGAAGTGCGGATAGCTATATCCCGGCTCAAAAACAACAAAGCGCCTGGAAAAGACGGACTACCCGCCGAGCTGTTCAAACACGGAGGCGAAGAGCTGGTAAAAAGCATACACACACAGAATAATTTTCATGTTGAATCAACACTTTTTTAACACTTTTTCAGGTTATTATTTTTCAACACTATCGCTCATGTTGTTCTAACATGAAGCTATTGTTTCACTGTTCCTACATGTTAAATCAACATGAAGGAACAGTGTGAATTTAACATGATCACAAAGGTTTGAATCAACATGATTTCCTGTTGATACAACATTATTTTTCTTGTTAAATCAACACGATCAGACATGTTAAATTAACACTATACTATGTTGTAATAACACTTTCGTCCTGTTAAATTTACACGATCTATCATGTGAAATTGACACGATATCTTATGTTAAATCAACACTATCTATCATGTTAATTTAAAAGGATTTTATTGTTAAATTAACACGATCTATCATGTTAATTTAACAGGTTTTTAAATTAGCCCTTAAAATAAAACACCTTCTTTTTGATTTTTTTAATAATTTTTATTTAGTTAATTCATTTATCGAAAACCTTTAACATACATATTTTCAGGTATGAAAGAATATAATGCTTGTATAATTTATTAACACGATCTGTCATGTTAATTCAACATGTTTTTTATTGTTAAATCAACACGATCTATCATGTTAAATTAACACGATCATCATGTTAAATTAACACGATCATCATGTTAAATTAACATGATCAGCATGTTAAATAATAAAAGTACACATATGTACATACATATACATATTCTTATTTTAATGCAATCATTGGCAACTTCTGCATCGAAAACAGCAACAACAAGCCCCAATCTGAAAATTAAATAAAAATTGTTTCATTGAAAGCTCTTTAAATTATTCAAGCGATTGTAAAACTGGTAGCACACGTCCAATTAATGTAGGGATAAGTATCAAACGACGCCTTTTCTAGCCGGTATCCCTAATCCTAAAGCGTTTCCATGGTATTTATGTATAGTGCGCGTTGTTTTTAACCTACCCCGACATTTTTGGACGTGTTTTAGCAGGAAACGTTTACAAAATATGAAAAACAACACAAATTACTTACCCAAAACTTTTTGCAAAACTTCACAACTTATTCGCAAGTTAAGAAACTATAAATTTCACAATATATTAATTATTTATAATATCATACGCTTCATTTTAAAATGTTGGGGAACAGATGGCAGTCGAAAACAACACTTGTTCATGTTAAAACAAACCGAATATAGTGTAAGGGATACACACTCATGTAATTCTTATGCAGAAGTACTTCATGTTATTTTAACCATACGCTTCATGTTAAAATGTTCGTGTTGATTTTCCGAAATTGTTTTTGTCTTATGTACAAGAGGTGTTCATGTTGATTTAACATGAATCATGTTAACTAAAAATGTAAGAAATTTTTCTGTGTGCATCAGCTCTTATGCAGAATATGGTCAGACGAATGCATGCCTCCGGATTGGAATTTAAGTGTGCTTTTCCCAATCCACAAGAAAGGCGATCCCGCTAACCGCACCAACTACCGCGGAATCAGTCTTCTTAATATCGCATATAAGGTTCTTTCTAGCGTGTTGTGTGAAAGGCTGAAGCCCATCGTAAACAAACTGATTGGACCTTATCAGTGTGGCTTTAGACCTGGTAAGTCTACCATCGACCAGATTTTCACGATACGCCAAATCCTGGAGAAGACCCATGATAAAAGAATCGACACACACCATCTCTTTGTCGATTTCAAAGCCGCTTTTGACAGCGCAAAAAGGAGTTGCCTGTATGCCGCCATGTCTGAATTTGACTTCCCTGCAAAGCTTATACGGCTTTGCCAAATGACGTTGAGCAATACCAACAGCTCCGTCAGAATCGGGAAGGACCTCTCTGAGCCATTTGAAACCAAACGAGGCTTCAGACAGGGCGACTCACTTTCGTGCGATTTCTTCAATCTGATGCTGGAGAAGATAATTCGAGCAGCAGAGCTAAACCGCAATGGTTCAATCTTTTACAAGAGCGTGCAAATGCTGGCGTATGCGGATGCTATTGATATCATTGGCCTTAACAACCGCGCCGTAAGCGCTGCCTTCTCTGGACTGGATAAGGAAGCGAAAAAAGTGGGTCTTGCCGTGAACGAGGACAAGACAAAGTATTTGCTGTCATCAAAGAAAGAATCGGCGCACCTGCGCCTTGGCAGCCATGTCACTGTTGATAGTTACAAATTTG
Source organism: Campiglossa producta (assembly GCA_964058755.1). Classification (NCBI taxonomy): domain Eukaryota; kingdom Metazoa; phylum Arthropoda; class Insecta; order Diptera; family Tephritidae; genus Campiglossa; species Campiglossa producta. The sequence goes on along the minus strand of CAXKVI010000003.1, from coordinate 81,719,361 downwards.
AAACTGTGAGGGACTTCGTCTATTTGGGAACCAGTATCAACACCGAAAATAATATCAGTCTAGAAATCCAGCGGAGAATCACTCTTGCCAACAAGTGCTACTTTGGTTTGAGTAGGCAATTGAGAAGTAAAGTCCTCTCTCGAAGAACAAAGATCACGCTCTATAAGTCTCTCATCATACATGTCCTGATGTATGGCTCAGATTCATGGACAATATCAAGAGAAGATGAGATGGCCCTTGGAGTATTTGAGAGAAAAGTTCTCCGGAAGATTTATGGTCCTTCCCGTGATGCCAACGGCGAAGGAAATTTAACGATGAGCTGTACGAGCTCTACGCAGATCTGTCCATAGTCCAGCGAATTAAAGCCCAAAGACTCCGCTGGCTGGGCCATGTTATGCGAATGGACAAAGAAGCTCCAGCACAGAAGGTTTTCCTATCGTCGCCTGAATTCGGCAGCAGAGGAAGGGGGAGGCCTCGACTGAGATGGAAACAACAGGTGGAGGATGACTTGAACTCCCTTGGGGTTTCCAATTGGCGTCAGTTATCGCTAAAAAGGAATGACTGGCGTGCTTTGATTTGCAACGGCCAAAATCGCTGAGGCGGTTAAGCGCCAATAAATGATGATGATGAATGGCGTTGTTTAACATCCTGCACACATCAACATTGCGGTCTCCTATCTTTTACCTAATGGTAGAAAGAGATGGGAAGATGGAAAGAAGTGAGACAAAAAAGGAAATTAAAAACAGGTGACTAAACTCACTTTGAAGTTTTCACGACTATGTCTATGATATCACACTTGTTATTAACCACAATCTCAAACAGGTGTTAAACTCATTTTGGAATTTTGACGTCTATGCAGAAGAGTTTACACTTGGTATTGATAAACAATGCTATAAACATTACTTAAAGGAACTATTCATGTATGAACAAATATCAGGCACATTTTCTTGACTAGTACATGACTTTGTTTTTTAAATAAATACTTATCTGTACATAGAACAAAAAATCACTCCAAACTAATTAATTATGATATTATATAATATGATGAACCAGAAGAGCTTCAGGTTTCGTATAAATTTCGCGCATTTACCATAGAGGCGAGATCATCAGATATTTCAACATCATCACAGCATTTGGACACGCGTTTTAATGAACATCTATTGTTAAACAGCGAATGAAGCATTTTGGTCATTGTGTATCATGATACACAATGATTTTGGTTTTTAATCTGTTCCTTAGCTTATAGGGCTGATACATTAGCGCAAATTCCGAATTAACTCAGTTTTTGGGAATTAACTTGAGCATAATCTTCATTATAAATTCCGGAAGATGAAGACGATTTATTCAGACTTAAGAAATTTGCGCTGGCACCACTCTTCAGATAAACACAACACTCGTCAGATAACACTGCAAGAAATACAACCTAAATTACGATATGACCGCTACTGTTACCGGCAAATAAACAAAAATAGCAAGGAGTACAACCTAAACTTCGATATGACCGCTACTTTGTTTTTTAATGCAGGCTACATATGCAACAATTTCAGGTCCAGGTTAAGAGATGACACTATTAATGCAATAATTTCTTTAGATCACATTTCAAACTTCAGAAAATGGAATTTTTCTCTTCTTTTTAGTTTTATCTACAAAGAAATTTTTATTATTACTATGCATACCTGAATTGTCGGAGACCAAATGGAAAAAATTTAATTAAAAAAAAACATAACTATGTATGTAGTTTTCGCCACTATCGCTTAAGAATTTTTATTTTATATTATTTCATTTCATTTCATTTCATTTCATTTTATTTTATTTTATTTTATTTTATTTCATTTTATTTTATATTATTTTATTTTATTTTTCTTTATTTTATTTAATATTATTTTGTTTTATTTTATTTTATTTTATTTTATTTTGATTTATTTTATTTTATTTTTATATCGGGTGCCATTTTTAGCAAAAAAAAAATTCGGGACAATCCCGGGATTGAACTTTCAAATCCCGAAAATCCCGAGAGGCTAGAAATCCCGGAAATTGGATTCCCTAATACATACATAGCTGTAGAAGAAAATGAAATAAAGGTAGGTGAGACATTCCATGTGAAAACGTCTAATTCAAAAAGCTGGCTACACAGAGCCAAAAATCCTAATAAAATAGATTAAAAGTTATATGATATCTCTATAGATTTTCTTCAAGAAGAAGTTCTTTTTATATTTGAAGAGAAACTTATTAATGTTTACAAAGGGAAATCTTGCAAAAAACGAACCGATTTCTTAGGGTTACAAACTTATTAACTGATTTCTGCATAATTGTATGTATTAATAGGTTTGTTTATTGTGCTGCTCTAGCTTACGCCAGATTGAGATATTTCACAAAATTGTGTTTAACGAACACTTTGCTCTAGGTTGCTCTATCTTTTGTTTCATGAGTACGCTCAAAACAAAACTAGAGTAATCCAGATCAAAAATTTCTGCTCTAGCTTTTTTTATGGAGTAAGTTAGAGCAGAGAAGCAATTGTCAGTCATAGCTATATGACACTACGTATTTTGGATAGTATTTTCTTTTATTTTTTGTATTTATTGTGCGAAAGAAAGGGTCTTATACAATTATCATATTGGCACAAACGGGCAAGCTATGCTAAAAAAATAACGAAAAATAATGGAAATAGAAACCAGACTGTAAAAAAACAAATCAAAAATTTTATATTTTTTGGCTTTTGGAGGTTTCTTCTCTATTTGTATGTGAAAATTTTAGTTTACATTTTTAAGTTGAAAGTTTTGTGCGCGAATTTATATGAAACCCGTCTTGTTTGTGAAATAAATAAATCCAATGGACATTCAATGGTTTTCTGCTTTATTGTTGACATTTTTTTGTGAAAAAAAAAACAGTGCAGAAAAATGGAATACTTTTTATGTAAACAAAGCATGTCGAACACAAAGGTTCTTCTTTGTGCGCATGCGCATGTTTACATTTTTGTATTGCAAGTTTTGTGCGCGAATTATTGTAAAAAGCAATTTGCTGTGAAATAAATATATTCAATGGACATTCAAACAATTGTTTAATTCATTGTCGTGTGTTTCTTGTGATAAAACAGTGCAGAAAAATAAAGCAATTTTCATGTAAACAAAAACATGTCAAACGGACCCCATTGTGTGTAGTCTTTGTCTCACTCCTTCGTAGACAAAAAATACTGTCCAAAAATACAAAGACATTAAAGTGAAAATACGTAGTGTCATATACAGTGTCTCACAAAAGTATTTTGCTTTTGATGGTGTTCAAGAAAACTGCTGACTATTTACTTATATATTTCGCAAATATTTTTTTTTTAAAGTCTTCATTTATTCAAGCATGTTCTTAACCTTTATGTGTACACCCGTGTTACCCGGGTAACCAAATGGGTTTATTTTACGTTTTTCAGATATAAAACACTGGAAGACAAACTTTATATTCATAATATGCCTTAAGCTGGGTTTTTTGGATAGAAAACAACAAGAAAAAAAAATATTTTTTTTTCCTTCCTAGCTTTTTTCTACACTTTTGATTTTTCACCGCTAAGTGTACACCCGTGGTACCCGGGTACCTCTATATATATTATGACAACTTAAAGTAAAATGTGGGTTGTTTTTGGGAAAAGTAATTAAATAATGCTTATTTTAAGTAAGAATATTTAGTAAATATTATGTGTTTACTTATTTATTAAGTCTTAAATACATTTTGATTGTTAATTGGCACAATTGTTACAATTTGAAACGGTTACTCGACTAGTCGATTAGTCCAACTTTTGTGCTGTTTGAAAATCGAATAGCAGATATTCGATTTCAGCTAGGCGACTAGCTGTCAATAATCGAATACTAACGATTAAATCGGGTTCCCAGTTTTTACCCGGGTTAGGTTAGGTTAGGTTCAAGTGGCTGCCGCACACCTAGGCCAGTATTAAAAGGCCCGTTGTGATACCACCAACACTAGGAAAGTGAGTTCCGGGACCCTGCCATATGGAAAATCCCGATATTATCGGAATTCTCCACATAGCAGAATCCCGGGACTGACGTTCCTATACCGACACCGTTACTCCTCCTCGAACCATTTAGATGACTTGATGAAGGCCATCAGGTCCTTTATGTCCAGCTCCGTGACCTGGCGTAAGCTAACCAGGAACGGAACTCCCAAAAAGAGCATTCTCGCGCCACTTAAAGCCGGGCAGTTGCAGATGAGGTGCTCCATCGTTTCCTCCTCCTCATCATCCTTACAACTCCTACAGCATCGTCGGTAGGGCACACCTAGTCTTTCTGCGTGCCTACCAATGAGGCAGTGCCCAGTTAATACGCCTATTCATATGGAGATTTCTCTTCTCCTTAGGGCATAAATTTGCCTTGATCTTTTATGATCCCATTTCGGCCAGGTTTCTTTGGATATCCGGCATCCTGGAGATTGCAGCCATCTTTCTTTGGCTTGGTGGAGTGTGTACTCCTTCAGCATAAGCTTGCATGTGGCAAACGGCATACCTAAGCGCTTGGTCGTGCCCTGCCTCGCAAGTTCGTCTGCCCTACAATTTCCCTCAATGTCCCTATGCCCCGGGACGCATGTGAGGTTCACGCGATTCTGTTGAATGTTGATTTTAAAACCGCTATTTCCGACTGTTGTGGTCGCACAACGATCTGTGCTCAGCGGAAGAAAGCTATAGGATCCCAAAATACAGGCGTGCCCAATAGTGCTTGCGCACAATGCCAAGAATGGCCTGGAGTACTTCATTGGGCGTTGTTCATAACGCACCGCTTATACACTATATATGTTGTTTAATTCAAGTCGATATGTACCGAGGTACCCGGGTACCACGGGTGTACACTAGTGTAAATTTTTTTCTGTGAACACACAACGGTTAAAACTGTGTAAATCAATCATTAAAACAAAAAAAAAGTAATAATCCAGGTACAAAATGAAACTTAGTTAATTCATATGTGATTTTTAGCTCACAAAAGTATTTTGCTACTGCCGAAAGTTTGCATTTAAAAGCGTTTTAATACCTCGAATGATAGCCCTTGTTTTTGATAATAGCATCCAAACGCTTAGGAATGGCTTTCACAAGCTTTTTACAAAATTCCTCGGTTTTTTTTTCATTCTTCCAGCAATACTGCTTTGAGGACACTTTTTGATGAAATTTTGTGCTTCTGGCCTGATCTTTCAGGTAGGCCCAGAGATTTTCTATGGGATTAATGTCAGGACTTTGGGGAGGTGTTGGCAAGTGTTTTGTGTGGAAAAAAATTAATTTTTGAAAACTTCAAAAAATATTAGCTTGCAAGAAAATCAATGTTTTTGTATACGTGAATTTGAATTAATTTTGAAGATTTAAACAAAAAAACCAAATAAAAAGAAACTATCGAGATTCAAGTGTTTCATGGCATAACTGCTCTGAGTTGCTCTATTTCTATTTTGACAGCTGCCCTGCTCTGCTCTGCTCTAATCTGCTCTGAACTTTTTTTTGGTCAGTTAACAAACCTAATAAGATGATCTTAGGGTTCCTAACAAGAAGATTTGATTTATTAAAGTTTTCAAAGAGAAATCTTGCAGAAAACTGTTTATTAGTTTAATAAGACGATCTTAGGGTTCCTAACAAGAAGATTTGACTTATTAATGTTTTCAAAGGGAAATCTTGCAGAAAACGAATTGATTTCTTAGGGTTCAAAACAAGAAGATTTGACTTATTAGATAATGTTTTCACACGTCACGCTATAACTCGAAAACGGCTGAACTAAATTACCTGTATATATACTTCCTTTGGGGGGTTTGTTTGTTATTACCACGCGCAGGTCATTTATTCAAATCAAAACAAAATATTAGGGAGGTGTGGTACCTCACATACAATGGCTGTGTGCCAAACGGTTTAAAAAAGCAAATTTTGACAGAGCGATGTTAAATTCTGACAGTTATCGTGGTGAATATGAACGTCAAAATTTTGACAATCAATAATGGTAGCACAGGGATACATGTGCTGTTAACATTCATATTATTTCACATAAATTTATGTTCACATGCGTTATTTAACACTAAAATATAATATAATGCGAATAATACGCAATATAATTGCATGAAAAACACGTAAAATGAGAATTGATTCACAAAGCATCTGCTTTTGCACGTGCTTTTTCCATACGTCAAAATTTACTACTGTCATAATTTAACGTTTCGTTTGGCACAGCAAAATGGCAAATATTCGTTCACCATAGGAAATTTGTTCACCTCATTTTACTCTGACGAAAAATGTTTTCAATTAGCACACAGCCTTTGTGAACAAATTTTCATTTTACGTGTTTTTCATGCATTTATATTGCGTATTATTCGCATTATATTATATTTTAGGGTTAAATAACGCCTGTGAACATAAATTTATGTGAAATAATATGAATGTTAACAGCACATGCATCTCTGTGCTCACATTATTGATTGTCAAAATTTCTGACGTTCATATTCACCACGATAACTGTCAGAATTTAACATCGCTCTGTCAAAATTTGCTTTTTTAAACCGTTTGGCACACGGCCAATGTTATTAATTCCACCATATATTTATATCTCATCTTATTAATTCCACCATAATTTATATCTCATTTTTGTTTATTTTCCACCTAGCGCGATATTTTCATTCTGTGTTGAATTGGTTTTTGGCGTAGCTGCGTTTAATGAGCCAAATTTTTCAGTAACAGATGTCGCTGGCGAGCAATAATGTTGCATGGTTCAACGTAGTGCTCAAATTGGGTCTTTTTTTTGGTTTCATACTAAGCGCATTAATATGTTAAGAAGTTGCGTCGTTTTTTAATTTTTTTTTATACGTATTACTATCTTGAATGCATATCTTTTTTAATAATCAAAAAAAGCATTGTAGCCTTAAAATTTATTTAATGAGATTTGGTATTAAACGAAAATTCTTTGGGTATTTTTGTTTCAATAATCTGTATACCACGGATCTACGTGAAAGCGCAACGACATCTGTTGGTGAAGTCTTAAGGTACGGGTACACCTAGCGACACAACGCGACGCGACCAAATAGTTGCCTATTTGCAGAGAACGTTGATTATTACGTTCTCTGCTATTTGATCAACATTGTTGTGACGCGTCGTGTCGCGTGGTACTGCTGTCGCTAGGTGTACTCTGCTCCATAAGAACACATGCAAAGAATATTTGGTTGCATCGTTTCGCGTCGCTAGGTGTACCCTTAGCTTTATAGTGACCCGGACTGTTCCCGTGAGCAATCAGCGTAAGCCGGAGCGATATCTTCCAGAAGAATGCGGCTTTTAATTCAAAGGTTTTCAGGGTAAAAAATGCGATTTTTTTGCAATTTTCCATTGTCAATTTTTGGAGACGAACACACATTAAGTTTGAAGTTTTGCTTTGGTGTTACTCTTCGTGTTGCAAACGAACATGCAAAATTTAATGCGTCTTGGTTTATTGTGATATATCTATATATTTAAAACTCGAAAACGGCTGAACCAAATCATACACAGAGCCTAATAAAATAGAACAAAAGTCATATGATATCTCTATAGATTTTCTTCAAGAAGAAGTTCTTATTATATTTGAAGAGAAAATCTTATTAATGTTTACAAAGGGAAATCATGCAAACAACAGATTTCTTAGGGTTCCTAACCAGAAGATTTGACTTATTAATGTTTTCAAAGAGAAGTCTTGCAGAAAACGAATTGATTTCTTAGGGTTCCTAACAAGAAAATTTGACTTATTAATATTTTCAAAGAGAAATCTTGCAGAAAACGAATTGATTTCTTAGGGTTCCTAACAAGAAGATTTGACCTATTAATGTTTTCAAAATGAAATCACATATTATTGAGAAGATGTTCTTTTTAATATTTCAAATTAAAAAAAAAATTATATATCAGAGTTCTTATATTGTCTTCGAGAACTGCAGATTATCAGTTACGATTCAATTTTAGATTTCTCTCTTTTATTGCCTTTACCTTCTTATGTTGCCTTTTTATATTGCCTTCAAGCCATCTCACCGCACTCTTCCTTACATTGCCTACCACACTTGGCATATTGCCTCCACCGCGAATCGAACTAACCACATATTGAATGCTGAACATAGGTGCTTACCATCGAGCCATCGGGTACTTCTGCTTCCCAGCGTCTAATTGTTCTACATGATGTCTGCTGATGATGATGCAAGATTTCCCTTTGACAACATTAATAAGTCAAATCTTCTTGTTAGGAACCCTAAGATCATGTTATTAAAATAAGAAGTTTTTTCTCTTTCATCTTTTTATACCCAGCTGTACTTGTACACAGGGTATTATAACTTTGTTAGGATAACGGTTGGTTGTACAGGTATAAAGGAATCGAGATAGATATAGACTTCCATATATCAATATGATCAGGATCGAAAAAAAATTTGATTGAGCCATGTCCGTCCGTCTGTCCGTCCGTCCGTCCGTCCGTCCGTCTGTCCGTTAACACGATAACTTGAGCAAATATTGAGATATCTTCACCAAATTTGGCATGCGTACTTATTTGGGTTCAGAATAGATTGCTATTGAAAATGTGTAAAATCGGACCATAACCACGCCCCTTTTTCGATATCGAACATTTCGAAAAACGTATAAAATGGGTTAATTCAATATTAGAAGCAGCTACAATGATAAAATTTGCAATATGTATTGATTTAGATGTTCTAAGGTCGATTTTATAAAAAATTTTGAAAAGGGGGCGTGGTACCGCCCACGTATATTTGAAGAAATTTTAAAATTTTGACTCTTAATAACTTCAGAACAGTTTATGCTAGTATAACGAAATTTCGTAGAGGACATACTATTGTTGTGGTAAATTCAGCTATAGAAAATAAACGAAATCGCTTCGCGACCACGCCTACTTTTTCATAAAAGTTATATTGAAAGGAGGTGGAAATATTGAAAAGTCCATATCTAATTAACTGATTTCGCTATAATAATATAATTTGGTACATACATCAACTTTCATATTCTTTACATAATTTTTTCAAAATTTTGGAAAGTGGGCGTGGCACCGCCCACTTATGAGTCAAGCAATTTTTAAATTCGACTGCTAACAACTTCAGAACGGTGTGAGATAGATTTACGAAACTAGGTACCAGGCATGTTATGTTTATGTAGAGTACTACCACAGAAAATAAGAAAAATCGGTGAACGATCACGGCCACTTTATGTGCACAGCTGGGTATGTAATGTTCGGTTTCACCCGAACTTAGACTTCCTTACTTGTTTTTCATATGTTTAAGAAAATCGTGAAAATATTTTCTTATTAATAACACATATAAAAAGAAATCGAAAAGAAATAAGAGGAAATTGCACTTAAAAATATCAATAAGAAGTTCCTTATTAAACCAACTAGATTTGCGTAGTTTTTTTTTTCGTTTCCGTCGTTTTGACTACGCCTCAGCCCAAAAACCGCTCATAAAGACAATCTTATTAATTTTATTAGGCATTTTTGGCTCTGTGTATACTTCCTTCGGGGGGTTTTGCATCTCCCATACAAACTTTTTTCTTCAAGGTGAATATCTCTAAAAGGGTTTAAGGTAGGGACCTGGAAATTGGTACAGAGCTATAGGATAACAACACCATTCTCACCCATAAAACTGGGAGTTAACCAAAATGGGGCCTGGCACCTCCCATACGAATAAAATACTTCATATCTCTGGAAGTATTAAGGTTAGACCCCTGAAATTTGGCAAGGGGTTTTATGAGATCGATTCCCACTACCTCCAAAAAAAAGGAGATAACGAAAAAAGGGGCGTGGCACCTCCCATACAAATGAAATACTTCATAGTCGATATCTCTGGAAGTATTCATGTTAGACCACTGAAATTTGGCAAGGGCTTTTGTGAGATCGATTCCCACCTCCTCCAAAAAAAATGGGGATAACGAAAAAGGGGGCGTGGCAACTCCCATACAAATTAAATACTTCATAGTCGATATCTCTGTTAGACCACTGAAATTTGGTAAGGGGTTATATGGGATCGATCCCTACCACATCCAAAAAAAATCTGGGGGTAACGGAAAAGGGGGCATACGAATGAAATACTTCATAGTCCATATCTCGGGAAGTATTTAGGTTAGACCACTGAAATTTCATGAGGAGTTAAATAAGATTAATCCCTATCATCTCCAAAAAAACTGGAGATAAAGAAAAAGGGGCCGTGGCACCTCCCAAACGATGGAAACATTTCATAGTCCATATCCCTGGAAGTATTTAGGTTAGACCACTGAAATTTAGTGAGGAGTTATACAAGATCAATCTCTGCCACCTCCAAAAAAACTGGGGATAACGAAAAAGGGGGCTTGGTTCCTCCTATACGAAGGAGATAGGGATATGGATTAAAATAGATATAGGGATGGGGTTAGAGAAACATGCAGGGAAATAAATTTGTGGCAGGACAACGTCTGCCGTGTCAGCATTACATGCAAACAATTAAATACAACATAAGGATAAGCCGCCTCCACGGTAAACAAAAAAACTTCTTCAGGAGCACTGAGTCGAAAACAAGGATTACCAAGCATTTTTGACGAAAAGGCGAACTGACAGGTTCTTTCTTAACAACCTCTGCCGTAAACTCCGCTAGGTAATGAACGTGGAGATTAGGTACTTGAAACTCTGTAGCAAACGGAACACAGCTTTAACCGTCATCCTGAAATCTTCAAATAAACTCTTACCTACCTTTATTTCATTTTCTTCTACAGCTATGTACGCATGTACAAGCGGTGCATGTGTGTTTCACTCCGTTCACCGAGAGGGTGTTGATGTATCCTTGTTTGCCGTGCAGGCGGCTCAGCTTCCAGAAAGGATGTTTCTGGGTTTTTTTTTCAAGCCAGACCATCTTGCAAGGGAGTAGTGGTTTTGGCATAGTCATCTCCTGGCTAAATAGGAATGAATTATTTCCAAATATTTAAATAAAAATTTGAATTCTCTTACCTTATTTCTTTTAAAAAAAAAAAAATTTAATGATTTAATCATGGTATAAGTACTATAGGTAAAACCGTTCTCTCTTTTGATTTTGTTTTGACGTTTTTAAGCAATATAAAATGTGTCAGTATATAAGTCAAATAGAAAAAAATATTCAAAAAATTTATAAAAAAAAAAATTTGAAAAAAATCAAAAAATATTTTCCACTTTACACTGCACGTTTAGGTGGACGGTTGGACACTATAAAATGGCAGGAAATGAGATGGTAGATTAGCCTGCTAGAGGGGCACATGTGAACCGCTTTTAAAGTCCTTTTTTTTTAACAATTCTAGCAATAGTTCTAATCGCAAATTGAAGAAAAATGAAAATAAATTATTTTGATTTGTAATTTAAATGATTGAAAAAACCAAACAGAAAGTCGTGGCAAAAAATAAAGGAGTATGAGAATTGCTTAAAAATGTCATTAGTGTCATTAACGGTTTTACCTGTAGTATTTATATCATGGATTTAATTTATGAAAAAAGTGACAAATAAATTTTATTTTATGACAAATTGTCAATATTTGGGATATTTTTCAGTACCTCATGCTAAATTTTTATTGGAACCATTTAGAAACTTAGCGTGTCCGCATACGGAGCGAATCGTCATAGACGCGTATTAGACGCTACATTCGATATTTGTACGCTTTGTTGCTGAACACATCTATTTGCATGAAGAGCTGCACACGAATCGGCAGCTGCACGAAAGTGGCAAAGCATGAAAGCTACATGCTGCTCAGCGTGTGACAATGCTGGTCGCCAGGCGTCGTACGCTTAGAAAAGAGGAAGAAGAATCATTTGTTTACATTTTTCATTTTCGATTTTTGTGTGCCGTGGCTTTGCTTTCTTTTTTCAAACAAAACTGTTTCTTTTGAAAGAAAAAATAGAAAATTTGTACAATCGGAGGAAATATGTGTTAATAATGTGCGGAAAATGTATTAATTAATTAAAATTGCAATTTTGACAGTTCTTTGTGTGCTTTTTTTCTGCAGCGTCGTGTGCTGATCTTGAGACGCAGGGAAATTCGTGCTCAATGAAATTACGAGTACGCGTCTATGACAATACGACTCATCTGCGGACTGCCTTAAATATACATACATATATTGAAACTATAAGACCGAAAATTTAGTTCCGTGTTTTTCATGCATTTATATTGCGTATTATTCGCATTATATTATATTTTAGTGTTAAATAACGCCTGTGAACATAAATTTATGTGAAATAATATGAATGTTAACAGCACATGCATCCCTGTGCTCACATTATTGATTGTCAAAATTTCTGACGTTCATATTCACCACGATAACTGTCAGAATTTAACATCGCTCTGTCAAAATTTGCTTTTTTAAACCGTTTGGCACACGGCCAATGTTATTAATTCCACCATATATTTATATCTCATCTTATTAATTCCACCATAATTTATATCTCATTTTTGTTTATTTTCCACCTAGCGCGATATTTTCATTCTGTGTTGAATTGGTTTTTGGCGTAGCTGCGTTTAATGAGCCAAATTTTTCAGTAACAGATGTCGCTGGCGAGCAATAATGTTGCATGGTTCAACGTAGTGCTCAAATTGGGTCTTTTTTTTTGGTTTCATACTAAGCGCATTAATATGTTAAGAAGTTGCGTCGTTTTTTAATTTTTTTTTTATACGTATTACTATCTTGAATGCATATCTTTTTTAATAATCAAAAAAAGCATTGTAGCCTTAAAATTTATTTAATGAGATTTGGTATTAAACGAAAATTCTTTGGGTGAAGTCTTAAGGTACGGGTACACCTAGCGACACAACGCGACGCGACCAAATAGTTGCCTATTTGCAGAGAACGTTGATTATTACGTTCTCTGCTATTTGATCAACATTGTTGTGACGCGTCGTGTCGCGTGGTACTGCTGTCGCTAGGTGTACTCTGCTCCATAAGAACACATGCAAAGAATATTTGGTTGCATCGTTTCGCGTCGCTAGGTGTACCCTTAGCTTTATAGTGACCCGGACTGTTCCCGTGAGAAATCAGCGTAAGCCGGAGCGATATCTTCCAGAAGAATGCGGCTTTTAATTCAAAGGTTTTCAGGGTAAAAAATGCGATTTTTTTGCAATTTTCCATTGTCAATTTTTGGAGACGAACACACATTAAGTTTGAAGTTTTGCTTTGGTGTTACTCTTCGTGTTGCAAACGAACATGCAAAATTTAATGCGTCTTGGTTTATTGTGATATATCTATATATTTAAAACTCGAAAACGGCTGAACCAAATCATACACAGAGCCTAATAAAATAGAACAAAAGTCATATGATATCTCTATAGATTTTCTTCAAGAAGAAGTTCTTATTATATTTGAAGAGAAAATCTTATTAATGTTTACAAAGGGAAATCATGCAAACAACAGATTTCTTAGGGTTCCTAACCAGAAGATTTGACTTATTAATGTTTTCAAAGAGAAGTCTTGCAAAAAACGAATTGATTTCTTAGGGTTCCTAACAAGAAAATTTGACTTATTAATATTTTCAAAGAGAAATCTTGCAGAAAACGAATTGATTTCTTAGGGTTCCTAACAAGAAGATTTGACCTATTAATGTTTTCAAAATGAAATCACATATTATTGAGAAGATGTTCTTTTTAATATTTCAAATAAAAAAAAAAAATTATATATCAGAGTTCTTATATTGTCTTCGAGAACTGCAGATTATCAGTTACGATTCAATTTTAGATTTCTCTCTTTTATTGCCTTTACCTTCTTATGTTGCCTTTTTATATTGCCTTCAAGCCATCTCACCGCACTCTTCCTTACATTGCCTACCACACTTGCCATATTGCCTCCACCGCGAATCGAACTAACCACATATTGAATGCTGAACATAGGTGCTTACCATCGAGCCATCGGGTACTTCTGCTTCCCAGCGTCTAATTGTTCTACATGATGTCTGCTGATGATGATGCAAGATTTCCCTTTGACAACATTAATAAGTCAAATCTTCTTTTTAGGAACCCTAAGATCATGTTATTAAAATAAGAAGTTTTTTCTCTTTCATCTTTTTTTTCATATTTTTAAGAAAATCGTGAAAATATTTTCTTATTAATAACACATATAAAAAGAAATCGAAAAGAAATAAAAGGAAATTGCACTTAAAAATATCAATAAGAAGTTCCTTATTAAACCAACTAGATTTGCGTAGTTTTTTTTTCGTTTCCGTCGTTTTGACTACGCCTCAGCCCAAAAACCGCCCATAAAGACAATCTTATTAATTTTATTAGGCATTTTTGGCTCTGTGTATACTTCCTTCGGGGGGTTTTGCATCTCCCATACAAACTTTTTTCTTCAAGGTGAATGTCTCTAAAAGGGTTTAAGGTAAGGACCTGGAAATTGGTACAGAGCTATAGGATAACAACACCATTCTCACCCATAAAACTGGGGGTTGACCAAAATGGGGCCTGGCACCTCCCATACGAATAAAATACTTCATATCTCTGGAAGTATTAAGGTTAGACCCCTGAAATTTGGCAAGGGGTTTTATGAGATCGATTCCCACTACCTCCAAAAAAAAGGAGATAACGAAAAAAGGGGCGTGGCACCTCCCATACAAATGAAATACTTCATAGTCGATATCTCTGTTAGTATTCATGTTAGACCACTGAAATTTGGTAAGGGGTTATATGGGATCGATCCCTACCACATCCAAAAAAAACTGGGGGTAACGGAAAAGGGGGCATACGAATGAAATACTTCATAGTCCATATCTCGGGAAGTATTTAGGTTAGACCACTGAAATTTCATGAGGAGTTAAATAAGATTAATCCCTATCATCTCCAAAAAAACTGGAGATAAAGAAAAAGGGGCCGTGGCACCTCCCAAACGATGGAAACATTTCATAGTCCATATCCCTGGAAGTATTTAGGTTAGACCACTGAAATTTAGTGAGGAGTTATACAAGATCAATCTCTGCCACCTCCAAAAAAACTGGGGATAACGAAAAAGGGGGCTTGGTTCCTCCTATACGAAGGAGATAGGGATATGGATTAAAATAGATATAGGGATGGGGTTAGAGAAACATGCAGGGAAATAAATTTGTGGCAGGACAACGTCTGCCGTGTCAGCATTACATGCAAACAATTAAATACAACATAAGGATAAGCCGCCTCCACGGTAAACAAAAAAACTTCTTCAGGAGCACTGAGTCGAAAACAAGGATTACGAAGCATTTTTGACGAAAAGGCGAACTGACAGGTTCTTACTTAACAACCTCTGCCGTAAACTCCGCTAGGTAATGAACGTGGAGATTAGGTACTTGAAACTCTGTAGCAAACGGAACACAGCTTTAACCGTCATCCTGAAATCTCAAATAAACTCTTACCTACCTTTATTTCATTTTCTTCTACAGCTATGTACGCATGTACAAGCGGTGCATGTGTGTTTCACTCCGTTCACCGAGAGGGTGTTGATGTATCCTTGTTTGCCGTGCAGGCGGCTCAGCTTCCAGAAAGGATGTTTCTGGGTTTTTTTTCAAGCCAGACCATCTCGCAAGGGAGTAGTGGTTTTGGCATAGTCATCTCCTGGCTAAATAGGAATGAATTATTTCCAAATATTTAAATAAAAATTTGAATTCTCTTACCTTATTTCTTTTTAAAAAAAAAAATTTAATGATTTAATCATGGTATAAGTACTATAGGTAAAACCGTTCTCTCTTTTGATTTTGTTTTGACGTTTTTAAGCAATATAAAATGTGTCAGTATATAAGTCAAATAGAAAAAAATATTCAAAAAAATTAAAAAAAGAAAAATTTGAAAAAAATCAAAAAATATTTTCCAATTTACACTGCACGTTTAGGTGGACGGTTGGACACTATAAAATGGCAGGAAATGAGATGGTAGATTAGCCTGCTAGAGGGGCACATGTGAACCGCTTTTAAAGTCCTTATTTTTAACAATTCTAGCAATAGTTCTAATCGCAAATTGAAGAAAAATTAAAATAAATTATTTTGATTTGTAATTTAAATGATTGAAAAAACCAAACAGAAAGTCGTGGCAAAAAATAAAGGAGTATGAGAATTGCTTAAAAATGTCATTAGTGTCATTAACGGTTTTACCTGTAGTATTTATATCATGGATTTAATTTATGAAAAAAGTGACAAATAAATTTTATTTTATGACAAATTGTCAATATTTGGGATATTTTTCAGTACCTCATGCTAAATTTTTATTGGAACCATTTAGAAACTTAGGGCCACTTGCATAAAAGCCGATTAAGCCTAATCGGTGATTAACTTGACAGCTAACCATACAAAATACGTCAATTAAACACCGGTTAGTCGTTATCAGCTTTTATGCAAGCGGCCCTTAGCGTGTCCGCATACGGAGCGAATCGTCATAGACGCGTATTAGACGCTACATTCGATATTTGTACGCTTTGTTGCTGAACACATCTATTTGCATGAAGAGCTGCACACGAATCGGCAGCTGCACGAAAGTGGCAAAGCATGAAAGCTACATGCTGCTCAGCGTGTGACAATGCTGGTCGCCAGGCGTCGTACGCTTAGAAAAGAGGAAGAAGAATCATTTGTTTACATTTTTCATTTTCGATTTTTGTGTGCCGTGGCTTTGCTTTCTTTTTTCAAACAAAACTGTTTCTTTTGAAAGAAAAAATAGAAAATTTGTACAATCGGAGGAAATATGTGTTAATAATGTGCGGAAAATGTATTAATTAATTAAAATTGCAATTTTGACAGTTCTTTGTGTGCTTTTTTTCTGCAGCGTCGTGTGCTGATCTTGAGACGCAGGGAAATTCGTGCTCAATGAAATTACGAGTACGCGTCTATGACAATACGCCTCATCTGCGGACTGCCTTAAATATACATACATATATTGAAACTATAAGACCGAAAATTTAGTTCCGTTTCCTTTGGCTGATTTCTTCAAGGTTACGGCATATTTTTCAAGAAGGTAAGTATAAATAAATCGTCACATAAAAAAGGAACAATATGAAGTGCAGTTCCATCGTTTTATTGCAGTGAAAGTGGGAAAAACTGGTTTAAAATTCGAAGCGGTAGACGTCAACATGCAGCGCACAGTGTTCATCTTTGGTTTTGCAACGTGTTTCGGTTTCGGTACTGGTTTCGTTCTTCAAAATTTATTTCGGTTTCGGTTACGGTTTCGTTCTGGTTTCGGTTTCCAAATAAAAACACGAAAAAAAAAATTTTACTACTAAAATACTCAAGTACCTATGTAGCTACGAAATAGGTCTGAATTTTCATAACTTTTTTCCTGCGACCATGATGGGATTTCTCCAATATAATAATACATTTTATTAACGCTATGCATTGATGAAATTTTGCAAAACAAATTCCTAAAATTAACTCTACTTTTTTAATAAAAAAAATATTAAAATGGAAGCCAAATGAAATGTATAAATCGTTAAAAACATCCCTGCTAAAACGCTCCAAGTCATTTGAATAGTCATTTTACGGTCATCGTGACCACCGGCCAGAGGTCATTTCTTTGGTAAAGTTTGTTTGGGCACTCTAAATTTTGTTACCAATCTTCCCGTTTCGTTCCTGTTTATGTGATTGTGCACACCGTTCCCACTTATAGGTTATGGGCATAACACTGTCCCGCTCGCACAGTTTCAATCACGGTCTGTTGATGTAAACTTTTTAGTCATACTCCCAGCATTTTTATCATACTTTTACGTCATCATGACCGTCTTTTTACCATTATTATGACCGTCATTTTGCCGATATAAAGACCGTTGTTTTACTTAAACCTTACCTGTGAATTTTCCGAATCCGCCACATGAAAAAACAGTAATTAAATTCAATTTAATTTTTTTATTTAATCAAAAGGTATATAATTTATAATAAATCACATAAATTTAAATTGTTACAGAAAACGCATGTAATTAATTAAATTAACAAAAAACAAGTAAGGAAAGCTGTCTTCGGCTGTGCCGAAGGCTAAATACCTTTCATGAATAAGCGTCTCGATTTTCACTGTTTGATCCCAGTACAGCCTGTGTGAATTTAACTTAAGCTCATACCGAAATTATCGATTATATGGGGACGATGTGTTATATTGGTCCAATCTCATTGATTTTTAACACCGACATTCCACATTCGTCGGAGTGTAATGGAGTGTGGTTGCTAAGTGACCTTGCTCAATCCCGACTCTTGCGTCCTCGTTCGTGCACTCTGGGCAACGGGAGCTACCTAGGCTCGCGGCAGAAAGAGAGGGAGCCCCGGTGGGGCCACTCTGACATACTTGGTTTAAGGGCTCGCCGAGGTTTTTGCGTAGCGTCTGTTCACCAAGAGGTGCGGCTGCAAGCGGGCGTCTGTCTTGAAGCAAGCGGCTCGCTATATAAAAGTCTAAATATTTTCCAAAAACCCCGAAACGGGTTGTGCGCTGGGTTTGGGACCCGCCACGTAAAAACTTAATTCCAATGAAAACAAAATCAAAGCCTCGGATGAGAACCCCCTTTAATGTTGACGACCCGGCAAAACGAATAAGGCATAATGATTTGGATATTAGGGCATGTACCGGGAATGTCCGGACCCTTTCAAGGGACGGTGCCGCTGCCCGACTGGTTGATGTCCTCGTAGGCGCAAAGGCCGACATCACCGCCCTGCAGGAAATGCGATGGACGGGGCAAGGAAAGACGACCATCGGCCCTTGTGACGTATACTACAGTGGCCAGACACGCGGCAAAGCGCGTGGGGTAGGATTCGTGGTGGGAAAGAGACTTCGCCGCCAAGTATTAGCGTTCACTCCTGTGGACGAGCGTCTCGCTGCGATCCGCATCAAGGCGAGGTTTTCCAACATAACATTTATCTGCGCCTATGCGCCGACTGAGGAGACGGACGACGCAGAGAAGGACTCCTTCTACGATAAACTTGAACAGACTTATGATCGCTGCCCCCAGCATGATATCAAAATCGTGCTCGGCGACTTTAATGCCAAGGTGGGCAAGGAAGGAGTCTTTGGTCCTACAGTTGGAAAACTCAGTCTCCACGATATAACATCCCCCAACGGCACTAGGTTGATTGACTTCGCCGCTGCTCGCAATATGGTCATCAGTAGTACCAGGTTCCAGCATAAGCGAATACACCAAGCCACATGGCTGTCCCCTGATCAAAGAACTAGAAACCAGATTGATCATGTCTTGATTGACGGCAGACATAGCTCCACCGTTCTGGACGTGCGTACACTGCGTGGTCCCAATATTGACTCTGACCATTATCTTGTCGCAGCCAAGATACGCACACGCCTCTGTGCAACGAAGAAAGTGCGCACAGTAACGGAAGGAAAGTTTGACGTCGAGAAGCTGCGCGTGACACAGACAGCTGATAATTTCTCCACTCGACTCTCACACCTGCTATCAGAGAGTAATCCTCGACCTAACGATGTAACCGAGCAATGGAAGCATATCTCTCACTCATTACGTACCGCGAACGGGCGCAACCCGCAGTGTATGGCAACAATATCGTGAGGCAAAGAAGGAAGAGAGACGCCTTTTCAGAAAAAAGAAAAGTGAGGCCGAAAGGCGTGAGTGTGAGGAGCTTGAGATGCTGGCTGACAGGAATGATGCCCGAAAATTCTATGAAAAGATCCGGCGGATGACGGAAGGTTTTAAGACCGGGGCAAGCTCCTGTAAGGACAATAATGGCATGGTAACCGACGTACAAAGTGTACTTAAATTATGGAGGGAGCACTTCTCCTCACTGCTAAATTGCGAGGGAGACGTCGAACCCGATACCCCAATCCCTGACGATGGAAAAGTCGTCCCACCACCTGACTATGATGAAGTGAGGATAGCTATATCCCTGCTCAAAAACAACAAAGCCCCGGACTACCCGCCGAGCTGTTCAAACACGGAGGCGAAGAGCTGGTAAAGAGCATGCATCAGCTCTTATGCAGATTATGGTCAGAGGAATGCATGCCTCCGGATTGGAATTTAAGTGTGCTTTGCCCAATCCACAAGAAAGGCGATCCCGCTAACCGCACCAACTACCGCGGAATTAGTCTTCTTAAAATTGCATATAAGGTTCTTTCTAGCGTGTTGTGTGAAAGGCTGAAGCCCATCGTAGACAAACTGATTGGACCTTATCAGTGTGGCTTTAGACCTGGTAAGTCTACCATCGACCAGGTTTTCACGATACGCCAAATCCTGGAGAATACCCATGATAAAAGAATCGACACACACCATCTCTTTGTCGATTTCAAAGCCGCTTTTGACAGCGTAAAAAGGAGTTGCCTGTATGCCGCCATGTCTGAATTTGACTTCCCTGCAAAGCTTATACGGCTTTGCCAAATGACGTTGAGCAATACCAACAGCTCCGTCAGAATCGGGAAGGACCTCTCTGAGCCATTTGAAACCAAACGAGGCTTCAGACAGGGCGACTCCCTTTCGTGCGATTTCTTCAATCTGATGCTGGAGAAGATAATTCGAGCAGCAGAGCTAAACCGCCTATGCGCCGACTGAGGAGACGGACGACGCAGAGAAGGACTCCTTCTACGATAAACTTGAACAGACTTATGATCGCTGCCCCCAGCATGATATCAAAATCGTGCTCGGCGACTTTAATGCCAAGGTGGGCAAGGAAGGAGTCTTTGGTCCTACAGTTGGAAAACTCAGTCTCCACGATATAACATCCCCCAACGGCACTAGGTTGATTGACTTCGCCGCTGCTCGCAATATGGTCATCAGTAGTACCAGGTTCCAGCATAAGCGAATACACCAAGCCACATGGCTGTCCCCTGATCAAAGAACTAGAAACCAGATTGATCATGTCTTGATTGACGGCAGACATAGCTCCACCGTTCTGGACGTGCGTACACTGCGTGGTCCCAATATTGACTCTGACCATTATCTTGTCGCAGCCAAGATACGCACACGCCTCTGTGCAACGAAGAAAGTGCGCACAGTAACGGAAGGAAAGTTTGACGTCGAGAAGCTGCGCGTGACACAGACAGCTGATAATTTCTCCACTCGACTCTCACACCTGCTATCAGAGAGTAATCCTCGACCTAACGATGTAACCGAGCAATGGAAGCATATCTCTCACTCATTACGTACCGCGAACGGGCGCAACCCGCAGTGTATGGCAACAATATCGTGAGGCAAAGAAGGAAGAGAGACGCCTTTTCAGAAAAAAGAAAAGTGAGGCCGAAAGGCGTGAGTGTGAGGAGCTTGAGATGCTGGCTGACAGGAATGATGCCCGAAAATTCTATGAAAAGATCCGGCGGATGACGGAAGGTTTTAAGACCGGGGCAAGCTCCTGTAAGGACAATAATGGCATGGTAACCGACGTACAAAGTGTACTTAAATTATGGAGGGAGCACTTCTCCTCACTGCTAAATTTCGAGGGAGACGTCGAACCCGATACCCCAATCCCTGACGATGGAAAAGTCGTCCCACCACCTGACTATGATGAAGTGAGGATAGCTATATCCCTGCTCAAAAACAACAAAGCGCCGGACTACCCGCCGAGCTGTTCAAACACGGAGGCGAAGAGCTGGTAAAGAGCATGCATCAGCTCTTATGCAGATTATGGTCAGAGGAATGCATGCCTCCGGATTGGAATTTAAGTGTGCTTTGCCCAATCCACAAGAAAGGCGATCCCGCTAACCGCACCAACTACCGCGGAATTAGTCTTCTTAAAATTGCATATAAGGTTCTTTCTAGCGTGTTGTGTGAAAGGCTGAAGCCCATCGTAGACAAACTGATTGGACCTTATCAGTGTGGCTTTAGACCTGGTAAGTCTACCATCGACCAGGTTTTCACGATACGCCAAATCCTGGAGAAGACCCATGATAAAAGAATCGACACACACCATCTCTTTGTCGATTTCAAAGCCGCTTTTGACAGCGTAAAAAGGAGTTGCCTGTATGCCGCCATGTCTGAATTTGACTTCCCTGCAAAGCTTATACGGCTTTGCCAAATGACGTTGAGCAATACCAACAGCTCCGTCAGAATCGGGAAGGACCTCTCTGAGCCATTTGAAACCAAACGAGGCTTCAGACAGGGCGACTCCCTTTCGTGCGATTTCTTCAATCTGATGCTGGAGAAGATAATTCGAGCAGCAGAGCTAAACCGCAATGGTACAATCTTTTACAAGAGCGTGCAATTGCTGGCGTATGCCGATGATATTGATATCATTGGCCTTAACAACCGCGCCGTAAGCGCTGCCTTCTCTGGACTGGATAAGGAAGCGAAAAAAGTGGGTCTTGCCGTGAACGAGGACAAGACGAAGTATTTGCTGTCATCAAAGAAAGAATCGGCGCACCTGCGCCTTGGCAGCCATGTCACTGTTGATAGTTACAAATTTGAAACTGTGAGGGACATCGTCTATTTGGGAACCAGTATCAACACCGAAAATAATATCAGTCTAGAAATCCAGCGGAGAATCACTCTTGCCAACAAGTGCTACTTTGGACTGAGTAGGCAATTGAGAAGTAAAGTCCTCTCTCGAAGAACAAAGATCACGCTCTATAAGTCTCTCATCATACCTGTCCTGACGTATGGCTCAGATTCATGGACAATGTCAAGAGAAGATGAGATGGCCCTTGGAGTATTTGAGAGAAAAGTTCTCCGGAAGATTTATGGTCCTTCCCGTGATGCCAACGGCGAGTATCGAAGGAAATTTAACGATGAGCTGTACGAGCTCTACGCAGATCTGACCATAGTCCAGCGAATTAAAGCCCAAAGACTCCGCTGGCTGGGCCATGTTATGCGAATGGACAAAGAAGCTCCAGCACAGAAGGTTTTCCTATCGTCGCCTGAATTCGGCAGCAGAGGAAGGGGGAGGCGTCGACTGAGATGAAACAACAGGTTGAGGATGACTTGAACTCCCTTGGGGTTTCCAATTGGCGTCAGTTATCGCTAAAAAGGAATGACTGGCGTGCTTTGATATGCAACGGCCAAAATCGCTTAGGCGGTTAAGCCCCAATAAATGATGATGATGATGATTCCACATTCTAAAATAGCAATAGTTACGAAATTTCACGTTCCTATAAAACTACAGGAGTTATCTACCAAAATCCGTTTATTGGAACAATGGATTGTATGGGGGCTATGTGAAATATTTATCCCATCTCGATGATTTTCAACATCGATATTTCACATATAAAAATAGCAATACGTCCAAAATTTCACGTTCCTAGGTGTTTAATTACAGGAGTTAGAGCCCAAAATCCGTCTATCGGAATAATCGATTGTATGGGAGCTATGTGAAATATTTATCCCATCTCGATGATTTTCAACATCGATACTTCACATATAAAAAGAGCAATACGTCCAAAATTTCACGTTCCTAGGTATTTAATTACCGGAGTTATAGCCCAAAATCCGTTTATCGGAACAATCGATTGTATGGGAGCTATGTGAAATATTTATCCCATCCCGATGATTTTCAACATCGATATTTCACATATAAAAATAGCAATACTTACAAAATTTCACGTTCCTAGGTGTTTAATTACATGAGTTATAGCTGAAAATCCGTTTATCGGAACAATCGATTGTATGGGAGCTATGTGAAATATTTATCCCATCCCGATGATTTTCAACATCGATATTTCACATATAAAAATAGCAATACTTACGGAATTTCAAGTTCCTAGGTGTTTAATTACAGGAGTTATAGCCCAAAATCCGTTTATCGGAATAATCGGTTGTACGGGAGCTATATGTAATATCGGTCCGATCTTGCTGGTTCCGACAAATGATTTCTATATTGGAAAATGGTGGCCGCATACAATATTTCAGCCAAATATCTCAAAAACTGAGGGACTAGTTTGCGTTCAAACAGACAGACAGACAGACAGACAGACAGACAGACAGACAGACAGACGGACAGACGGACATGGCTAAATCAACTCATCTCGTCATCCTGATCATTTCGGTATACTTATTGGTGGGTCTATCTCTTCTTCTTCGCATACTTACAAACATCGGACCAAAGTTATAATACCATTTCATGTTCATGAAAGGTATAAAAAATGCCTTTCCTCAAATTTTCAGATATTTTACATGGATTTGTGTGAAGAAATCTCAAAAATTTCTGAAAATTTCAGCAATGTAAAACAAAGTCGCTTGAGTCCCTAATGCATAGCACATACGAAAACAAATAAGTTAAATTCCCCAAAATTATCTTAGGAAGGACTGGTTTCATATGCGTCAACTGTATATTACGCCGGGTTTTTCAGTGTAAGTTTGAACTTCAGTGCGAGTTTAAACGAACAATTTATGGGATAAACTCTAGACAACTTAGTCTGTGGCATACAACTGCACTGAAAAACCAGGGCCTAGAATCACTTACTGTGAGTTTTGAAATTTAAACTTTTTCACCATTTAAAATATATGAAAAAAATTTTGGATTTCAGAACGTTCAGTTAGAGAATCTAGGCCTAGGCCTAAATACATATCTAACCTGTTTAATTCCTATTTCAGTTAATTTTCAAAAATTGAAACTATTTGTTTTCGTATGTGTTATGAACTAGGGACTTGAGCGGCTTTGATATGTAATCTATATATATAAAAATGAAATGGTGTATAATTGTAACGCTAAAACTCGAAAACGGCTGAACCAAAAGAAATACTTCCTTTGGGGGATTTGTTTGTAATTACCACGCGCAGGTCATGTCTTAAAATCAGAATAAAATATTAAGGGGGCGCGGCACCTGCCATACAAACTGAATTTTTCAAGTTGAATATCTTCAAAAGTGTTTAAGGTAGGAACATGAAAATTGGTACAGAGCTACAGGATAACAGCACCACTCTCACCTATAAAACCGGGGGTTATCCAATAAGGGGGCGTGGTACCTCCCATACAAACTAAATTTTTTAAGCAGAATATCTGTGAAAGGGTTCAAGCTAGGGACCTGAAAATTGGTATAGACCTATATGGTATCAAAAGCCTTCTTACACATAAAAGAAGGGGAAAAGGGGGCGTGGCACCTCCCATACAAACTGAATTTTTCAAGGTGAATATCTTCAAAAGTGTTTAAGGTAGGAACATGAAAATTGGTATAGAGCTATAAGATAACAACACCATTCTCACCCATAAAACTTGGGGTTATCGAAAAAGGGGGCGTGGTACCTCCCATACAATCTATATATATAAAAATGAAATGGTGTTCAGTCGTTACGCTAAAACTCGAAAACGGCTGAACCAAATCATATACTTCCTTTAGGGGGTTTGTTTGTTGTTACCATGCGCAGGTCATGTTATAAAATCAGAACAAAATATTAGGGGGGCGTGGCACCTCCCATACAAACATTTTTCTTCAAGGTGAATATCTCTAAATGGGTTTAAGGTAGGGACCTGGAAATCGGTACAGACCTATAAGATAACAACACCATTCTCACCCATAAAACTGGGGGTTAACCAAAAAGGGGGCGTGGCACCTCCCATACGAATGAAATACTTCATAGTCGATATCTCTGGAAGTATTCATGTTAGACCACTGAAATTTGGTAAGGGATTATATGAGATCAACCCCTACCACCTCCAAAAAAGCTGGGGATAACGAAAAGGGGGGCGTGGCACCTCCCATACAAATGAAATATTTCATAGTCGATATCTCTGGAAGTATTCATGTTAGACCACTGAAATTTGGTAAGGGGTTATATGAGATCGATCCCTACCACCTCCAAAAAAACTGGGGATAACGAAAAGGGGGGCGTGGCACCTCCCATACGAATGAAATACTTCATAGTCCATATCTCGGGAAGTGTTTAGTTTAGACCACTGAAATTTCTTGAGGAGTTAAATAAGATTAATCCCATTATCCCCAAAAAAACTGGAGATAAAGAAAAAGGGGCGTGGCACCTCCCATACGAAGGAAACATTTCATAGCCCATATCTCTGCAAGTATTTATGTTAGACCACTGAAATTTGGAGAGGGTTTATATGTGATCGATCCCTAATACCTCCCAAAAAACTCGAGTTAACGATAAAGGGGGCGTGGCACCTCCCATACGAATATAATACTTCATAGTCTATATCTCTAGAAGTATTTAAGTTAGACCACTGAAATTTTGTGAGGAGTTATATAAGATCAATCCCGGACACCTCCAAAAAAAACTGGGGATAAGGAAAAAGGGGGTGTGGTTTCTCCTATATGAAGGAGATAGGGATATGGTTTAAAATAGATATAGGGATCGGGTTAGATAAACAGAGAGGGAAATAAATTTGTGGCAGGACAACGTCTGCCGGGTCAGCTAGTCTTATATATAACCCAATATAACATTACTTTATATATACTATGACTTAGGAGTTACATAAATATACGTTCTAAACATGCGCACATTTTGGGTAAGTACAAAAATGTTTTGAAAAGTTAAAATAAAAAAAATTAAAAAAACACAAGAAGTTAACATACTATTATCAAAATTGCAAAGTTCCTTTTCCAAACTTTTTTCATGCAACATCAAAATATGTGTGTTTTTGTTCTTGCATTTGTTTGTTCTTGCAGTGTGTTAATTTCTTGTGTTTTGTATCAAAAAAATTAAGAGAAGAACGCTAAAAAATAGATTTATATTTATATATATATATACATATATTTGGATGATTCAAATAAAAAAATTTTGTTTGTTTTTCGGTCTTACCCCCTAAAAATTAAGTATTTGATGATTAATTAGCGCTAAATTTAAAAATTACTATATTTTGCATTAATACAAAACTTTTTTTGGAAAAAGTTTCAAAAATTATAAGAAAATTTACTTTTGAAAAATCCAATTTTTTTCCATACAAAAGGGTTAAGTTACAGCGCTATTTTTTTGCAATGCTTATATTCTTATCAGCTACTAAGTTTTCAGAGGGTAAGAAAATTAAATTTATATACTTAAATATACTACACCTTTTTCAATTTATATTATGGAAGTTGCAGTTCATATTAAGAAAATTACAATTAAAAACTATAACTTCCATTTTATACTCAGAAAAGTACAATTCATATACAATTCAGATTCAAAAATTTACACGGTGCAACGATAAAAATCGACTACATAAATCGACCTGTGTAAATCAGCCCTAAATTTTTGAATCTGATTTGTAACTTTCTGAATATAAATTGTAAATTTAAATATAAACCGAAAAGGTGTCGTAATAATACATACAACTAAATTTTTATAAAGCTTTTTTGCCAGATGGCCCATATGAAATTATTTCATTTTTTTGTAATTATAATATCTTAAAATAATTCATACTATTTTTAGGTGAACACATTTAAAATGTCTTAAAGGAACTTTTAGATATTTCAACAAGCAAAGCAAACTTGAATTAAAGATTTTAAAGCTTTCCGAAATAAAAACTAAGCAGGCACTGCAAATAACACTTTAAAGATAAAACTAAAAATAAACGTTTTTACATTCTTAAATTTCGATTGGAAAATAAAAGTTATTTTTAAATCTTCAAAAGTTAATTTTTTCGTTTTGATCGAAAAATAAAAGTTCGTTTAAAATAAAAAATAACTCTTTTTCGATTGTAAAAAAAATCGAAAAATATCGGTTATAGCCAACTTGTATAATAAAAGTAAATGTTATTTCCAGTCCTGAAACTAAGCTTAGAAAACCCTGCCCTGTTAGACATGAATGACTGCATCCATCATGATTTATATATAACATATACATCTGATATTTACATCACAATTTACCATCGCGTTCTTAAAAGTTATATATAAAACCTGATGGGTGCAATCATTTATGTCTAACAGGGTGGTTTTCGTTAAACAAATTGTATACAACTTTTAGTCGCTATTTTTCTTCTTTATGTAACGCCTCTGCTTGCTCCTACTGTGACTGTAGTTAACGTACTTCCGGAAGCCATCTTCAAACTTTTTTTGGCCTAACAGTTTGAAAATTTCTGGAATAGTTTTAATTAAAAAAATTTAATTAAGTTAAGTCTGAACCCATTAAATAACAAAATCCTTACCAAATAAAGCTTCCTTCACCACCTTCAGCTCGGAGAGTGCTCTTTTGCCATTGGTGCCACCATAATTAAACAGATCCATCACTTCGTCGGTGAAAACACATCTAATCACGCTGGCTAGATCCCCAGATGAGCCCTTTAGAGCGAAAAGATATGTAATCTACAAAGATTTTAAATATATGAAACTAGGCACAAATAAAAAAGGCTCAAAATACTCACTACTGTGTCTTTGAAATGTGCGTCTGACATCTTCTCCTCAAAATCAATAACAGCATCAAGGGACTGCAGCGGCAAAATGGTGGCTAGATCCGAGTGGAGATCGCTTCCAGTTTCACCACATATCCGACACATCATTTTGTGAACGCTCTTTATGAGAACCTTGGACTCTCGCACCAATTTTTGATGAGCCATGACATCTGTTTTTGGGATTGCGTTTACTTCCAAAATCTGCAGCCGTTTTTCGAAGCATGTCCATTAAGTATGTGAAAATAAACTGTGGGTTATTTAACAGAAGAAAATAGCCCGTATTTATTTTAAAGACATTTATCACCCCGAATCTGTCGTCATAATAAATAATCAATCTTGATAAATTATTAAGAAAAATATATGTGTGTACAAGTGTTTTTGAATTTTGCGTCAAAAATGTAACGACAGCCTTTGAGGATTTCTCTGACTACGCGCAAGCGGGTATATGAACAGATGGGTGGGCAACCGCTAACCGAACCACCTTACCCGCTTACGATATTAGCGTAGCGGATGTTTGTTTGTGTGGGTGGGTTAAGATGTTGCTTACGCATGTGCGCATATACGTGCCGCTTAAGGGTCGAACGCGGATTGGTTTACCCTAAGCAGGCAGGCGATTCATGCCTTACGGTGTCCTAAATGCCGCAAGGATTAATGGGGATAAAAGGGGATTCCGCTGATCTACAGAATCAGAAATCAAAAGTCGCGGTCTTATCGAGTGCAAAAAGTGTTGTGAAAATAAAGTTTATTTTTCAAAGTGCGTTATATTCACCTTAAAGTGTAGGTGCGCGAGTGACGAAGTATTTTTACAAGGTGCGGTTTCACGCTGAAAGTAAACGCGATCGAAGAATAATGAGAATCGTGAAAACCAGGGAATCCTCCCGAGGCATCCCACCAGCGCAAGGAGAGCCGCCACCCCAAGGCGTGAAAAATCCGCGCAAGGAAGCAGCAGAGTCACCGCGTACGAAGCCAGCCGAAGGCCGCGACATCTTTGTACATAAAGTTACACAAAACTATACAAAAATTCACACCAAAAAAAGGTACACAAAATCACACATAAAACCACACAAATTACTGGGCGCTAAAACACGGAAAGACAGCAACAAACCACTACACATTTCATCCGCACATACTCCAGCAATCAAGGGAATTTAATTTGGTCAAAAGGTCCAGCTAAAAGGGAATTAATTTGGCCAAAATCATTGGTCTAGACCACCGCCAGAATTACACATACACGGCCACATACGTACACACAACATAGCCAAAAGTCACCAACAGCTCACCAACGACCAAACACGAACATCAAAGGCAAGACTCACAACAACACACCATTCCTTCTTCGAACCCCCACACACACAAGGTAACACCACATTTTCCACACGCAACTGCAACCACGTTCGGCAACTCGCTACACAAGGGCATCCAGCAACATTATTCCACGCAACCGCGGCGAAACAACTCGTTGCGAGACATCTAGGGGCGCAACCAGCCATTAGCAACATTGGCCATCAACGTCAACAGCAGCAGCAACATTCACTCACCACACATACACCCGAAACACACCACGATCACAAAAATATTAGAAGAGAAGGAGAGCGAGAGCAGATAAGCGCGGCTCACTGGGAGCGCGCTCACCAACTCTAGGTTTAGATTAACACTACCACCATCACATACACCTTTTTACATTTATTAGGGTACACCACATATTATCTTTTTTTTGAAAAATTTTGAATTTTTTTAAATTGAAGTCTTTTTGTTTGGTTTGAAGTCGTTATTTTCTCTTTATTTATTTTCAATATTAATTTTATAATTTATTTAATATAAGTTTAGTTTAAATTGTGAGTCAGCGCTTACCTTTAAGATCTCTTTTGCGGTTGGGCCAGTACGAGCACCTATATCGGCATATGTATAACCACTAGGGTGTATGCTGCCACTTTCTAAAACGAGTTTCGAGTAAATTCCTTTTTTGACACGAGTTTCCATTATTTTCTTTTTGTTTTTCTTTAACTCGCGCTATCATACTAATTCCGCATAGAAGCAGCTTACAATTTTTTTGGTAATCCCTTTTTTATTCTTTTTGATTTACTTTTTTTATGAATACACAGTTTTCCAATCACTTTCATTTTTCACATACACTTATAATCTTTTAGTTTTCGTTTCGAGGTTCGATTTTGTACAATTCATTTTTTTCACGTTTTTTTCTTCACTTTCACTACTATCCGCGTTTTAATTTTTTTTAATTTTACAAATTTTTGTTTGCATAAGCATAAAAGGGATGCAAATTTACCGAACCGCCACGTGTAACTAATAGTAAAAGTGATCATTGCTTGAAGTTTATCATTGAACACGGTCAAGAGGCCAAAGCCCTTAACCGTACCAACAATAACTTTTATCCAGGGTATGTTGTTTGTTTTTTTCCCCTTTTTATTTTCAGCTCGTCAACGTCACATTGGTACCAGCGTGGACTGTAAACGAGGTGAGTTCTCCCAAAGAGAAAGAAAGCACACACACACTCACTTTCACACATACCTTTTAGCTGAGCGAAAACTTACACGCTTATATAAATATTGTTGGTTATAAATTTTTGTTGAGAACTAGCGCTCACACGTACACTCATATTTATATATGTCTATACGTGTGTCTTTTACACAAATAGTAATCTGTACATTAGGCCGGTTGTAAAATTTTATATTCTTGAATTTTTTTAGTCAAAATTAATAAATGAATTTGGTTAAGGAATAATTGTAGGAATATTAGACATAGTATTTAGGGTTTGATCAGTTATAATAATTCAATTTAGTATTACATGAATAAATATTGTATTGAATTGAATATTCGGTGAAGAGAGGTTACTTCATTTTATGGGTTGAGGATATTTCTTTTCATAGCTGATTTTTATCAACAATATGTCTGGCTAAAAGGCATAAATTTGTTGGTGCAGGTGTTGCCCTTGTGGCAAACTGATGGTAAGTTGGGGTGGTTGAGTGGGAGTATGAAAGCAAAGTAAGTACCTAATGACGGACATTAGTCAGGTTTAAGGGGACTCTACTCGGGAAGCGGAGCCATAGTAGAGTCCAAAGGCTGTTCACATCTCGTGAACAGGAGGGGTGGGAAGGCTCCACCTGACTCGGACAGGTTTTCTCCCGCTTTTGTCTTTTTCTTTTGTTTGATATCTTTCTCAGGCATGAACCCTAATTTTGCTTCGCAACTGTTGGGAAGGAGAAGTGGCAAGAACTGCGCCCCAATGCCGACGAGCCTCAGCCGGGCTACAACCATGCCGACTCGCCACTCCTCCTCTCCCGCACCAGGCAGTTACGTAACAATGGCGCCCAACGATATAGCCCACTAGTTAAATTTCAAATTTCCCATATTTTCCTTAATTTCTTTTTTTTTTTTTTGTACTTTCTAGTATTCATTTTTTTTGCTTTCTTTTCCTGTCCTTTATACTATTTTCAATTCCTTTTCTTCCTTCACTTTCATAATTTTTCCTTCTCACGGACAGAGTTAGGGTCACGAAGGCAACATCGCTTGTTGCAAGCAACGAGCGATATGTGCCTAAGTGACAAGACAGTGGGGGGGAGTGCTGGCGATGATTTCTGAGTTCCTTTCAAGAACTCCAACGTTTTGGAAAAGTGGTATCAGAAGTCATCGGCAGTACTTTAAGACGACCATCTTTGTTTTTGTTTTTGTTGCATGCAACATTAGCTGCCATGCGTATAGTCCAGCACCGTACGCATGTGAGGTTTTGTTCGCTTGCAGGGGGTAAAGTTAATTAATAGGGTAAGGGGGAATTGTGGCAACCACGTCTTGAGCCAGCCTTAAGACGCTGTCGTGCCACATTCCATAATTAAGAGGGGATTAGTTGACATTGACCTAGGACAGAATTCATATTTTACTCAGCTACCCACAGAGTCCATCAGGCGAGGACAACACCAAATGCACCAACAGTACCTCCACTTTGTCACACACAATTGTCATTTGGAAATCTAATTTAATATCCTTAGTCGTTTCGATATTTCTAAACTTACCCATAATTTTTAACCACCATTTGGAGATTTTTGTATAAGGACTTTCTCCTAAAGTTTTTCTATCTTTTTAGAAAACTCAGAAAAAAAAAGTTTTTTTTGATATTTTATACTTCCTCCATCGTTTTAAATCCAATTGTTTGAAAATTTTTCTTAGGATACTTTGGAGTCCGCCAAGGAGTATATTACCATTTTTATTTTTTTTTTTTTTTTGTACTTTTATGTTATTTTTATTTAAATTTTTTTTTTAATTTTTTTTATCTTTTCATTTTTGTTGTATTTTGATACCATCAACTAGTAAAAGTGAATTTTCTTTAGTTTAACACACTTTCTCCTCACCCTCATTAGAAACGTGTTGTACACTTACGAACAAAATTTTTATAAGTACATAGTTACCAAACATACACTCCCAAAGATTTTTTTTTGAATTCCGCACCCATATACTAGTTATACCATTTAAATTTGTTTTTTTTTGAAAATTTTTTTCTGAATTTTCGATCTACACACCTTTTATATCTAGATATCCCAATTAGCCATTTAGTAGAATTCATAAACCTTTTTTGTGTTGAAGTTTGTGAGATTTTGATTAGATATTACGATAGTTTTAAATACATATACATACACCCAAAAGGGATTTTTTTTTTTTTTTTTTATCTAGGCCATATATTTTGAATTACTGCCTATTGAAAGCATATAGCCTTATACCACACTCATATACATACACGCACTTACACATTTCTCAATTTGTGCAGATAGTTGGTATATAAACACCAAACACATTTATATCTTTAAAGAAATTTGCATTTTTTTGAATTGTACATTTATTATCTTTTACACCCACTTATTATTTATATATATGCACGTTTGTTTTATATATATACACATATTTTCCTTTTATATATTTTTATATTTTAATTGCTTTTACCCTTGTTTATACAGTTTATTTAAAATTTTTTTTTTGAATTGAAAAATAAACCCACAAGGAAATACCCAAATCTGAATTTACATTTCCTCCTTTTTGGTTTGGGAAAAAGGGCTTGTCCGGTTTTGTGGTTTTAAGTCATTGATTTCCAATTCCGAGGTCAGCAATTTTTGGTTCTTTGTTGGCGGTCAGGTTTCGGACTCCCCTTGTTATACCAGTCCCTTGAGTTTATGGACCAGTCTGCGAACCAAGGGGCAATTCAGAAGAGGGGTTTAGGACCTTTAGCGAGTAACCGACGGATAACGCGCAGCATAGCTAGGGATCTAAGGAACGAGGTGGTAGGGTCCTTATTTAACCAAATCGACACAGGCATCGAATTACCGGCCGATTTCGTCCCGATAGACCTTTTGAATCTCTGCACTGCTAGGGTTTTTGGGCATCCTGAGGTCCCGAACAGCCACAGACAGGAGTATACGATTACGGATAGGGTTATTGTAAACGCGGCAGACCAGTCCTTTAGTTTCTCGCGGAAGTTGGATCAGGTGTTGGAGATGTCTGATTACGAGGAAGGAGCAATTGGAGGCGACGGAGCGGCAGCAGCAAATGGAGGAAGTAATGGCGGTAACAGACGGCCGGCAACTGTGGACGAGCGCATCGACCATCTAGGACGTATGATGGAGGTGATGATGCAGCAGAACGCTGAAATGAATCACCACATGGGCGAAGTGCGAAAGGTAAGGGAGGATATATCCACCCTTAGCAATCGCGTCGCTCATGTGGAGACATCCATGCGCGTACCTGTTGCATCAGCTCCCCCACCAAATACGTCCACACCAGGACAAGAAAGAGATGCCCCAGCGAACCACCACCGCACCGCGAACCAGACGTATACTGGCAACGGCAACCCCGGCTATTCTGGTAGGAAGAAAGTTGACCTCGATAAGTGGCACCTCAAATTTGACGGTTCAGCTAAAGGAATGACCGTAGAAAGTTTTGTCTTTAGGTTAGAACGAATGCGGGTCCAGTACCAGTTGTCCTACCAACAGTTGTTTTCGGACTTCCATTGCTTAGTGACAGGGCCAGCTCTCAACTGGTATTGGCAGGTGCTGGAGGATCACGCCGACGACGAGTCTTTCGACTATTTCGGGTTGAAGAGGGAGATCTTGGCTCAATTTAAATCGGCAGAGTCAGATTACGAGGTAATCCGTGAGATTATGGAGCGTAAGCAGCAGCCCCAAGAGAGCTTTGACGAATTTTACGCCGATGTCCACGATCTCACGTTCCGCCTCAGACAGCGAATCCCGGAAGTTGAGTTGGTTAAGATAATTAAGGGCAACCTAAAACCTTATCTGGCCAACTTAACTTTCGCGACGAAGACCGAAACATTGGCTGATCTGAAGCTGGAGTGCAAGAGGGCGGAAAAATTAATAAAAGAGAACAGGTCGAGGTCAAAGCCAGTTAGTGAGATAGGGACAGGTGGTGGGTTGTGGTCAGAAGAGCAGGGAGGGGATTATAGTGTAGAGGCATTCAGCAGGGAGAATAGAAATGCAAATGTTAATAGGAATGTGTCTCGTGTCCCTGTCCATCCAAATCCTCCTAAACCCACTATCCCAACCAATGTTCCTACTCCTGTTGCCTGTTCGTCCAATGTCCATAATCTAAATGTTAGTCCTGTCCAAAACCAATTGTTTTGTCCGTCCCCATTCCACCTGATGTTGTGCTATGCGTGTGGCATGCCGGTGGACTTTTATATAAAGAACCCGGCAGAAGCAGCAAAGGACAACAAGTGTAAGTCAAACTTCCATCATATGAAATGTTTTGCGTGTGGGGGTGATTCTTCGTTTTGTGTTTTTAAGCCAGAGGCGGGAAACCGGGCACTGGCAGAGATGTCCGGGAGCTCTGCCTCAAGCCAGGATCGCCCGGAGAATTTGTAGAGGGTAAAAAGATAGACATTTTAAAGAGGGATAGGGAAAACAAGGTAAAGGAGAAAGTAGAGGAAAATAAGAAAGTTGCGCCGGTGAGAGAAAGTTTACACGTTAGGAAATTGAAATACGAAGAGGCAAGAAGACGAATATTTTGTGAGGAGTTGAACGCCAAAAAGAAGAAGAGAAATTTTGAAAAAATCCGAAAAATTAGGGAAAAGCAGAAATTGTTTAAAAGGCTAAGAAAGAAGATAATTTCAACTATTGTGACTGTGCAGGGCGATAATAGGTTGTTCGCTAAAACGGAGATCGGTGGACGACAGGCGCTCGCGCTCTTGGATTCCGGGGCCGGGGCCAGCTGCTTGGGGAAAAATGCCCATAAGTTACTCGAGGGAAAAGAAAATCTGATTCTGCCGATCCAGGGTCAAAATGTGAAGACAGCAAATGGGGGTGAAACCGCAGTAGTTGGAGTCGTGAATCTTCCAGTGCTTTGGGACGGTACCACTAGGGAGCTGGAATTCCTGATAGTGCCGGGGTTGCAACAAGAGGTCTATCTGGGAATCGATTTCTGGAAAGCCTTCCAGCTTAATGTAGTCAGTAGGGGGCCCCAAATCAACTCAAAGGTTAATGTCGTGTCAGAGCTTACACCTGCAGAGGGTGACTTGTCATTCGACGCGGTGCAACATGATCTGAGTCCTGAGGAGACTGTGGCTTTGGATCGAGTGAAAGCACAGTATCCTTCATTCGCGGTACTTGGGTTGGCTAAAACCGATGCAGAGGAGCACATCATCGAGGTGACGGATGAACACCTTCCCGTAAAGCAGCGTCACTACCCTATTTCCCCGGCAATACAAAAGTTGGTCTTCGCGGAACTGGACCGAATGCTGGAAATGGGCGTTATAGAGGAAAGCAACAGTTGCTGGAGTTCCCCCGTATCATTGGTAATAAAAGGAACCAAAAACCGCCTATGTCTGGACGCCCGAAAACTAAATGATCGCACCATCAAGGACGCCTACCCACTCCCACACATCGATGGTATTCTAAGTCGGCTTCAGAATACCAGGTACATATCTGCCATTGATTTAAAAGACGCGTTTTGGCAGATACCATTAGAGCGAAAGTCCAGGGAGAAAACTGCTTTCACTGTACCTGGTAGACCTTTGTACCATTTTACAGTAATGCCTTTTGGACTGTGCAACGCGGCACAGCGAATGTGTCGTTTAATGGACAAGGTCATCCCCGCTTCTCTTCGTGAATCTGTGTTTGTTTATTTAGATGATCTCCTTGTTTGTTCCGAGAATTTTTCGTCCCACTTAGATTTGTTGTCCCGTGTAGCTAAATGTCTTCGTGATGCAAAATTGACGATAAACGTTGAAAAGAGCAAGTTTTGTTTTAAAGAAGTAAGGTATTTGGGGTATGTTGTAGGCGATGGATGTATCCGTACGGATCTTAATAAGGTGGCAGCAATGCGAGACTTCCCCGAACCCCGAACACCGAAGCAACTCAGACGGTTCCTAGGGATGACAGGCTGGTACCGTAGATTCATACAGGACTACGCGACAATTGCAGCACCACTGCACGACTGCCTCACTAAAGACAAAATAAAATCCTTTAAAATGACGGACGAAGCGATGCAAGCATTTTACTGCTTAAAGCAAAAACTTATTTCTGCACCGGTGTTAATCCACCCGGACTTTGAAAAGCACTTTTACGTGCAATGTGATGCATCCACGGACGGAGTTGGAGGTGTACTCTTCCAACTAGACCAGGACGGAAACGAAAGACCGATTGCCTATGTATCAGCCAAATTGAACAAGGCACAACGCAATTATAGTATTACAGAGTTAGAGTGCTATGCAGCGGTCCTGAGCATAAAGAGGTTTCGGCCCTACATTGAGGGACTGCCCTTTACGGTAATAACTGACCATGCCAGCCTGAAGTGGTTGATGGGTCAGAAGGATCTATCTGGACGGCTGGCAAGGTGGAGTTTAAAATTACAAGGCTACAATTTCGATATTCAACACCGTAAGGGTACCCAAAATGTAGTGCCGGACGCTTTATCCAGGGCCGACATGAACGAACTGCTAGTAAGTGACCGAGTGTTAGACATTGATGTCACCTCACCATACTTTAAATCGACAGAATACCAAGAACTGATTGACACGGTGACATCAAACAAGGACAAATTACCGGAACTGTGCGTATCTGAGGGATACGTTTATAGACGGACGCAATTCGACAGGGGGGAAGGGCTTCAAGAGGACCAGGCCTGGAAGCTCTGGGTACCGACTGAGCTTCGTTCAGGGTTGGTGGAGGCGTCGCATTGCTCGCCTTCTGCAGGTCATGGGGGTATCCATAAGACCCTTGCACGTATACGAGAAAGGTATTATTGGCCAGGACTTGTGGCAGATGTGCAAAATTACATCAAAAGTTGCGATGTATGTAAAGGCAACAAAACGCAAAATGCTTTCCACAAACCGTTGATGGGAAAGCAACATATAACTGAACGCCCTTTTCAACGTTTATTTATAGATTTTATGGGTCCATACCCACGTACATGTGATGGTAATGTTTATGTGTTTGTGTGTCTAGATCACTTTTCGAAATTTGTGTTTTTGAAACCCATGCGTAGGGCAACCTCAGCTGAAGTTATAAAATTTTTAGAAAAGGAGGTTTTTCATGTGTTTGGAGTGCCAGAGTATGTACACTCTGACAATGGCAAGCAGTTCGTATCAGAACTGTTCACATCGTTTTTGGCAAAATATGGTACGACGCATATAAGGACGGCCTTCTACTCGCCACAAGGCAATGCGGCAGAAAGGGTCAACAGATCAATATTGCAAATAGTTAGGTCGTATGTAGGCGAAAATCAGAAGAATTGGGACAAGCACATCAGCGATGCAGCGTTCGCCTTAAGAAGCGTAGTCCATTCGGCGATCAACACTTCACCATATTATGCGCTATTTGGTATGCCAATGGTGCAACATGGGGCATCTTATGGTCTATATAGAAAATTAGGGGCAGTCAAGGATGTGGACTGTGAGGTGGAAACATCTTCAGATAAACTTCAGGCGATTAGGAATAAGATTATGCAAGAGCTGAGGTTAGCCCACGAACGTAGCAAGAAAGTTTATAATACTAGAAGTAGGGACGTATCGTTTAAAATTGGACAAATGGTATACCGCCGAAATTTTAAACAGAGTTCACAAATCGATAATTATAATCCCAAACTTGCCCCAAAGCAAGTAAAATGCGTTGTATTGAAAGTTATAGGTAACTCGATGTATGAACTCGGTGATGTTAGCGGAAAGAGAATCGGGGTATACCATGCTAAAGACATATTTGTGGCATGATGTTATTGGATGTTGAATGTTGCATGTTATTTATTACTTACCTTCGTACCTGAAAACTTGACCTCTAGGAAATTGACATACATATTTTTTTTATTTTTTTTGTAATTATTTATTCAATTATTTTAGGTTTATTGACCTACTAATGTGACTACTTTTCATTTAATTATACATTTCAGACTTGACATACTTTTAGATTTCTACACTTGCCATTGGACTAATTTTCCTCTAATCTGTGATATAGTTTAGTTTTACCCTGTGATATAGGATTAAGATGCCCATCTGTGATACTCTAGGTTAGTTTTGCTTAAGAGCCCAGTGATATTAGGTCTAGATTCTTTTTGATAATTTATTTAACTTTTTTATTGTAGTAAATATATGTTGTTGTATTATGTGTTTTAGTGAAAAGTTAGGCAAGAAGCGAGCTAGAAGCCCGGCATTAGATCGTGGGTCGAGGCCACACGTTAGCCCTGGATTTACAAACCAACCCAAGGCTGCGTTATGAATTTCTTTTACGCACACGCTCCATGATGCAGGCACCATCGGCGGATGCGAGCCTGTAACGACAGCCTTTGAGGATTTCTCTGACTACGCGCAAGCGGGTATATGAACAGATGGGTGGGCAACCGCTAACCGAACCACCTTACCCGCTTACGATATTAGCGTAGCGGATGTTTGTTTGTGTGGGTGGGTTAAGATGTTGCTTACGCATGTGCGCATATACGTGCCGCTTAAGGGTCGAACGCGGATTGGTTTACCCTAAGCAGGCAGGCGATTCATGCCTTACGGTGTCCTAAATGCCGCAAGGATTAATGGGGATAAAAGGGGATTCCGCTGATCTACAGAATCAGAAATCAAAAGTCGCGGTCTTATCGAGTGCAAAAAGTGTTGTGAAAATAAAGTTTATTTTTCAAAGTGCGTTATATTCACCTTAAAGTGTAGGTGCGCGAGTGACGAAGTATTTTTACAAGGTGCGGTTTCACGCTGAAAGTAAACGCGATCGAAGAATAAAGAGAATCGTGAAAACCAGGGAATCCTCCCGAGGCATCCCACCAGCGCAAGGAGAGCCGCCACCCCAAGGCGTGAAAAATCCGCGCAAGGAAGCAGCAGAGTCACCGCGTACGAAGCCAGCCGAAGGCCGCGACATCTTTGTACATAAAGTTACACAAAACTATACAAAAATTCACACCAAAAAAAGGTACACAAAATCACACATAAAACCACACAAATTACTGGGCGCTAAAACACGGAAAGACAGCAACAAACCACTACACATTTCATCCGCACATACTCCAGCAATCAAGGGAATTTAATTTGGTCAAAAGGTCCAGCTAAAAGGGAATTAATTTGGCCAAAATCATTGGTCTAGACCACCGCCAGAATTACACATACACGGCCACATACGTACACACAACATAGCCAAAAGTCACCAACAGCTCACCAACGACCAAACACGAACATCAAAGGCAAGACTCACAACAACACACCATTCCTTCTTCGAACCCCCACACACACAAGGTAACACCACATTTTCCACACGCAACTGCAACCACGTTCGGCAACTCGCTACACAAGGGCATCCAGCAACATTATTCCACGCAACCGCGGCGAAACAACTCGTTGCGAGACATCTAGGGGCGCAACCAGCCATTAGCAACATTGGCCATCAACGTCAACAGCAGCAGCAACATTCACTCACCACACATACACCCGAAACACACCACGATCACAAAAATATTAGAAGAGAAGGAGAGCGAGAGCAGATAAGCGCGGCTCACTGGGAGCGCGCTCACCAACTCTAGGTTTAGATTAACACTACCACCATCACATACACCTTTTTACATTTATTAGGGTACACCACAAATTATCTTTTTTTTGAAAAATTTTGAATTTTTTTAAATTGAAGTCTTTTTGTTTGGTTTGAAGTCGTTATTTTCTCTTTATTTATTTTCAATATTAATTTTATAATTTATTTAATATAAGTTTAGTTTAAATTGTGAGTCAGCGCTTACCTTTAAGATCTCTTTTGCGGTTGGGCCAGTACGAGCACCTATATCGGCATATGTATAACCACTAGGGTGTATGCTGCCACTTTCTAAAACGAGTTTCGAGTAAATTCCTTTTTTGACACGAGTTTCCATTATTTTCTTTTTGTTTTTCTTTAACTCGCGCTATCATACTAATTCCGCATAGAAGCAGCTTACAATTTTTTTGGTAATCCCTTTTTTATTCTTTTTGATTTACTTTTTTTATGAATACACAGTTTTCCAATCACTTTCATTTTTCACATACACTTATAATCTTTTAGTTTTCGTTTCGAGGTTCGATTTTGTACAATTCATTTTTTTCACGTTTTTTTCTTCACTTTCACTACTATCCGCGTTTTAATTTTTTTTAATTTTACAAATTTTTGTTTGCATAAGCATAAAAGGGATGCAAATTTACCGAACCGCCACGTGTAACTAATAGTAAAAGTGATCATTGCTTGAAGTTTATCATTGAACACGGTCAAGAGGCCAAAGCCCTTAACCGTACCAACAATAACTTTTATCCAGGGTATGTTGTTTGTTTTTTTCCCCTTTTTATTTTCAGCTCGTCAACGTCACATTGGTACCAGCGTGGACTGTAAACGAGGTGAGTTCTCCCAAAGAGAAAGAAAGCACACACACACTCACTTTCACACATACCTTTTAGCTGAGCGAAAACTTACACGCTTATATAAATATTGTTGGTTATAAATTTTTGTTGAGAACTAGCGCTCACACGTACACTCATATTTATATATGTCTATACGTGTGTCTTTTACACAAATAGTAATCTGTACATTAGGCCGGTTGTAAAATTTTATATTCTTGAATTTTTTTAGTCAAAATTAATAAATGAATTTGGTTAAGGAATAATTGTAGGAATATTAGACATAGTATTTAGGGTTTGATCAGTTATAATAATTCAATTTAGTATTACATGAATAAATATTGTATTGAATTGAATATTCGGTGAAGAGAGGTTACTTCATTTTATGGGTTGAGGATATTTCTTTTCATAGCTGATTTTTATCAACAATATGTCTGGCTAAAAGGCATAAATTTGTTGGTGCAGGTGTTGCCCTTGTGGCAAACTGATGGTAAGTTGGGGTGGTTGAGTGGGAGTATGAAAGCAAAGTAAGTACCTAATGACGGACATTAGTCAGGTTTAAGGGGACTCTACTCGGGAAGCGGAGCCATAGTAGAGTCCAAAGGCTGTTCACATCTCGTGAACAGGAGGGGTGGGAAGGCTCCACCTGACTCGGACAGGTTTTCTCCCGCTTTTGTCTTTTTCTTTTGTTTGATATCTTTCTCAGGCATGAACCCTAATTTTGCTTCGCAACTGTTGGGAAGGAGAAGTGGCAAAAACTGCGCCCCAATGCCGACGAGCCTCAGCCGGGCTACAACCATGCCGACTCGCCACTCCTCCTCTCCCGCACCAGGCAGTTACGTAACAAAAACCAATTGTATTTTATTCAAATTTAATTAAATTTTTTGATGCATAGTTCAAAACACTTCATACAATTAAAATAAATAATACTACGCAACAGAGATTACCTTTGTTTGGTTCCGAAACAATATGGGCCGCTGGAGTTTCACCGGAAGAAAGGAAGCTCTGGCTGTGATTGAATTGTTGCAGTGGCGCTTCGTTGCTCAATGCTTCGCAGGAAAAAATGGCACTTTCATTGGGGCATGAATGGACGTTATGCTGCTGCAGCTTTTCTGCAGCCTGTGCAGAGGTACTTGGTAGCTCATCACCAAATAAAACATTACTAACGACTGTGTTAGCATCACCCGCGGTGGCTGCTGTTTCCCCACTTTGGTTGTAGTTTGAGGACAGCTGAAATTTTTTTCGTTTTATCGACTGGGCGCCGGTGGTGGGTACTTCAGTATTTTTGGAACTCGAGTATGTAATCTGGCTGTGGTGTAATTTTGTAACTAAAAAGAAATTAGTAAATTAAAAAAATTGTTTCAATAATGATGGTACTTTAAATAAATATGTTTAAAGAGAGAAAGATTACATTTATTGGTGGGTGGCTGCGGCAACTTTTTTGCAGCCTGCGCAGAGGTGCTTGGTAGCTCATTATCAAAAAAAACCGTTACTAACAACTGTGTTAGGTTCGCCAAAGGTGGAAGACGAGTATGTACCCTGGCTGTGATGTAATTTTGTAACTGAAAAGATATCAGTCAATATAAAGTAGTTTGAAGTGACAACAATTACCTTTATTGAAGGACAATGTCCTTATGACGGGTTTTTTAAGTGAAGGACCAGGTGCCGGCATATCCAACTTAAGTATCGCCATCTTGCTGTGCTTTGGTTGTATTATTTGTTTTTTATTTTCACCTCGAGGGGTGGATGTAGCCTCCGGCGCATTGAAGGAAATATTTTCCATATTAAAAAGATAGTTTTCCCAACAAAAAAATAAAAATTGAAGGTTAGTGAAATTCGAAGTAATAAATGTGGTTATATAATTTGTTATATGCAAGTATTATTAGTTTACAAACTCGTGAAAGAGATGGTGGAAAATTGGAACCAAAATAAATTTAGATTGGAAGGGTATGCAAAAGTACTTATATTCAATATTTTTTTTTGGAATTTTTATTGGGTCTTCATTTAAACTACTCGCAAGTAAAATGCCAAGTGCGGAAAATGATTCGAGTGGTTCACAAAAGTAATTACTTGTTTCTTTAAAATTATAACCAATAGCAACTTCTTCTCCAAATTCAATACAAATATCGGTTACTTTAAAAGGCCCCGTACTTTGGCTAAAACAAAATGAATCTTTTTCTTTTTTATGATTAATTATAAAACTGTTAAATTTGGATTTTTGTGCTTCAAAAAAACTTTTTCTTTCTTCAAGCCTTGAATTTAGTTGCTGTAAAATGGTAGTGGGGGACTTTATTAGTTTCTTCAAACGTTGCATATAATTTTCAAATTTGTAGGCTGAAAAAGTGTCTAAAGGACCATATTCTTTCACGCATTCTGGTAAATGTAGTGAACCATGTATATTAAAGCTAATTAAATGGTCCCCATAAATATCTCCAAATAAATTTACGAATTCTTATAATAACTGTTGCGCAACATTGTTTTCTGTAATATGTGTCTTTTCGGAGGAGAGAATGCGTATACTGGTATGTAATAGAAGAAAATGGTAATACAAATCATCAGCAATACAATCCTTCAAAATAAATATTCCCGAGTATAGTAAAAACTGTCTATATTCTGTAGACTTCCAGTTTTTAATATCATCAAAACTTCTGCAAACTCTCCCGAATTCTGACGGCACCCAAGAAAAACTATATTAAATTTAGCATTCATATTCGCAATGTTCGTTTTATTAATCAAACGATTGAGCAATTTTTTTACTACACCTAAGTCAACGAGATGCATCGGATCTAAAGGAAATTGAGAAACCATTTTAAAATCAGATGCTTCTAAAACATTTTTTTCTTCCCGAAATTTCAAATTGTGATGTGCCGGATCATTCCTATTTTTGAGTGAAAAATCGGTTCTTAATATACTAGACTCTTTACAGAAGCATACCCTCTTTTCCAAATATTTTCCGACTTGGCAACACCTAGGGC
This sequence comes from Campiglossa producta, assembly GCA_964058755.1. Classification (NCBI taxonomy): domain Eukaryota; kingdom Metazoa; phylum Arthropoda; class Insecta; order Diptera; family Tephritidae; genus Campiglossa; species Campiglossa producta. Next base: position 81,675,395 of record CAXKVI010000003.1, on the reverse strand, counting down.
AGCCATTTTTAGAATTATGGTTTTGAACACCTGTTACGAAAGCTCGCGCGGGCGAGTCACATATAAATAAATGAACATCAAATTTTTTCAAAACTGGATTCGTTAAGCCAACTTCTACCTCACTACAAAACTCTTCCATGAAATCATTTACGTTAAGGGGCTTCTGTTTCCCTGAGAAGCAGGCAATAGTAAAAACAGGTTCTTTTGGGAAACCTACAATTGGCCCAAGAATTGGCCACAAAACTCTCTTTGAGCTATTAAATCTGTTAAATCCATCTATGCCAATATCTATTAAAATCTTATCTTTTTCATTCAAACATAAGAACGAATTAGATTTAAAATGCGATTGAATACCAAAATACGCGAACTCCCCACCCGCAATATTTTTTACTATTAAATCATTTTTAGCTGTGCCAAACAAAGTTTTTGCACACAAAGGAAATTCATGGTAGCCCATTTTGTTTAATGCAGCAAGTAATTTATTTATATGCAATTGACAAATGTTGCATTCCATTGCCCATGATTTGAATGGTTCGAATTTATCTACACTTGGATCAAATTCGTTTTCATTTTCTGATAGGCAATCTGAAAATGAAAATGAATTTTCTGGACTTGAATTTGACGGAATTGCGAAACCCCGTCATTTTCACAATCAGCCTCAGCAAATGTAGGTAATAAACGCTTATAATTTTCCGCGGTTTTCTCAGTCTCTTTTTTTTTGTTTATAAACTGCATCATATATTGCACGCTTCATGTTTTATTGAATATTTTCCCTTTACTCACCGGTTATTAAAATTAGTAATAATTTGATTTATCACAATGATACTAGAAAGAAAAGGAAAAAAATTAAAAATAGTTTTATAAAACTTTTACCCCAATTTTTATTAAAAGTAAACCCTAGAAGACATGCTGGTAGTTTTGCTAACACCTTATATTCTTAATTCAGTACTTATAGTTACATTGTAGGGAAGTTTGCCGCAACAAGTTTTCCTAAGGGGTGACGCGCTTCCTTTTTCCTACTGGGTAGATTTTGCTATGTCCAAATGTAAGCAAAGTTTTCGTTGCCAAAACATGGTTATTGTGATCACAAATTGAACAATGTATTCATAAATATTAAAGATTATTCGATATTCGTTTTTGGCAAATCACTCATTACCTTTTCCTTTACAGAAGGGGTGAAACTACCTAATAGGTTCCACCGGCCATAGCAACTCGCTCCCTGAACAGTCAGGTAATTTTGCAAGATGCTAGTACCGGAGCATACCGAGTCCATATCTGGCAAAGGAGTGCTGCAAACCGTATCATTACATCAGACAACCGCTTGAGTCAGCGCCGTCTCACCTCACGTTTACGTAAGCACTGTATTGAAATCCGTCACCTGTTATTGTGGTAACCAGAGCTGGGTCAAATCTATTTCATTCCTCAGTAATTGAACCTTCGAGGAGTTTTTTGTCGTTACCTGTCGTTAGCTGTGTAGTAATCTTGGTATTTTTTTCCTTTAGTGGTCAACTGCTAATAAATTAGCTAAAATTATGGGATTGTCTTGGAGTGACCTTCGACACCATGCACACCTTCGCTGCCCATTCAGCTGCAATCGTCTCAAAATTACAGAGTCGTAACAAAATCCTCAAGTCACTAGCCGGCAGTACTTGGGGTAAAGACAAAGAAACGTTGCTGGTAACGTACAAGGCAATTGGTCGGCCGATCCTGAAGTATGCGTCGCCGGGGCTTGCAGACGTTCATTGGAATAAGCTTCAGGCCTGTCAAAACACCGCGCTCAGAACCCCTACGGAGTGCGTCCTTATGTCACCTATATCTAATATACACAATGAGGTGGAAATGCTTCCAGTTGGGGAGCATAATGAAATGCTGAACAAGCAGTACCTACTGAATTGCTGTAAACCACAGCATCCCGGTAGACAACTGCTTGAACTCATTCCGCCTCCTAGGACCATAAGGTCGCATTTACGTAAACATTTTGATGAGATCCGACACTATATAACAACGATCTACAGGTGCATAAACAGGCCTTGGGGCATATCCACACAACGTCTGTTGGCCATTACTCTGCGCTCTGTCCGCTAAACAATGTCTTACATGCTGCAACACCTGGCATTTCTGAAGAGGAGCGTCATCTTCCTCGAGAGACAAGGGTCACTCTGGCTCAATTACGCTCTGGATATTGTAGCAGATTAAACTCTTACATATCTTGACCCCTAAAGGAAACAAATACCATCTTGGTATGTAACAACACAACTTATTTGTTTTATTATGATTAAGCACATGATTAACGAACTAAAATAATAAAGTTGCCTGAAAAAGCTGTGTTGTGTTGTGAATCATAATACATATTTTACAACTACAACACAACTTTTGATTTAGCTATGAATCACAATATGGGCCTACATTACAAGGAATGGAAAATGTAATTTAGAACTTCCCTTTCCATTCCTTTAAGGAATTGAAATGCTAAATGGTAATGGTAATTGGTTTATAAAAATGTATTGCGATTTACGTAATTGGAATTTGCCGGCCATGCTAAAAAAATAATGAAGTTCAATTACTTTTCCATTTCCTTTGAGGAATGGAAAATTTTAAAGTGCATTTTCTAATCCTTGTAATATGGTTGAAAAAATTTCAATTACATTGGGATAAATTATTACAAAAAACTCATATATAACTAAATAATATTGCGTTTTCAGAAATGCATCATGCTTGGAACGTAATACCATTGCAGTTTTTGCACCATGAAGCATTTTCAAAAACGTTGATATTAAATTATTTTACTTACCTGCGTGTCCGGCTTTCTCCAATAATGCTGCCCGTAATCCAACTCGTCGCTGAAAATTTATTTATTAAGTAAAATTAAACTATAAAATTTTTGCGATCCTATCGCTGAAGAAGCTTTGGTAAAATTGGTAAAATGGCGCGCTCTATTCGCGATATTCCTTTTGTCATAAATAGTGTTTTGCCGTATCGACGAAATGAAAGTTCTTGCATGTAAACATTTGTCGAAATTACTTGTTTTAATAACTTGACAGCATTGTTTTGTTCCAGCCGTCCCGAATGTCAAAAATTCGTGTGAATGAATGTGTGCTCCAGTCATTCGATTTTAGCAGGGATTAAAATTAGTGGCGCTTTCTGAGACAAGCCTGAACATTTCTTTTTCGGATCTCGTAAATTTGTTTCGATCGCTTCATTCAACTATAGTCAAACTTCCTCTTTCAGAATTTTGATACTGATGTCAAAACGTGGCTCGACAATCTTCCATGAAAACTTTCAGGGTACGTGTTTGTAAAAAGAAGTACCTATGTGCCCACTCACAGAAGTAAGGTATTGAAAAAATTCAAAACCGTTTGGAACCGGTTCCGGCTTTTGAAACGGTTTCGGTTTCGGTCTTTTCCAGATCAAAATAACGGTTACGGTTTCGGTTTCGGTTTTGAAAGATGAATCGGTTTTAATCGTGGTATAACCGTGACTACCGCCTAGTCCGTTTTTAGGGACAGCCTAATGTAAATACAACAACCAAACGAAAACTTGCAACTTTGATTGCAAATATCTTTTCAGAGAAGCAAAATATTAAAAAAACGCTTCCAGTTGGGTGCTAAAGGAAACAAATACCATTCTTTGAATAAGTTTTTCAAAACGAGGTCACCTTCGGCAGTGTACGGCAACGCTCCGGGGTTTTTTCAGCCAAAATGAAAATGCCTTGCCAGATACCCTGTAAAGTCGGCACAAAGAAATTGTAGGTCTCGCCAATGTGTACTAAAACTTACATTACGAAGACAGGCTGGACTTTTACCTCCTAGAAGGTATTTGTATTACTATGATGAGTATATCACGATGTTTGGAATTTGATGGTGCTACGAATGATCTACAGAAGGCAGCTATTAAGATTTACATAGGCTCACCATACCGGAAATAGTATTTCTATTATACATATCAAGTGTCATACTTTTTTTGCCTTTTTTTAATAACGAAATTTCAGATATGCAGTAATCCCATTGGAGTGTAATGGGGTGTGGCTGCTGTGCGACCTTGCCCAATCCCGACTCTTGCGTCCTCGTTCGTACACTCTGGGCAACGTGAGCTATCTAGTCTCGCGGCAGAAAGAGAGGGAGCCCCGGTGGGGCCACTTTGACATATTTGGTTTAAGGGCTCGCCGAGGTCTTTTGCGCAGCGTCTGTTCACCATGAGGTGCGGCTGCAAACGGGCGGGTTGTGCGCTGGGCTTGGGACCCGCCACGTAAAAAACTTAATTCCAATGAAAACTAATATACCAAAGCCTCGGATGAGAACCCCCTTTAATGTTGACGACCCGGAAAAACGAATAAGGAATAATGATTTGGATATTAGGGCATGTACCGGGAATGTCCGGACCCTTTCAAGGGACGGTACCGCTGCCCGACTGGTTGATGTCCTCGTACGCGCAAAGGCCGACATCATCGCCCTGCAGGAAATGCGATGGACGGGGCAAGGAAAGAAGACCATCGGTCCTTGTGTCGTATTCTATAGTGGCCAGGCAAGCGGCAAAGCGCGTGGTGTAGGTTTCGTGGTGGGGAAGAGACTTCGCCGCCAAGTATTAGCGTTCACTCCTGTGGACGAGCGTCTCGGTGCGATCCGCATCAAGGCGAGGTTTTTCAACATAACATTTATCTGCGCCTATGCGCCGACTGAGGAGATTGACGACGCAGAGAAGGACTCCTTCTACGATAAACTTGAACAGACGTATGATCGCTGCCCCCAGCATGATATCAAAATCGTGCTCGGCGACTTTAATGCCAAGGTGGGCAAGGAAGGAGTCTTTGGTCCTACAGTTGGAAAATTCAGTCTCCACGATGTAACATCCCCCAACGGCACTAGGTTGATTGACTTCGCCGCTGCTCGCAATGTGGTCATCAGTGGTACCAGGTTCCAGCATAAGCGAATACACCAAGCCACATGGCTGTCCCCTGATCAAAGAACTAGAAACCAGATTGATCATGTCATGATCGACGGCAGACACAGCTCCACCGTTCTGGACGTGCGTAACCTACGTGGTCCCAATATCGACTCGGACCATTATCTTGTTGCGGCCAAGATACGCACACGCCTCTGTGCAGCGAAGAAAGTGCGCACAGTAACGGAAGGAAAGTTTGACGTCGAGAAGCTGCGCATGACACAGACAGCTGATAATTTATCCACTCGACTCTCACACCTGCTATCAGAAGGCAATCCTCGACCTAACGATGTAACCGAGCAATGGAAGCATATCTCTCACTCATTGCGTACCGCCGCTGAGGCCACTATAGGGTTTCAGCGAGCCCGCAAGAACAACTGGTACGATGAGGAATGTAGCACTGCCTCGGACAAAAAGGACGCTGCATACAGGGAAACGTTGCGAACGGGCGCAACCCCCAGTGTATGGCAACGCTATAGTGAGGCGAGGAAGGAAGAGAGGCGCCTTTTCAGAAAAAAGAAACGTGAAGCCGAAAGGCGTGAGTGTGAGGAGCTTGAGATGCTGGCTGACAGGAATGATGCCCGAAAATTCTATGAAAAGATCCGGCGGATGGCAGAAGGTTTAAAGAACGGGGCAAGTTCCTCTAAGGACAATAACGGCGACCTGGTAACCGACGTACAGAATGTACTTAAATTATGGAGGGAGCACTACTCCTCACTGCTAAATTGCGAGGGAGACGTCGAACCCGATACCCCAGTCCCTGACGATGGAAAAATCGTCCCACCACCTAACTATGATGAAGTGAGGATAGCTATATCAAAAACAACAAATCGCCTGGGAAAGACGGACTAACCGCCGAGCTGTTCAAACACGGAGGCGAAGAGCTGGTAAAAAGCACGCATCAGCTCTTATGCAGAATATGGCCAGATGAGTGCATGCCTCCAGATTGGAATTTAAGTGTGCTCTGCCCAATCCACAAGAAAGGCGATCCCGCCAACCCCACCAACTACCGCGGAATCAGTCTTCTTAATATCGCATATAAGGTTCTTTCTAGCGTATTGTGTAAAAGACTGAAGCCCATCGTAGATAAACTGATTGAACCTTATCAGTGTGGCTTTAGACCTGGTAAGTCTACCATCGACCAGATTTTCACGATACGCCAAATCCTGGAGAAGACCCATGATAAAAAAATCGACACTCACCATCTCTTTGTCGATTTTAAAGCCGCTTTTGACAGCGCAAAAAGGAGTTGCCTTATACGGCTTTGCCAAATGACGTTGAGCAAAACCAACAGCTCCGTCAGAATCGGGAAGGACCTCTCTGAGCCATTTGAAACCAAACGAGGCTTCAGACAGGGCGACTCCCTTTCGTGCGATTTCTTTAAGCTGATGCTGGAGAAGATAATAAATCGCAATGGCACAATCTTTTACAAGAGCGTGCAATTGCTGGCGTATGCCGATGACATTGATATCTGGGTTGGATAAGGAAGCGAAAAAAGTGGGTCTTGCGGTGAACGAGGACAAGACGAAGTATCTGCTGTCATCAAAGAAAGAATCGGCGCACCTGCGCCTTGGCAGCCAGGTCACCGTTGATAGCTACAAGTTTGAAACGGTGAGACACTTCGTCTATTTGGAAACCAGCATTAACACCGAAAATAATATCAGTCTAGAAATCCAACGGAGAATCACCCTTGCCAACAAGTGTTACTTTGGACTAAGTAGGCAATTGAGAAGTAAAGTCCTCTCTCGACAAACAAAGATCACGGTGTCAAGAGAAGATGAGATGGCCCTTGGAGTATTTGAGAGAAAAGTTCTCCGGAAGCTTTATGGTCCTTCCCGTGATGCCAACGGCGAGTATCGAAGGAAATTTAACGATGAGCTGTACGAGGTTTACGCAGACCTGACCATAGTTCAGCGGATTAAAGCCCAAAGGCTCCGCTGGTTGGGTCATGTTATGCGAATGGACAAAGAAGCACCAGCACAGAAAGTTTTCCTATCGACACCCGAATTCGGCAGCAGAGGAAGGGGGAGACCTCGACTGAGATGGAAACAACATGTGGAAGATGACTTGAACTCCCTTGGATGTCAGGTAACCTCTTTTTTTCAGGACAATTAAAACTAAAAAAATCGTGAGGTAAATTAGAAAAGAAAAAAAATTTGCGGCCATGTTTATAAACAAAACAAAAATTTGAAATATAAAAAGTTAAAATTTTGTATAAGTGACCATGATGCAATAAACAGGTGGCCGCATGGTGACATACGCCCGTGCATACATAATTTGTGTAATGTATTTTGTTGTTGTACTTTGTGTGCGTACTATCAAAATTGCACTGAAAAATGGGCATAATGTCAAAGTTTGAGAAAAAACTTTTTAATCAGCTGTCTCATGCCGCGACCTTCTAGTTGGATCATGTAAGTGACAAGAGCTCAATACAGAACGATACCCAGCGGGAAATATATTTTAATTAACATGTTGCATCTTTGCCACTGATATTAAACAAAAAATGTATTATTCTTTACCTAAAAGCTCATCTAAAGTCATGTATATAGTAGTTGTCATACAAAAATATAAACAAAGCGAAAAACACGTTTCGTAAAAGCAAAAATGGCATATCAAGGAAAAGTCCATCGTTTGGAAAAATTTTAACGTATACCGATGTTGCTAAAAATTTAGATGACGGAGCAGGATAAGAAGAGGATTTGGCGGCAATTGAAGCATCATCGCGAATAACGTTCTAAGTTACAAAATCAGAATATTTGTCAGGAGAGCAAAAAAACGCTAAAGTCATATTTTTTAAATTCATTTCTCTCATCTGTCTCCTTAACTTTTTCTTCTATATCTTTTATATTATCAGCTTACACCTTTCTCATGACCTTCCAGTACCGTTACGAATCACTTTCGACGCTTCTATGCAAAATAATGGACATATGTCACTTTAAATTACCCTACTATTTTTAAATGCATTTTTACAGTGTATCAAATTTTTGTGGTGTATCAAATTTTAGAAAATTTGTTATCTGGACAATGCAAGAGAGCAATACAAACAGGGCCGTCGACAGGATTTCCGGGCACGGGGGGATCGAAATTTCCGGGCCCCCTATATGAAGTATTTTTTTTTTAGTGAACTCATTTTCTATTTAAAAGTAATACATGTATACAAGAAGGTTTTATACATATGTGGCTAAACTTATAAATTAACTTTTCTTGATTTTTTGGCGGCGAAATTCCGAATTAAAGCATTGTAGTCTAGTTGCCTTGCTAAACGAGATTCTATACAAAGAGTAGCTAGCCCAGAAACACGATCTTGTGCAGAGTACGAGCGCTGAAAGTTCTTTATCCTCGCAAGAACACTAAATGAGCGCTCAGCACCAGCAACTGTGACAGGTATTGTGCAAAATAAACGCAGCGCGATACAAATATTTGGAAAAAGCGTTTGTAAATCCTGAGAAAAAATTGCATTCAACAAATTGAATGGTGTAAGGGCTATTTCAAAATTAGTTTCGTATATGTGTTTCAAATGGATTATTTCATCTTCTAAACCCTTTTTACGTCAAATTCATGTACTTTCACAAAAATCGTAGCATAATTTCGAAGTTCGTCTTCTTCCATCGTTGGGAATTGCCATAAAAAAGCAAATGTTGTATTCAGCTTTTTCATGCCTTCAAATCGACGAGAAATTCCTGAAATCACTGAATCCACTATGACTAAAAATGTGTTCCTTTTGAAATCAGTTATGGCATCTCGTTGATGTTCATCTGAAGATATTCGGAGTCTGTTCTTTCTGGTTAAAGGGAAGGATGTTGAAACATCTAATCCGCTAGCTACGTTCTCACATTCACGCAAAATGCTGTCCCATTGGTTACGAATGACTTATAAATCTGAGAGTAAGCTGTCAAGATTTTTTACTTCAATATCGACAGTGACGTCTGTGCCTTGTAGAATAACGCTTCTTTCATTGATGGAGCTCAAAATCTTGCACCAAATCGACGACATGAGGATACACCCAAACTTGGTTATGTACATTAGGACTCCGTTTATATCACTCCTAGTTTCTGTAGTCAAATCGAATTTAGTTAATTCTTCTAGAGCGTTTTGCAATCCTTTGAGATGATTCGAAATAACGACGAAGCTAGTTTGTGCACTTTTTATCTTGTTTATCTTATTTTATCTGTTTAGTTTATATATTTACCGGAAACAAAGTAAAAAAAAGCGTAGACACAAACTACGGTCGGAAACTCGGATAGATTGTATGGTTGCTATCGGAATAAGAAGTCATTGTATGGTGAGAATATTCAAATATTGCGTGGTGAAATTGCGATTTATAGGGCAAGCATGAACGAATATGGGACAAGTGTTGTACAAAAATAATCGAATTATGCGGCGCTGTTAATTTTTTCCGAGTTATTCAAATTCCCGGGCCCCTAAAAAATGCCGGGCCTGGGGGGTTTCCCCCCTTTTCCTCTCTGTGTTTGTACTAATTAAAACTAGAAAAATTAAAAACAATTAGGCAATTCAAAAGGTTGGCATCATGGGAAGGACCATAAATCTTCCGGAGGACTTTTCTCTCAAATACTCCAAGGACCATCTCATCTTCTTTTGACATTGTCAGTGAATCTGAGCCATACATCAGGACAGGTAGAGGACTTCCGCCTGGAAGACGCTACAATGATCAGGTAGTCTGAAGGAGAGCTCAAGGTCCAAATCCCTTGAATAAACCCCTCCTCCAACTCTGCCGTCCAACTTCGAGCCGTCGGTGTATATGGAAGTGCCACCATTTGTTTCGGGACACCAATCCGTCCTCTCCCAGTCTTCTCTGCTGGGAATATTTATTTTGAAACAGCTATCCCCGACTGTAGTGGTCGCACAACGATCTGTGCTTAGAGGGAGAAAGCTGTAAGATTCCAGAATACTGGAGTGTCCAATAGTACCCGCACCCCAACTGGAGGTTTCTCTTAGGCGCAGAGCTGATGGCGCCGCTGACCGAAACCCTTCCAGATCAAGTGGCAAAATGCCCAGAATGGCCTGGAGGGCTTCGTTGGGCGTTGTCCTTAGCGCACTGCTTATACAGATCATATTGGATCTATGGACTTTCCACAACAGATTCAGGTATGTTGCCTTGCTTAGCGCCGGCCACCATACGACGACTCCATACAGCATGATTGGGCGAATGATGGCCGTGTAGATCCAACTGCATACTCTAGGGCTGAGCCCCTATTTTTTGCCAATGGCTCTTTTGCATGTGTAAAGAGCGATGCAAGCTTTCTTCTGGCGCTGAAGAACATTCTCCTTCCAATTCAATTTCCTGTCCAGAACTATGCCTAGAAACTTGGCCTTATCCGACAAGCCCAGGCGCGTGCCATCTAGTTCTGGTAGGCTTAGTGGCGGTATTTTGTACCGGTTGGTGAAGAGGACAAGTTCCACTTTCCCCGGGTTGATACTAAGTCCGCAGCGAGAGGACCACCTCGAAACCTCTCGCAGTGCTACTTGCATCAGGTCACACAGAGTTTGTGGGAACTTGCCTCTGAATGCAATAGCTAAATCGTCTGCGTATGCCACTATCTTCCCGCCCCCCAGCTTGTGTCACGTAGCAACGAGTTGACTGTGAGGTTCCATAAAAGCGGGGAAGAACACCACCCTGGGGCGTTCCCCTTGTGACATAGCGTGATAACTCAACGTAAGTGAAGAAGCTATTTTCCTTCCTCTTAGAAGTTGGTCAATTAAACCAGTTAGAGGTCTATCTACGCCCAGATTAGTTAGAGCGGAGTTGATCGCCTCCGGGCTTATATTGTTGAAAGCCCCCTCAATGTCTAAGCAGGCCACGAGACAGTAGTCCTTTTCACACAGCGATTTCTCAATGACAGATACTAGGCTGTGCAGAGCAGTTACTGTTGGTTTACTCTTGGTGTATGCATGCTGATAGCTAGAGATAAGGTTGCTATCAATAGTCGTTGAGAGGTAGTCGCTTAGTATCCTCTCAAAGGTTTTGAGTACAAAGGACGAGAGACTGATCGGTCTGTAATCTTTTGGCTCGTAGTTGGATGCCTTCCCAGCCTTAGGGATAAACACTACCGTGGCGCTTCTCCAGGAGCCCGGAATGTGGTCGAGAGCCAGGCAGGCTGTGAAGAGAAATACCAGCCATTTAGCTGATGTCTCCAACGTGTTTATAAGTTGCGCGGGGATAATCCCGTCCGGCCCGGCAGCCTTATACGGTTCAAAGCTCTTAACTGCCCACCTTACCCTTTCCTCAGTGATGGGTATATTTACTGCAAGCATCGGCGCCCCATAGATCTTAAGATCACTCAAACAAGTTGGATTCATCACACAGACACGTTGCGCTCATTGTTCATCAAATGATTTAGTCGTCGCTGGGAAAGGGGCGAAACCACATCGCGTGGGGGTGTCGCTTGTTTGGTCAGCGAATGTTAAAAATATAGTTCGGACGATCACAGCGCGTGTATAAGCGTTCTCACTTATACACCTGCATTTACAAATCTGCCGACCCATGATTTACTGCCAGGTTTGTTGCAGATGCTAGTGGTGCGTCATGCAGATTCCCCGGAAAATGTGTATTCAAGAGCAGCTCAAGGGTTTCCTCTTCCGTGCTGGTCCAGGATCCGTCAGGTTTTCGCAAATAGCTGATGGCTGTTTGACTTTTCGAGAGGACTCGTCTAAGTCTCGCTGTGTCGTCGACCTTTTCGACGCCAGTGCAGAAATTTCTCCACGAGGTCCTCTTCGCCTGTCTCAGAGCTTTTTTGTAGGCCCTTAGTTTATCTTTATATTCGTGCCAGTGAGGCTCAGAGCCGAGGGTCTTGGCCTTGTTAAATTGTTTCCGGCATGATTTGCGGAGCGAGTCCAAATCGTAGGACCACCAATGTGGCCTGTGTTTACCGCGTGGTTTTGGCCCTGGACAAGCCTGTCCTAGAGCATTTGAGAGCGCCGATGTAAATGTAGTAACAAGATCCTCCAGCTCCTCTACTGACGAGGGGGCTTGTGAGGGCAGTGGTAGGTCTCTGTCTAATATTTCATTGTGTAACTGCCAATTAGTGTTACGTGGATTGCGCTTCATGATTGGTTGTTCTACAATAAAGTGTAAAACCATTTCTATGTCACGGTGGTCGGAGAATGAATGTTCTTCCAGAACCCGCCATTTTCTGACCCACTCATAAGCGCCTTCACTACAGATAGTGAGGTCTATGACCTCCCTGCGGGTCTTAGTGATAACACTAGGCTCATTACCCACGTTGCAAATCACCAGGTTGGTTTTTAAGAGGTAATCAAACAGAGACTCGCCCCTGGCATTGATGTCGGAGCTCCCCATTGGACATGGTGAGCATTAGCGTCCGCTCCAATAATAAGATTACCCGTGCAGAAATTTCACACCAGGTCTTCCACCTCCGTTTGTGGTGGGGGTTCTTCGGCGTCGTAGCGCATGTAGACCGACGCCACCGTCAGGCGAGTGCTGTCGACTGTTAGACTGATAGCGGTAATATCACCATTGGTGTAGTTAGGAGAAAGGAGTTCAACTCAGACTTGACCAAAATACACGTTCTGACTTTGCTCTCCTCGCTGGCTCGAATGAGCTTGAAGCCCTTAGTCCCCAATCCGCAGATTCTCGAGCTATTGACCCAGGGTTCTTAAGCAGCCGAAGCCACTTTAGATTTGTGCAGATTAATCTGAAGCACCACCAACATGAGAGCGCACAGACTTCCCTGCCGTCCCCATATCGTCGAGGTTTGCTCCATCCCGGAGGTTGCCTATCAACGACGAGTTGTTCCGATTAACTGCCCGATGTGGCGTTGCAGGAGTCCTGCTGCCTGTAGCGTTAGATGTTAATCGCTCAGCGTTGGCTGCTACCACCGTGACGTCGAGGACTTCCTCGTCCTGTAGGCTGTCCTCCATCTCCGAGTTGTTCACAGCACTATCGCCAAGGTACGTGGCGGATAACATGCTTTCCGCATCGGAATTTTCCGCTTCCTCTTCTGGTAATTCGTTTTCCGGTTCCCCCGGAGCAGCCGAGAAGGCAGGGCGCTGAGCATCACCACGATATACGTAGATAACGATCTGGCTTACGCTGTAGTGTACTAGGCCATTGCACCTTTTGAGGGGCTCGATTGACTCTTTATTCATGGTGAACACCACCTGTCTGTCGGGCCCTACCGCATCCCCGACCAGATTGACACTCCAGTCATGCGTTAGGAGGGACGGATTCATTAGCCGTAGCATCCCGAGAATTCTGTCGGGTTCGTCAGGGATGGCCGGAATCCACGCCCTTGCCCTTGGACGAGCTGGAATGTCCTTCCAGTCGACGACCGCTATCTTTGCGCCCTTGTAGACTTCACCCAGATTAGCTGCTGCCAGCTGCTGCCTTGTACAGTGCTACGGTTTTTGCATCCTCGCATGCGAGTAATTTAATCTGACCCTGGTGCCAACCCGCATCCGTTACTCGCGCCGAACTACCCGGAAACTCCGGAGCAACGTTGAGAAGAATGTTGCCGAGTTCATTTCGCACGTAACGCCACCGGTCCTTGGGGATGGCCAGACGGTCATTGCCTCGGTCAAGGACGCCTATAAGGATCCTGTCCTTGGTTACCTCAGCAAAGCTTAGTTTGCCCGCTCCAGGGGTATTCTGATGCCGCTTGGGAGGGGGAATTAACTCCAGGTCCGATCTCTGGCGCTTGAAAGGGTTAACTCCGAGGCCAGGTCGTGAGACCGCTGCCACAGACGTAAAGATACTGGTTTTCATATCAGCGGTTGATGGGAGTATAGCATCCGCCGTTGTTGTTGTTGTTGTTGTTAACAACAAAACACTCCCCGAAGGTTTTGGGGAGTGATGCCGAAGTTGACAGTCCTTGGCCGGATATGACCCTGGTACGCTCCGGTACTCCCTTGCGGTACTGCCCGACTGTCGTGGTAGCGATTTGGTATGACCAGTGGAACCTTCTAGGTCATGGCATCCCTCCATCCATGAGGAAGGAGAAGATGGGTAATGAGATGTGAGAGGCATCATATCCGTAGATCAACCATCGAGTAGCACGTCAATTACCTATGTGCATATTAGCCGCCTCTTACGACCGGTATGCCTACCTCGGGCATATTCTAAACCCCTAACCCGCAGGGGGTAGCATCTGCCGTTGTCCGCTTAGCTGCGTTGGCAACCGCACTGGTGCTAGCTCCCATCAAGTCAATCTTTTTCGATAGAGGGTTGGTTGACCGACTCGTAGTTGCCATCGTTGTCGATCCCCCCCTTGATTGTGGAACGGAGGTTGTCCTCCGGCGTTGTTGTTGCTTTCTCCCCTGCTCCTCCATAACTCTCCTTTGTTGAGGAGTGAAATTTGGCGTTGTTTGTTTTTTAGATTTACCGACGGTATTTACAAGCAATTTTCGGGATTGTATGAAAATGTGTTTTTTGAGAAAAATTTACGTACGCGCTGCAGGAACCAGACAAGCCGACATATGTTTCGATGATACTGGAGTTACATCTCTTCAAGGACTTTTCTTCCCGGCATTGTGGGAGTCGAACTCACAACACTGTAGTGACTTGTATGCTAGAAGGTCTAGCACCTTAGGCCACTACCCAGCTTGAAGGTAAACTCTTCTCAGTGTCCATTTATGCATATATTTATACTTCCATATAGAACATTTCTTTCTTAAAATCAATGCTAACTTATATGAAAGATTTGCGAATTTTTAGGACTTGGTGTGAAACCTATGAAAGAATTTCTATGCTTAATTAAGCACGAATATTTTTCCATTTATAACATTTTAAACTCTTTGTTGCTTTTGACTTGTAGTCTATTGCTGTAAATACCGACGGTATTTACAAGCAATTTTCGGGATTGTATGAAAATGTGTTTTTTGAGAAAAATTTACGTACGCGCTGCAGGAACCAGACAAGCCGACATATGTTTCGATGATACTGGAGTTACATCTCTTCAAGGACTTTTCTTCCCGGCATTGTGAGAGTCGAACTCACAACACTGTAGTGACTTGTATGCTAGAAGGTCTAGCACCTTAGGCCACTACCCAGCTTGAAGGTAAACCCTTCTCAGTGTCCATTTATGCATATATTTATACTTCCATATAGAACATTTCTTTAATTTCAATGCTAACTTATATGAAAGATTTGCGAACTTTTAGGACTTGGTGTGAAACCTATGAAAGAATTTCTATGCTTAATTAAGCACGAATATTTTTCCATTTATAACATTTTAAACTCTTTGTTGCTTTTGACTGGTAGTTTATTGCTGTAAATACCGACGGTATTTACAAGCAATTTTCGGGATTGTATGAAAATGAGTTTTTTGAGAAAAATTAACCTACGCGCCGCAGGAACCAGACAAGCCGACATATGTTTCGATTATACTGGAGTTACATCTCTTCAAGGACTTTTCTTCCCGGCATTGTGAGAGTCGAACTCACAACACTGTAGTGACTTGTATGCTAGAAGGTCTAGCACCTTAGGCCACTACCCAGCTTGAAGGTAAACCCTTCTCAGTGTCCATTTATGCATATATTTATACTTCCATATAGAAAATTTCTTTAATTTCAATGCTAACTTATATGAAAGATTTGCGAATTTTTAGGACTTGGTGTGAAACCTATGAAAGAATTTCTATGCTTAATTAAGCAGTGGCCTAAGGTGCTAGACCTTCTAGCATACAAGTCACTACAGTGTTGTGAGTTCGACTCTCACAATGCCGGGAAGAAAAGTCCTTGAAGAGATGTAACTCCAGTATCATCGAAACATATGGCGGCTTGTCTGGTTCCTGCAGCGCGTAGGTAAATTTTTCTCAAAAAACACATTTTCATACAATCCCGAAAATTGCTTGTAAATACCGTCGGTATTTACAGCAATAGACTACAAGTCAAAAGCAACAAAGAGTTTAAAATGTTATAAGTGGAAAAATATTCGTGCTTAATTAAGCATAGAAATTCTTTCATAGGTTTCACACCAAGTCCTAAAAATTCGCAAATCTTTCATATAAGTTAGCATTGAAATTAAAGAAATGTTCTATATGGAAGTATAAATATATGCATAAATGGACACTGAGAAGGGTTTACCTTCAAGCTGGGTAGTGGCCTAAGGTGCTAGACCTTCTAGCATACAAGTCACTACAGTGTTGTGAGTTCGACTCTCACAATGCCGGGAAGAAAAGTCCTTGAAGAGATGTAACTCCAGTATCATCGAAACATATGTCGGCTTGTCTGGTTCCTGCAGCGCGTATGTAAATTTTTCTCAAAAAACACTTTTTCGTTTTTATTTAGGTTATTTGAGTTCATCTTGTTCGTACGACCCATCGCCGGACAAGGCCAGCTTAGGGTCAAGGGAAGAGCAGGGGAAAATGTGTCGTCCGCCGCGGCAGAGCCCCGTAACGCGGTAAGGCCATGCTTACTCTCTGAGGCGACCGGTGTCAGAGAGGCTCCGTTCAAATACAGCCACGATTTGCCTCCCGGCTGCAAACGTCCAATGGGCACGGTTTTGCATAACACCCTGGATTGGGAGGGGGAAGATTTTTGTCTAGCCAGAGAGGCTAGGCTGCTCTCGTGATGAAGTGCCGTACGGAGCTATAATCACAACGGCAGCGTAGCCCTGTGGCTATAGACTTAAGCCCTCGTACCGCGGCAAGGTATCCACCCTTCACGAGGGATATCGAATTTCAAATGAAACCTTTCGTTTAATACCCATATTGTAGGGCAGTTTTAAGGTTTTTGGGCAATCACATTTTCACCGATAACTCAGTTATCGATAAATTTATCGAAATATATCGAAGTCCATATGATATGCGTATTGTAGGCCAATTTTAAGGTTTTCGGGCAATCCCTTTCGTTTGATATGCATATTGTAGGCCAATTTTAAGGTTTTCGGGCAATCTCATTTTTATTGATAACTCAGTAATCGGTAAATTTATCGAAATATATCGAAGTTCAAATGAAACCTGGGAAAATTTTAAGGTTTTTGGGCAATCTCATTTTTACCGATAACTCATATATTCGAAATATATCGAAGTCCAATTGATATCTGGGGCCATCCTCTTTCATTTAATACCCATATTGCAGGGCAGTTTTAAGGTTTTTGGCCAATCCCATTTTAAGCGATAAGTTTTCGATAAATTTATCGAAGTCCAAATGAAACCTGGGGCCATGCCCTTTTGTTTGATACCCATGTTGTAAGGCAATTTTAAGGTTTTAGGGCAATCACATTTTCACCCATAACTCAGTTAGCGATAAATTTATCGAAATGTATTGAAGTCCAAATGAAACCTCGGGCCATGCCCTTTTGTTTGATACCCATGTTGTAAGGCAATTTTAAGGTTTTAGGGCAATCACATTTTCACCCATAACTCAGTTATCGATAAATTTATCGAAATGTATCGATGTCCAAATGAAATCTGGGGCCATTCCCTTTCGTTTGATACCCATATTGTAGGGTGTTTTTAGGGTTTCTGTTCAATAACATTTTCACCGATAACTCAGCTATCGATAAATTTATCCAAATATATCGAAGTCCAAATGAAACCTGGTGTCATCCCCTTTCAATCGATACCCATAATGTAGGGTAAATTTAAGGTTTCTGGGCAATCGCATTTCGACTGATAACTCAGCTATCGATAAATTTATCGAAATATGTCGAAGTCCAAATGAGACCTGGGACCTTCCAGTTTTGTTTGATGCCCATATTGTACGAAGTTTCTGCACCTCTATGCGAAATTCCATAAGTTTAGGTCAAGTGAACTCAGATTTATATGGAAAAACAAAAAAAATCGAAAAGTAACGGTCCCTAGCATGGCCGGACCCCCCAAAATTAAGCAAAAAAATGGCCTATACCTCCTTCCAGACTATTAGCAGTCTGCCTACCAAACTTCAACAAAATCCGCTTTGCCATTCTCACGTTATTAAGGAACAGGAGTAAACGTCTGGACATCCAAACATCCAAACATCGCTACATTCACATTTATAATATTAGTAAGATTTTCAATATAAAACAAGTAAGGAAAGCTGTCTTCGGCTGTGCCGAAGGCTAAATACCTTTCATGAATAAGCGTCTCGATTTTCACTGTTTGATCCCAGTACAGCCTGTGTGAATTTAACTTAAGCTCATACCGAAATTATCGAAACTATCGATTATATGGGGGCGATGTGTTATATTGGTCCAATCTCATTGATTTTTAACACCGACATTCCACATTCTAAAATAGCAATAGTTACGAAATTTCACGTTCCTATAAAACTACAGGAGTTATCAACCAAAATCCGTTTATTGGAACAATGGATTGTATGGGGGCTATGTGAAATATTTATCCCATCTCGATGATTTTCAACATCGATATTTCACATATAAAAATAGCAATACGTCCAAAATTTCACGTTCCTAAGTGTTTAATTACAGGAGTTAGAGCCCAAAATCCGTCTATCGGAATAATCGATTGTATGGGAGCTATGTGAAATATTTATCCCATCTCGATGATTTTCAACATCGATACTTCACATATAAAAAGAGCAATACGTCCAAAATTTCACGATCCTAGGTATTTAATTACCGGAGTTATAGCCCAAAATCCGTTTATCGGAACAATCGATTGTATGGGAGCTATGTGAAATATTTATCCCATCCCGATGATTTTCAACATCGATATTTCACATATAAAAATTGCAATACTTACAAAATTTCACGTTCCTAGGTGTTTAATTACATGAGTTATAGCTGAATATCCGTTTATCGGAACAATCGATTGTATGGGAGCTATGTGAAATATTTATCCCATCCCGATGATTTTCAACATCGATATTTCACATATAAAAATAGCAATAGTTACGGAATTTCAAGTTCCTAGGTGTTTAATTACAGGAGTTATAGCCCAAAATCCGTTTATCGGAATAATCGGTTGTACGGGAGCTATATGTAATCTCGGTCCGATCTTGCTGGTTCCGACAAATGATTTCTATATTGGAAAATGGTGGCCGCATACAAAATTTCAGCCAAATATCTCAAAAACTGAGGGACTAGTTTGCGTTCAAACAGACAGACAGACAGACAGACAGACAGACAGACAGACGGACAGACGGACATGGCTAAATCAACTCATCTCTTCATCCTGATCATTTCGGTATACTTATTGATGGGTCTATCTCTTCTTCTTCTCATACTTACAAACATCGGACCAAAGTTATAATACCATTTCATGTTCATGAAAGGTAAAAAAAGATAATTTAAGAAATAACAGTGTTGTCATAAGCCAGTTAGTGAATAGCATATGCAGGTATGTTATACCTTTCAAAATCAAACGTTTTTTATATTTTAATTTGAATTTTCCCAAATTCTCATATCTCTAACGCAGAGGCTGGTATTGGCACTATGCTATTCTAATAATGCAGTATGGAGTATGGCAACAACAGAGCCATTCAACGTAATTCGCGCTTACGTGCGCGACCGTTAGTTGTTGGGTCGGGCATAAATAGTGATATTAGCGCTGTGTCGAAAAGGGAATGGCTGCATCTTTCGCCGTTCTCTGCCTCTGTTACTTCCGAGAAATTGAAAGCGCATATATCTCAGCATACTGGAATTAGTCAAAATGCCATCGTTTGTATTCCACTGGTTAAGAATGGTGTAGATCCTAGCTCTCTGCGATATGTTATTTTCAAGTTGGGCGTTGATGCCATTTCGCTTCCAAAGTTGCTGGTTCCCGATTTATGGCCTACAAACATTGCGGTGCGTCCGTTTAATTTTGGCTCAAAAAACGACGAGGGCCAACTGATGGCGGGGGGCAATCAGTTGGGTCCAACGGATTAATGAGTGGCTTAAATATTAGTTCTAATGCAGATTGTAATAAAAACAATTTTAATTTAAATATTTATTTTCAAAACATCTCGGGAATGCGAACAAAAGCTAATGAAGTTTTTTTATCTACTTCTCGTTGCGAATTTGATGTTTATGTAATTGTTGAAACATGGTTAAACAGTAATTTTGCTGATGCAGAATTTTTTGATCCGAACCTTTTTCATTTATATCGCAAGGATAGAGACGCATCTAAGACTAATTGCTTAAGAGGTGGCGGGGTTTTAATTGCAGTAAATCGAAAGCTTCGCTCATCTTTAGTCCAGTTGGAAAATGATGATACTCTTCTTGATCAGCTATGTGTATGCAGTTTTGGAAATCTAAATAAAGTATATATTTGCGTATCTTACATACCACCTTCTAGCCCTGATTCTTTATACGCTGCTCATACAAGCAATATTATGAGTCTTCATGAAGCGAATGAAGACAGTCATTTTTGTGTCCTAGGAGACTTTAACCTGAGTAAAATTACTTGGTCAAATTTTTTTAATAATGGTATATTAACGCCTACAAATGTTAATAGTTCGCATGAAATAAATTTCATTGATAGCCTCTTTAGTATCAATTTCACTCAAATTAATTCGTTTTTCAATTCTTTGCATAATATCTTGGACCTCGTTTTTGTTGATGAAAATTTAATCTTCGAAGTGTCGGAATCCACCTTCCCGATATGTAAATGTGACATGCATCATGTTCCACTTTCTCTTACGTTCGAGTTTGTTAATTTTCTATCAAGCTCGAGCGAGATGCCCAATAATTGTTTTAATTTCCGTGATGCTGATTTCGACTCCCTAAATGCGGATATTCTTCAAGTGGATTGGCTAGCAATTTTCGATTCGAAAAGTGTAGCGGAATGCTTCGATGCTTTTCTGGGAAATATATATGCAATTTTTAATAATAATCTTACTTTACTCCCCGGGCGGACTCATAAACTTCCATGGTATACCAAACGTCTCAAGAAACTGAAGAATCTTAGGAATAAATATTTTAAAATGTATAAATCTTCCAATAATGTTCTCCATAAGGAAATATATTTACGCTATAGTAAAAATTTTAATGTACTTGATAAATTTTTATACAAGCAATATATTTCCAGATATGAAATCGAGTTGAAGGAAAACCCTAAAGCCTTCTGGAAATACATACGTTCTAAGAAGGGTTGTTCCAATATTCCGGTTTGTATGTCATACTGCGGTGTATCTTCTAATTGCTTACTAGATTCTGTAAACCTGTTTGCTGATTTTTTCAAATCCAATTTTGTTTCAAGCACGGCTAGCAGTTTCTGTGCCGATGTTGAGAAAACGGTCTGTTTTGGGTCTTTGTCAATCTCGGAAATTGACGTAATCAACGGTATTGCGGCTCTTAAAACCTCATTAAAATGTGATCCTGACGGAATCTCGTCATTTATATTGAAGAAATGCAGTTTGTCATTTTGTAAGCCTTTGAAATACATTTTTAATTTTTCGTTAGCGTGTGGTGTTTTTATTGATCGATGGAAAATAGCCTCAATCACACCAATTTTTAAATCAGGAAACAAGAATAATGTAGCTAATTATAGACCGATCTCGAAACTTTCTAACTGCTCGAAACTTTTCGAGAAGGTGTTCAAAGAGAAGTTATTATTTGCAATCAAAGGATCCATAGATGAATGTCAACATGGCTTTCTTAGTGGTCGGTCCACTGTTACGAACCTAGCTTCTTTTTCACAATTTTGTGTTTCGTCATTTAAAACTGGCCTACAAGTAGATGTTGTCTATACTGACTTTGCTAAGGCATTTGATACTGTTACTCACAGTATATTATTTTACAAGCTCGAAAAAATGGGGTTCCATTCTACTTTTTTATGTTGGTTGAGATCTTATCTCACCAATAGAATCTCCTTTGTGGAGATTGAGAACACAAAATCTTATTCATTCGAAGCCACATCTGGAGTTCCTCAGGGAAGCATTCTCGGGCCTATTCTTTTTCTTCTATTCATTAATGATATAGGATCTTGTTTTAGGAATTCCAAGTATCTGCTCTATGCAGATGATTTAAAAATTTTCAGAACCATTGCCAGTTTCTCAGATGTAGTCCTGATGCAGGAAGATCTTAATAATTTAGCTAATTGGAGCCTTGTGAATAATTTACGTCTTAACATAAAGAAATGCTTCCATATGAAGCTCACGAAAAACCTCAATGCTCATATGTCTACCTATAAACTTTTTGATGATAACCTTTCTTCTGTTAGTGAGTTTGTTGATCTTGGAGTAATGTTTGACTCGCGATTTACATTTTCGAATCACATAAGTTGCATTTTACCCAAGGCTTACTCCAACTTGGCTTTTTTGCGGCGATATGCCAAAGATTTCAAAGATCCATACACTAGAAAAACTTTATATGATAGTCTAGTGCGCTCGAAACTAGAATATGCCTCCATAATTTGGAATCCGATTTATGCTGTTCATTCTCAGAGAATTGAAAGAGTACAAAGAAGTTTTAGTAGATTTGCTGTTCAACCGCTCCGTTTCACTGATCCTTTGCCATCTTACAGTGCCCGTTGTGCCCTCATTAGCATGAAGTCTCTGGCGTCCAGGCGTTCTATTCATACTTTGATGTTCATATATGATCTAATTTGTGGCTCGGTTAACTGTCCGGAACTTTTATCTCTAATAAGTTTTAATATCCCGTGCAGAAACCTCCGCGCGCAATATCCTTTTCATATCAAGATAATCCGTGCTAACTACTATAATTTTGATCCCATCTCGAGGGCTCTCGCAGAATTTAATAACATTTTTCATAGTCTTGATCTAGATTTCGCACTTCCGAGATCATGTTTTGTCTCTAAACTTGCTTTGTATTATGTTTAACAGTTTATGCTTATATTCTACTTATATTTAAGTTTGCTTATGATTTGGATTTGTACTTCTTGTCTGTAAGATTTATAAAATCATAGACTTAATAAACGGAATTGAATTGAATTGAATTGAATTGAATATGCTCTTTCCACTAATTTTATGGTATAGATTAGGTTTGTTTAATGGGCTGCTCTAGCTTACGCCAGATTGAGATATTTCACAAAATTGTGTTTAACGAACCTTTTTCTTGCTCTAGGTTGCTCTATCTTTTGTTTCATGAGTACGCTCAAAACAAAATTAGAGTAATCCAGATCACAAATTTCTGCTCTAGCTCTTTTTATGGAGTAAGAACTACTTTTTATTTTCATTGTAATTAGGTTTTTGGGTCCCAAACCCAGCGCACAACCCGTTTCGGGGTTTTTGGAAAATATTTAGACATTTATATAGCGAGCCGCTTGCTTCAAGACAGACGCCCGCTTGCAGCCGCACCTCATGGTGAACAGACGCTGCACAAAATACCTCGGTGAGCCCTTAAACCAAGTATGTCAGAGTGGCCCCACCGGGGCTCCCTCTCTTTCTGCCGCGAGCCTAGATAGCTCACGTTGCCCAGAGTGTACGAACGAGGACGCAAGAGTCGGGATTCATACTTTGATGTTCATATATGATCTAATTTGTGGCTCGGTTAACTGTCCGGAACTTTTATCTCTAATAAGTTTTAATATCCCGTGCAGAAACCTCCGCGCGCAATATCCTTTTCATATCAAGATAATCCGTGCTAACTACTATAATTTTGATCCCATCTCGAGGGCTCTCGCAGAATTTAATAACATTTTTCATAGTCTTGATCTAGATTTCGCACTTCCGAGATCATGTTTTGTCTCTAAACTTGCTTTGTATTATGTTTAACAGTTTATGCTTATATTCTACTTATATTTAAGTTTGCTTATGATTTGGATTTGTACTTCTAGTCTGTAAGATTTATAAAATCATAGACTTAATAAACGGAATTGAATTGAATTGAATTGAATTGAATATGCTCTTTCCACTAATTTTATGGTATAGATTAGGTTTGTTTAATGGGCTGCTCTAGCTTACGCCAGATTGAGATATTTCACAAAATTGTGTTTAACGAACCTTTTTCTTGCTCTAGGTTGCTCTATCTTTTGTTTCATGAGTACGCTCAAAACAAAATTAGAGTAATCCAGATCACAAATTTCTGCTCTAGCTCTTTTTATGGAGTAAGAACTACTTTTTATTTTCATTGTAATTAGGTTTTTGGGTCCCAAACCCAGCGCACAACCCGTTTCGGGGTTTTTGGAAAATATTTAGACATTTATATAGCGAGCCGCTTGCTTCAAGACAGACGCCCGCTTGCAGCCGCACCTCATGGTGAACAGACGCTGCACAAAATACCTCGGTGAGCCCTTAAACCAAGTATGTCAGAGTGGCCCCACCGGGGCTCCCTCTCTTTCTGCCGCGAGCCTAGATAGCTCACGTTGCCCAGAGTGTACGAACGAGGACGCAAGAGTCGGGATTGGGCAAGGTCACACAGCAACCACACCCCAATACACTCCTCGCCGCTTCCCGCAATATGGTCATCAGTAGTACCAGGTTCCAGCATAAGCGAATACACCAAGCCACCTGGCTGTCCCCTGATCAAAGAACAAGAAACCAGATTGATCATGTCATGATCGACGGCAGACACAGCTCCTCCGTTCTAGACGTGCGTACCCTACGCGGTCCCAATATCGACTCGGACCATTATCTTGTTGCAACCAAGATACGCACACGCCTCTGTGCAGCGAAGAAAGTACGCACAGTAACGGAGGGAAAGTTTGACATCGAGAAGTTGCGCGTGACACAGACAGCTGATAATTTCTCCACTCGACTCTCACACCTGCTATCAGGGCAATCCTCGCCGCTTCCCGCAATATGGTCATCAGTAGTACCAGGTTCCAGCATAAACGAATACACCAAGCCACATGGCTGTCTCCTGATCAAAGAACAAGAAACCAGATTGATCATGTCATGATCGACGGCAGACATAGCTCCACCGTTCTGGACGTGCGTACCCTACGCGGTCCCAATATCGACTCGGACCATTATCTTGTTGCAACCAAGATACGCACACGCCTCTGTGCAGCGAAGAAAGTACGCACAGTAACGGAGGGAAAGTTTGACATCGAGAAGTTGCGCGTGATACAGACAGCTGATAATTTCTCCACTCGACTCTCACACCTGCTATCAGGGCAATCCTCGACCTAACGATGTAACAGAGCAATGGAAGCATATCTCTCACTCATTACGTACCGCCGCTGAAGCCACTATAGGGTTTCAGAGAGCCCGCAAGAACAACTGGTACGATGAGGAATGCACCACAGCCTCGGACAAAAAGGACGCTGCCTACAAGGAGACGTTGCGAACGGGCGCAACCCGCAGTGTATGGCCTCAATATCGCGAGGCAAAGAAGGAAGAGAGATGGCTTTTCAGAAAAAAGAAAATTAAGGCCGAAATTCGTGACTGTGAGGAGCTTGATATGCTGGCTGACAGGAATGATGCCCGAAAATTCTATGAAAAGATCCGGCGGATGACGGAAGGTTTTAAGACCGGGGCAAGCTCCTGTAAGGACAATAATGGCGACCTGGTAACCGACCTACAAAGTGTACTTAAATTATGGAGGGAGCACTTCTCCTCACTGCTAAATTGCGAGGGAGACGTCGAACCCGATACCCCAATCCCTGACGATGAAAAAGTCGTCCCACCACCTGACTATGATGAAGTGAGGATAGCTATATCCCGGCTCAAAAACAACAAAGCGCCTGGAAAAGACGGACTACCCGCCGAGCTGTTCAAACACGGAAGCGAAGAGCTGGTAAAAAGCATGCATCAGCTCTTATGCAGGATATGGTCAGACGAATGCATGCCTCCGGATTGGAATTTAAGTGTGCTTTGCCCAATCCACAAGAAAGGCGATCCCGCTAACCGCACCAACTACCGCGGAATCAGTCCTCTTAATATCACATATAAAGTTCTTTCTAGCGTGTTGTGTGAAAGGCTGAAGCCCATCGTAAACAAACTGATTGGACCTTATCAGTGTGGCTTTAGACCTGGTAAGTATACCATCGACCAGATTTTCACGATACGCCAAATCCTGGAGAAGACCCATGATAAAAGAATCGACACACACCATCTCTTTGTCGATTTCAAAGCCGCTTTTGACAGCGCCAAAAGGAGTTGCCTGTATGCCGCCATGTCTGAACTTGACTTCGCTGCAAAGCTTATACGGCTTTGCCAAATGACGTTGAGCAAAACCAACAGCTCCGTCAGAATCGGGAAGGACCTCTCTGAGCCATTTGAAACCAAACGAGGCTTCAGACAGGGCGACTCCCTTTCGTGAGATTTCTTCAAACTGATGCTGGAAAAGATAATTCGAGCAGCAGAGCTAAACCGCAATGGCACAATCTTCTACAAGAGCGTGCAATTGCTGGCGTATGCCGATGATAATAATATCATTGGCCTTAACAACCGCGCCGTAAGCGCTGCCTTCTCTGGGCTGGATAAAGAAGCGAAAAAAGTGGGTCTTGCGGTGAACGAGGACAAGACGAAATACCTGCTGTCATCAAAGAAAGAATCGGCGCACCTGCGCCTTGGCAGCCATGTCACTGTTGATAGTTACAAATTTGAAATTGTGAGGGACTTCGTCTATTTGGGAACCAGTATCAACACCGAAAATAATATCGGTCTAGAAATCCAGCGGAGAATCACTCTTGCCAACAAGTGCTACTTTGGACTGAGTAGGCAATTGAGAAGTAAAGTTCTCTCTCGAAGAACAAAGATCACGCTCTATAAGTCTCTCATCATACCTGTCCTGATGTATGGCTCAGATTCATGGACAATATCAAGAGAAGATGAGATGGCCCTTGGAGTATTTGAGAGAAAAGTTCTCCGGAAGATTTATGGGCCTTCCCGCGATGCCAACGGCGAGTATCGAAGGAAATTTAACGATGAGCTGTACGAGCTCTACTCAGATCTGACCATAGTCCAGCGAATTAAAGCCCAAAGACTCCGCTGGCTGGGCTATGTTATGCGAATGGACAAAGAAGCTCCAGCACAGAAGGTTTTCCTATCGTCGCCTGAATTCGGCAGCAGAGAAAGGGGGAGGCCTCGACTGAGATGGAAACAACAGGCGGAGGATGAATTGAACTCCCTTGGGGTTTCCAATTGGCGTCAGTTATCGCTAAAAAGGAATGACTGGCGTGCTTTGATATGCAACGGCCAAAATCGCTTAGGCGGTTAAGCGCCAATAAATGATGATGAATCAAGTTAGAGCAGAGAAGCAATTGTCAGTCAGGAAAACTAAAATTTTTGAAAACGTCAAAGAAATTAGCTTGCAAGAAAATCAATGATTTTGTATACGTGAATTTGTATTAATTTTAAAGATTTAAACAAAAAAAGAAACTATCGAGATTCAAGGGTTTCATGGCATTTCTACTCTGAGTTGCTCTAAGTTGCTCTATTTCTATTTTGACAGTTGCCCTGCTCTGCTCTGCTCTAACCTGCTCTGAACTTTTTTTGGTCAGTAAACAAACCTATTATTATAATATTGAATGTAACATTTTTTTTCAAATTCTTCTAGCGTTAGTACTATTTTAGAGAGTAAATTAGCATTTTTTCAGTAACTGAATCGTACTGAATGCACTGAATTAGCTCTACAAAAGAATCAAATCAACTGAATGGTATTCTGAATTAAAGAGCTTTTCTTCGTAATTCTATTTTGAATTCTTGTTGAATTGACACTCAGTAGATAAATAAATCATGATTTCTGTAAAGAATTGCTGAATGCGTACATTGAAGTTAAATTCTTCAAAGATGAAAATAATTTCAAATACTGAATGAAGAAAAACTATGATTTCTAACAGCAAAAGATCTAATTCTTTAACAGCTGTGCTAGCAAGTCCGAGTAGTTGGGGCGTCGTTTGCTCCTTTGCTGCTACACTAATATCAAAGTTTAGATCTGAAGAGCGTTAAGGCTGATTTACACGGGTCGATTTTCTGGTCGATTTTTGTCGCTTCGCCGTGTAAATAGCAATTCGATCGCCCTACACCAGTGGAACAAGGTGTAGTCCTGCCTAAATGTTAGACAGGGTCACCCCGAGTGTATTGCTCTTGGCCGGGTCGATATAAGAAAACGGCCCGGGTCGTTTCGGCACGATGGGTACAGCACTAGTACTGATACCGTTCTCGTAGAACCGGTAATACAAGAAACTAGCCGTGTAGGCCATGTAGGTCATTTATCGTTACCCGGGGTGCACAAACGGGGAGGCGACCTACTCTTACACCCCTGTACAAGGGAGAGGCATATCCTTTAGGGTGTAGAGAGCGAGCCGCAGGCCTTCTCTGAGTTGGTCTGTAGCTATTGGGTAAAGGGTGCGGCTATGCTGAATGCTCTGCTCCCTGAATAATTTTGTACAATACACAAAGATGCGGATCGAGAACCCGGTATTCCAATCCGGCCTTATATGATTGTAAACATTGTTGATTATAGTAGATGCGGTTTTGGAACCACGGCCCTTCCAACCGCCTGGTCGGGTCTGTAGTTAAAATACAAACTCTGGGAGCAGATTGGGTACATGGCCTATCCAACTTCCTTGGCTGTCATACAGCCGTCGTACGAGTAAGTGTTTGATTGAAAACATGGTTGATTTAATAGATGCGGTATCGAAACCACGGCCGTTCCAACCGCCTGGTCTGCGTGACCTATACCTGACCCAATTTCGAAGATAAAATATAAGCACTGGGAGCAGATTGGAAACATGGCCTCTCCCACTGCTTTGGCTGTCATGCCAGCCGCTATACGCGTAAGACCCAAACCTAAGTTAGGTAGGTAGGTTCAAGTGGCTGCCGCAGAGGCACACTTAGGCCAGTTTTGAAGGCCCGTTGTGATACCACCAACACAAGGAAAGTCAGCCCCGGGACCCAGCCATATGGAAAATCCCTGAGTTGTTGGGATTTTCCACATAGCAGAATCCCGGGACTGACACTCCTAAACCGACACCGTTACTCCTCCTCGAACCACTTAGATGACTTTATGAAGCCCATCAAGTCCTTTATGTCCAGTTCCGCGATCTGGCTTAGACTATCTAGGAACGGAACTCCCAAAAAGCGCGTTCTCACGCCGCTTAAAGCCGGACAGTTGCAGATGAGGTGCTCCACCGATTCCTCCTCCTCATCATCTTTGCAACTCCTGCAGCATCGTCGGTAGGGCACACTTAGCCTTTCTGCATGCCTACCAATGAGGCAGTGACCGGTTAATACCCCTATCAATATGCAGATTTCCCTCCTAGTTAGGGCATAAATGCGTCTAGACCTTTTAAGATCCCATTTTGGCCAGGTTTGTTTCGATATCCGACACCCTGGGGATTGCAGCCATCTTTCGTTGGCTTGACGGAGTGTGTGCTCCTTCAGCATTAGTTTGCATGTGGCAAACGGCATACCTAAGCGCTCTTTATCCCGAAGAACCTGCTTGGTCGTGCCCTGCCTGGCAAGCTCGTCTGCCTTACAGTTTCCCTCAATGTCCCTATGTCCCGGGACCCATATGAGGTTTACTCGGTTCTGTTGGGCCATCTCCTGAAGAGATCGACGACAGCTGAGCGTCAGTTCAGAGTTGAACGTGTATGAGCCAAGGGATTTGATTGCCGCCTGGCTATCGCTGAAAATAGTGATATCTCCTCCGATAACACGTTTGCTTAACCAGGCCGCGGCGTCCCGGATTGCCGAGACTTCCGCCTGGAAGACGCTACAATGATCAGGTAGTCTGAAGGAGAGTTCAAGGTCCAAATCCCTTGAATAAACCCCTCCTCCAACTCTGCCGTCCCACTTCGAGCCGTCGGTGTATATGGAAGTGCCACCATTTGTTTCGGGACACCAATCCGTCCTCTCCCAGTCTTCTCTGCTGGGAATGTTTATTTTGAAGCAGCTATCCCCGACTGTAGTGGTCGCACAACGATCTGTGCTTAAAGGGAGAAAGCTGTAAGATTCCAGAATACTGGAGTGTCCAATAGTACCCGCACCCCAACTGGAGGTTTCTCTTAGGCGCAGAGCTGATGCCGCCGCTGACCGAAACCCTTCCAGATCAAGTGGCAAAATGCCCAGAATGGCCTGGAGGGCTTCGTTGGGCGTTGTCCTTAGCGCACCGCTTATACAGATCATATTGGATCTATGGACTTTCCGCAACAGATTCAGGTATGTTGTCTTGCTCAGTGCCGGCCACCATACGACGACTCCATACAGCATGATTGGGCGAATGATGGCCGTGTAGATCCAACTGCATACTCTAGGGCTGAGCCCCCATTTTTTGCCAATGGCTCTTTTGCATGTGTAAAGAGCGATGCAAGCTTTCTTCTGGCGCTGAAGAACATTCTCCTTCCAATTCAGTTTCCTGTCCAGAACTATGCCTAGAAACTTGGCCTTATCCGACAAGCCCAGGCGCGTGCCATCTAGTTCTGGTAGGCTTAGTGGCGGTATTTTGTACCGGTTGGTGAAGAGGACAAGTTCCACTTTCCCCGGGTTGATACTAAGTCCGCAGCGAGAGGACCACCTCGAAACCTCTCGCAGTGCTACTTGCATCAGGTCACACAGAGTTTGTGGGAACTTGCCTCTGAATGCAATAGCTAAATCGTCTGCGTATGCCACTATCTTCCCGCCCCCCCAGCTTGTGTCACGTAGCAACGAGTTGACTGTGAGGTTCCATAAAAGCGGGGAAAGAACACCACCCTGGGGCGTTCCCCTTGTGACATAGCGTGATAACTCGACCGTACCAAGTGAAGAAGCTATTTTCCTTCCTCTTAGAAGTTGGTCAATTAAACCAGTTAGAGGTCTATCTACGCCCAGATTAGTTAGAGCGGAGTTGATCGCCTCCGGGCTTATATTGTTGAAAGCCCCCTCAATGTCTAAGAAGGCCACGAGACAGTAGTCCTTTTCACACAGCGATTTCTCAATGACAGATACTAGGCTGTGCAGAGCAGTTTCTGTTGATTTACTCTTGGTGTATGCATGCTGATAGCTAGAGATAAGGTTGCTATCAATAGTTGTTAAGAGGTAGTCGCTTAGTATCCTCTCAAAGGTTTTTAGTACAAAGGACGAGAGACTGATCGGTCTGTAGTCTTTTGGCTCGTAGTGGGATGCCTTCCCAGCCTTAGGGATAAACACTACCGTGGCGCTTCTCCAGGAGCCCGGAATGTGGTTGAGAGCCAGGCAGGCTGTGAAGAGAAATACCAGCCATTTAGCTGATGTCTCCAACGTGTTTATAAGTTGCGCGGGGATAATCCCGTCCGGCCCGGCAGCCTTATACGGTTCAAAGCTCTTAACTGCCCACCTTACTCTTTCCTCAGTGATGGGTATATTTACTGCCAGGTTTGTTGCAGGTGCTAGTGGTGCATCATGCAGATTCCCCGGAAAATGTGTATTCAAGAGCAGCTCAAGGGTTTCCTCTTCCGTGCTGGTCCAGGATCCGTCAGGCTTTCGCAAATAGCTGATGGTTGTTTGACTTTTCGAGAGGACTCGTCTAAGTCTCGCTGTGTCGTCGACCTTTTCGACGCCAGTGCAGAAATTTCTCCACGAGGTTCTCTTCGCCTGTCTCAGAGCTTTTTTGTAGGCCCTTAGTTTAGCTTTATATTCATGCCAATGAGGCTCAGAGCCGAAGCTCTTGGCCTTGTTAAATTGTTTCCGGCATGATATTCGGAGCGAGTCCAAATCGTAGGACCACCAATGTGGCCTGTGTTTACCGCGTGGTTTTGGCACTGGACAAGCCTGTCCTAGAGCATTTGAGAGCGCCGATGTAAATGTAGTAACAAGATCCTCCAGCTCCTCTACTGATGAGGGGGCTTGTGAGGGCAGTACTGGTAGGTCTCTGTCTAATATTTCATTGTGTAACTGCCAATCAGTGTTACGTGGATTGCGCTTCATGATTGGTTGTTCTACAATAAAGTTTAACATTGAGTGTTTTTATCCTGTTGTCTCCTTCTAACTTAACAAAATACTATGTGTTAGAAAGGGACAACGTGATTGAAAAACGCTCCAATTCCGGTTTTGGCGTAATAGTTTAGATAGGAAGATTTGTTGTTTTAATAGTTGCGGTATTGAAACCACTGCCGTCCCAACCGCCTAAACTACCAGGAAAATGAAAGTGTAGATGTGGATTTTAAACACCAAATTTCCAATCTCCTGATGACGACAGCATCGATATGCAGGTCTTAATCTAACAGCAGCTCCAGTTAATGGTAAACAAATGCAGTAAGTTGTATGTATGTACGTACTTCGGTATTTAAATTTAAAGAAGGTCGCCTCTCCGTTGGTGCACCCTGGGTAACGCTAAATGACCTATATGGCCTACACGGCTAGTTTCTTGTATTGCCGGTTCTACGAGAACGGTGCCAGTACTTGTGCTGTACCCATCGTGCCGAAACGACCCGGGCCGTTTTCTTATATCGACCCGGCCAAGAGCAATACACTCGCGGTGACCCTGTCTTATATTTAGGCAGGGCTACACCTCGTTACAACAACAACAACATACATTTATTTATGTTCTTGAGTGTCTGATTCAAAAAAATTTTGATTACAGTAGATGCGGATTGGAACCACGGCCTTTCCAACCGCCGAACCTATCCAGTGAATGATAAGCAAATGCAGTCGTATGTGTGTAAGTATTTCGTAGCTATAATTACACATTCATTTACAAGACGGACATTTTTTCAATATCACTCCAAGCTAGTAGAAAGGCAAATACTATAAAAAGATCCCCAGTCAAGAAGTAAAATGGACGACAATAGTGCTCAAACCACCTCCCGACGGAATACTTCACGGTATTACCCGGGGGATTGTAATGAACCATTAGAACTGCCGGCTTATTGGGAGCTTTGGCCCTTCCGGTCCTAAGCTCAACCATTTACTAAACGCCAACCATTCGAACTCATGGTCCTCCGAGTAGTTATAGAGGTTAAGGAGCGGATACTCTGGTCGCTGGCACCAGCTAGCCTTCAGCGAATGAGGGTGGGAACTTGCTCCTACGCAGACTTTTTCTCGGCTACACAAAAAAAATTTCAACCAGAGGTTTAAAAAAATGATTTTGGGACCACCGAAGGTTGATTGTAAAACAAGCTAAGAAAAATTTCAAAAAAAAACTGCACTCAAAATTTTACCAACCTGAACCTTATCGTTGTCATACCATTCCTCGGGTTTCGATCTTCTGGCCGCATGGTGGGAAGCTATAGATGTTGTTGCCTCGCCGTCATAACCCACCCAACCTGCTAAAAGAATATGAATGTTGGGTCTTTTAGCCCTAAGTAATACTCACCACTGCCTCCACAAGCAACTATCAAAATAAATTTAAGCCATCATTTTCTTCTCAACATTCATCTTAAATTTATTACAAAAATTCATGTTATTCCCTGTCTCTGTATTCCCTAACAGGAACTTATCATTATAAGATAAACTCAACTTGCACCTCTGTTCATTAACGTAAGCGATTTAATATATGTGAGTGTGTACATAATTCATATATTGGTGTGCAAAGAAAATCTATGTAAATTAACATCAAAAGCAACATTAATATCTACCTAACATTAATTCCAGTCTTGGTTACTCTCCACCCTGGATTTTCTCACTTATACTCAAACCGTTTTCAGTGACTCTCTCATTAACATTATGCGTTCTGTACAATATTCAATATTTTCCTGTTAATCTCCTATCCAATAAGCTAGATCGAACTTCGCTCCGATTACAGTGAACGACTCTGTTACTTAACAGCTAACATTTACTCTCTAACCCTAAACTCTAACATACCATGATTTCAAATGTTAAATTTTTATAGGTAACCGAAATAATGTTATGACCAATACTACTGCAAATTACTTTGCGTCTCTCTGTGAGCGAGTGAGCGAAAAAAAATGAGCACACCGTTCTCTGTGACTTTCTTATCATCTTTTTATAAACGTTATACGACTCCCTCATCGCTTTGCGAAGTAGACATGCTCTCGGTTACTCGCTGAGCGTTAATTGCGTTTGTGTTAGTAAGTGAGCGCGAGTTAATCAAAAGCAAACTCTTAAAAGAAAAACAAACAACAAACCAAAATGAAATTTGAAGAACTTTACGTTAAGAGCATAGTGGAAGGTTGGAAATTGAGTTCACAATGTTTAGGTTAACGTGGCCAAAAATGAATCTGTAGTGGTAACGTAACTTGCAACAAATTGCGGGTTAACTTGCCCCGAGTCCTATTTATGACATTTCCACCATTATAATATCAAAAAAAACTGATTTTTATGTTTTGGAATCAAAGAACGATACTTTTTTTTTGTTTTTATACGTGCATCCAAAAACCCATTATTTTAAAATTGGTATATGTATTTATATAGGCCTAGGTATATATAAGTATATATCGTGATACAAACACTACCTCAGAAAAATGTTGAAATTAAA
Organism: Campiglossa producta; assembly: GCA_964058755.1. NCBI lineage: Eukaryota > Metazoa > Arthropoda > Insecta > Diptera > Tephritidae > Campiglossa > Campiglossa producta. The sequence continues at coordinate 81,641,314 of CAXKVI010000003.1, read as the reverse complement.
TTCGAAATAAAAGAAAAAAACTTTAATTAATCAAAATAGTATAGGTTTGAGGTTGTTTACATTATATTTACGACATTTGTCGGCAAAGCTCAAGAAAAAAGTGGAATGTGGGATTTTTCTTACAAGAGGGTTTTTAGCACGATATACACGGTGGTGAAAATTATCAAGTGAAATATGTAATTGTCAATAAACAACTTACCAATTTATCCGCCGTCCGCTGGCCAGTTGAAGGGGATGTTGGCTACTAGCTACGAGGAAAGAAAAAAAAACCACACCACGATACTGCACTTGGGTAATCACCACGCTAATTTTTTTTTTTTTCTTACTTTGGAAATGCCTTCAAAAGATTTTTTTTTTTCTACTTTCAGTGCCTGTGGCACGTTGTACAAGGCCTAAAATTTCTCTTACGCATAAATATATATTTTTTTTTTTTTTTTCACTCACTCGAACACTTTCTCTGAGAACTTTTTATTTTATTTTTCTTAACTATTTTAATAACCTGGTTAGATTACTTTAAGATGCAAAATTTAAATGATTTTTTTCTTTTTTTTTTTTTTTCCAAAAACAAAAAAAAGTCTTTAAATCTAACAAAAAAAAAACTCCTTCCCGCTCGTTTCCGGCTAAGTCTGCTGCTGCTTCCGAATTGCTGCTTCCGGCTTGCTGATTTATATGTAGATATAACGTTTTCGATGATTTTTTTTTTTTTTTTTTTTTTTGTTATTTAATTTGTAAAAATTTTTGTTTCTAATTTTAAGTTTTTCCAAGTAAATTTTTTTTTTTTTTTTTTTCCTTTTTTTCGGAAATCAATGATTTTTCCTTCACTTTAACTGTTTCTTCTTTGTTCTCATTCCCTTTTTCTTAAATCCTTATTTTCAAAATTTTTGTTTTTAACTTCGAAATTCTTATTTTCCAAATTTTTGTTTTTAAATTCGAACGTCTTATTTTCCAAATTTTTGCTTTTAAATTCAAAACTTTTATTTACCAACTTTTGGTTTTTCTTATTTGGTTTGTCTTATTTTTCGAATTTTCGTTTGTTTTAAAATCACCAGTCCTAGTTTCCAAATCTTTTAGTTTGAAATTCAAAATTCTTCTTTTTCACACTATCCTTTTTTTTTCTTTTTTTTTTTTCCAAATTCTTGTTTTAAAAATCAAAATTCTTATTTTCCGAATTTTTTTTTTGTTTTGACACACAAAATTCTTAATTTCCCAAATTTTAGTTTTTAAAGTCACAATTCTTATTTTCAATTTTTTTTATTTTTTGTTTTTGCGTTCCGGTCTTTACGTTTTCCAAATTTTCTTTTCACGGTTTTTAATTTTCAATAAAAGACTTTTTCACACTTTTAATTATTAAATTTTAAGCTTTAATTTAATTTTTAATCTTTTAACTTTAATTTATTTTTAGTCGGTGCGACTTACTACGCGCGCCATTCCCGGACCGGACTTCTGACCGTTTTCGAACCTTTTCAGCAACTGTCCTATCGATCTTCTAAAATTTTCCGCCTAAGCCCGGTTTCACCCAGGATCACGCCACGTGCCTCCAAAAAAAATTGTTTGCGAACTATTTATCTTCCAAAAAAAATTGTTTTCGAGCTAATTTCTAGGCTATTGTTGGTATAAATTTTTCTTCGCCCACATACCACACCATATCTTGCTCTCATACGTCGTGCCGTAACCGTTGCAACGCAATCCATCTCTCTGTTCGAGGCGAATTAGCAACACCCAGAGCCATGGTGCCAGTCTCACTTCTGTTACTCTGTTGACAACTGTTCCCACTGCTTTGTGTCGTGTTCATCCTCGACGGATAAACTTCCCATAGCCGAAATTACTCAACTTCTGTTGCGCACGCTGTTACTCAGTCAGAACCAACACTGTTAATGTTAACCACTATGTCTACTTCCTATGGCGCCCGGATATGAGTTGCTTTATCGATGGCGCCTACATCTCCCACCTTACACAACAGGTTGGTTGATCTTGCTTATTGTGGCAAGCAAAGGCAAACGACCTGAAAACAAGGAGATTTACGAGAGAGACCAAACATTCCAAATCTCTACCACAGATCTTTAGCGTGATAGGTACCTATGGCTTTCCCTCCCAAGTCTTCTAAAACGTAATAACATGATCCTTTGATAGCCTTAATTCTTGCCTTCACTCCCGTTGGTGCAAGCTTCGCATTAAAATGGTTAGCTAGGTTGCTTTGTACAAAGTTACGTCGAGTAACGATTTGGCCTACTTTGAAGTTCTTACTACGGCTTCGTAGGTTATAGGTGTTTGCGTTTCGTATGTGGGCTTTTTCCAAATTTTTCTTGATTGTTTCTCGTATGAGCTGGAAATTATCAGCGCGGTCTAATCTTGCGGAGCTGTCATTGACCAGTCGCAAATTCCGAAGTAGTCTGTAATCTGCACCGTGGGTAATCATATGTTGTCCAAACACGGCATAGTAAGGCGTATAGCCTAAGGACTGATGTAGACTATTCCGCAGAGCACAGTTAATGCTGCTGGTAAACGTATCCCATTCCCTTTGATCATTCCGTATATAGCTTCTGAGGGCTTCATTGATGGACCGATTCACTCTTTCCGACGCATTCGCCTGTGGCGAGTAAACAGCGGTAGTTATATGGGAAACTCCATATTTCACCAAAAATTCTTCAAACTGTTTGCTTTTGAACTGGCTACCATTATCAGTTATAACGCTTTCTGGAGTCCCAAAACAGTCAAACACACTTTCTTTTAAATACTCGGTTATCAGCTGTGACGTAAACTTTTTCAGTGGTTTCAAAAATACAAATTTTGTCAAGTGGTCGAGAATGATAAGCAAGCCTATGTTACCTTTCTTTGAGCGTGGAAAAGGTCCTATCAAATCCATATATAAGAGTTGGAAAGGTCTATCTGAAACGATTTGTTGTCCCATTGGCGGACGTAGGGATTTAGTGGGAGCTTTGGACGTTTGACAATTTTCGCAGTTTTGTATGTATTCGCGAATTTGAGTAATCATACCCGGCCAATAGAACTTTCGTCGAATTCTTTCTACGGTTTTGCCTATTCCACCATGCGCTGCAGCTGGTGGGTCATGTGCCGCTGATATTAATTGATGGCGTAGCTCGGTTGGCACATATAGGTAGGTAGGTAGAAGTGGCTGCCGCAAAGGCACACCTAGGCCAGTAATAAAAGGCCCGTTGTGATACCACCAAACACTAGGAAAGTCAGTCCCGGGGCCCGGCCATATGGAAAATCCCAGTGCTGTTGGGACTCTCCATATAGCCGAAACCCGGGACTGACACTCCTAACCGACACCGCTACCCCTCCTCGAACCATTTTGATAACTTGATGAAGGCCATCAAGTCCTTTATGTCTAGCTCCGCGACCTGGCTTAAGCTAACCAGGAAGGGAACTCCCAGAGAGCGCCTTCTCGCTCCGCTTAAGGCCGGGCAGTTGCAGATGAGATGCTCCACCGTTTCCTCTTCCTCATCATCTTTGCAACTCCTGCAGCATCGTCGGTAGGGAACGCCTAGCCTTGCTGCGTGCCTACCAATAAGGCAGTGCCCGGTTAAAACACCTATTAATATGGAGATTTCCTTCCTTTTTAGGGCGTATATGTGGCTAGATCTTTTAAGATCGCATTTTGGCCAGGTTTGCTTGGATATCCGGCACCCTGGGGCTTGTAGCCATCTTTCGTTGGCTTCGCGGAGTGTATGCTCCTTCAGCATTAGCTTGCACGTGGCAAACGGCATACCTATGCGCTCTTTATCTTGAAGAATCTGCTTGGTCGTGCCCTGCCTGGCAAGTTCGTCTGCCCTACAGTTTCCCTCAATGTCCCTGTGTCCCGGGACCCATGTGAGGTTCACGCGGTTCTGTTGGGCCATCTCTTGAAGAGATCGACGACAGCTGAGCGTCAGTTCAGAGTTGAACGAGTAAGAGCCAAGGGATTTGATGGCCGCTTGGCTGTCGCTGAAAATACAGATATCCTGTCCGATGGTGCGTTTACCTATCCAAGTCACGGCGTCCATGATTGCAGAAACTTCAGCCTGGAAGACGCTGCAGTGATCAGGTAGTCTAAAGGAGAGTTCTAGGTCCAAATTCCTTGAGTAAACCCCTCCTCCGACTCTGCCGTCTAACTTCGAGCCGTCGGTGTATATAAAAGTGCCGCCATTAGTAGCGGGACACCGATCTATGTTCTCCCAGTCTTCCCTGCTGGGAATGTTTATTCTAAAACAACAATCTCCGACTGTTGTAGTCGCACACCGATCTGTGCTCAGAGGGAGAAAGCTGTAAGATCTTAGAATACAGGAGTGTCCAATAGTGCTTGCGCCCCAGACGGACGTTTCCCTTAGACGCAGAGCCGATGCCGCTGCTGCCCGGTACCCTTCCAGATCGAGTGGCAAAAAGCCAAGAATGGCCTGGAGAGCTTCATTGGGCGTTGTTCTTAACGCCCCGCTTATACAGATCATGCTCGATCTGTGGACTTTTCCTAACAGATTTAGGTTTGTTGCCTTTCCTAGCGCAGGCCACCATACCACGACTCCATACAGCAAAATTGGCTGGATTATCGCAGTGTAGATCCATCTGCAAATTTTGGGGCTGAGCCCCCATTTTTTGCCAATGGCTCTTTTACACGTGTAAAGTGCAATGCACGCTTTCCTCTGGCGCTGGATGACATTCTCCTTCCAGTTAAGCTTTCTATCTAGAACTGTGCCTAGGAATTTGGCTTTATCAGCTAAGTTCAGGCGCACGCCATCTAGTTCTGGTAGGTTCAGCGGTGGTATCTTGTACCGCCTGGTATAAAGGACAAGCTCCACCTTTCCCGGGTTGATGCTAAGTCCGCAGCGAGAGGACCATGAAGAAACTTCTCGCAGTGCTACTTGCATCAAGTCACACAGGGTTTGTGGGAATTTGCCCCTATATGCAATAGCTAAATCGTCTGCATATGCCACTATCTTCCCGCCCCCCCACCTTGTGTCTCGTAGCAGCGAGTTTACGGTGAGGTTCCATAGGAGCGGGGAGAGAACACCACCCTGAGGCGTTCCTCTTGTGACATAGCGTGAAAGATCAACTGTTCCCAGTGAAGAAACTATTTTCCTTCCCTTTAGTAGTTGATCAATTAGTCCAATAAGAGACCTATTTATGCCCAGGTTTGTTAAAGCAGTATTAATAGCCTCCGGCCTTATATTGTTGAAAGCCCCTTCGATGTCCAGAAAGGCCACGAGACAGTACTCCTTTTCGTGCAATGATTTTTCAACAATAGAGACTAGGCTGTGGAGCGCAGTTTCCGTTGATTTACCGTTGGTGTATGCATGTTGATAGCTAGAAATAAGGTTGCTATCAATAGTAGAGGAGAGATAATCGCTAATTATCCTCTCGAAGGTTTTAAGTGCAAAAGACGAGAGACTGATCGGTCTGTAGTCTTTAGGCTCATAGTGTGAGGCCTTCCCAGCCTTTGGAATAAAGACTACCGTGGCGCTTCTCCAGGAGCACGGAATGTAATTAAGAGCCAGGCAGGCTGAATAGAGAACTACCAGCCATTTAGCTGATATTTCCAGCGTGTTTATAAGTTGTGCGGGGAAAATCCCGTCTGGCCCGGCTGCCTTGAACGGCTCAAAGCTTTTGATTGCCCACCTTACCCTTTCCTCCGTAATGGGTATGTTTACCGCCAGGTTTGTTGCAGATGCTACAGGTGCATCATACAAGTTCCCCGGAAAGTGTGTGTTCAGGAGCAGCTCCAGGGTTTCCCCTTCCGTGCTGGTCCAAGATCCGTCAGGCTTCCGTAAATAGCTAATGGCTGTTTGAGTTTTTGATAGCACTCGTCTAAGTCTCGCTGTATCATCGACTTTTTCGACCCCGGTGCAGAAATTTCTCCACGAAGTTCTCTTCGCTTGCCTTAGAGCCTTTTTATAGGCCCTCAGTTTAGCTTTATATTCGAGCCATTCAGGCTCCGTACCGATGCTCTTGGCCTTGTTAAATTGCTTCCTGCATGATATACGGAACGAATCCAGGTCGTAAGACCACCAGTGGGGTCTATGTTTGCCGCGTGGTTTTGGTACTGGACAAGCCTGCTCTAGGGCATTTGAGAGCGCCGTTGTAAAGGTCGTTACCAGATCATCCAGTTCTCCCACTGATGAGGGGGCTTGTGGAGGTAATACTGGTAGGTCCCTAGCTAATATTTGGTTATGTAGCTGCCAGTTAGTGTTGCGTGGATTTCGCTTCATGACTGGCTGCTCAACAATAAAGTCTAACACAATTTCTATGTACCGATGGTCAGAAAATGAATGCTCATCAAGAACACGCCATTTTCTGACCCACTCATAAGCACCTTCGCTACAAACAGTGAGGTCTATAACCTCCCTACGAGCTTTAGTTATAAAAGTAGGCTCATTACCCACGTTACAAACCACCAGGTTAGTTGTTAGTAGGTAGTCAAACAGAGACTCGCCCCTAGCGTTAATATCGGAGCTTCCCCACTGGACGTGATGAGCATTAGCGTCAGCTCCAATAATAAGATGGCCCGTACAGAAATTATCCACCAGATCTTTCACCTCCTTTTGTGGAGGAGGTTCTTCGGCGTCATAGGGCATATAGACCGACGCCATCGTTAGGCTGGTGCTGCCGACTGTTAAGCTGGCAGCTGTAACGTCACCATTTGAGTAGTTGGGTAATAGAAAGGTGTTTAGCTCAGACTTTACCAAAATACAGGTTCTGACCTTGCCCTCATCATTGGCTTGGATGAGCTTGTACCCTTTAGTCCCCAATCCACAGATCCTAGAGCTATTGACCCAGGGCTCTTGGATAAGGACCACGTCTACGTCGCCTTTAGAAAGACGACTGCTTAAAACAGCCGAGGCTGCTTTAGATTTGTGCAGATTTATCTGAAGCACCACCAACATGAGAGAGCTCAGACATCCCTGCCGCCAGCGTGTCGTCGAGGTCTGGCCTGTTCCGGGGGCTGTCTCTCAACGAGGAGTTGTTCAGAGCACCTGCACGATTTGGCGTGGCGGGAACCCTGCTGTCTGAAGCAGCATCAACGTTAGTGTGCTCAGGTTTAGCCACGATCGTGACGTCGAGGCCTTCTTCGTCAAGCAGGCTTTCTTCTATCGCCGAGTTGTTCGCAGCACCATCGCAATTTGACGTGGCGGATAACATACTTTCCGCGTCGGACTCCTCTGCTTTCCCTTCCGATGCCTCGATCTCCGAGTCCTCCGGAGCGTCCGGAATAGCAGCGCGCTGTGCATCGCCACGGTATACGTGGATCACGATCTGACCCAAGCCGTAATGCACTCGTCCGTTGCACCGTTTAAGGGGCTCGAGCGCCTCCTTATTCAGAGTGATAACCACCTGTCTATTGGGCCCAACCACATCATCGACCAGATTGACGCCCCAATCCTGCGTCGGGAGAGACGGATTCCAGACCTGCAGCATCTCAAGAATATTCTCGGGTTCTGCAGGGACGGCAGGAATCCATGCCCTTGCCCTTGGCCGAGCAGGAATGTCCTTCCAGTCGACGACATCTAGTCTTGCCCCTGGATAGACTTCACCCAGTCTTGCAACTGCTGCCTTATACAGTGCGACAGTTCTTGCATCCTCGCACGCGAATATTTTGATCTGACCTTGGTGCCAGCCCGCGTCAGTACCTCGCGGCGGACTACCCGGAGACTCACGCATTAAGTGGAGGAGGGCCCTGCCCATTTCATTCCGGACATACAGCCACTGGTCTTTGGGGATGGACCAACGGTCGTTACCTCGGTCAATGAAACCTATAAGGATTCTGTCCTTGGTTACTTCAGCAAAGCTGAGTTTTCCCACTACGGGGTTGACCTGATGCCGCTTCGGATGGGGGTCTACCTCTCCGTCCGATCTCTGGCGTTTGAAGGGATTACCGTTCACCCTCTTAGGCACATAGGGCCTCTGGAAATTTGGTATCAGAGCTTTCGCTTCCTCCACCATCTTCCTTTCTTCCGGCGACAGCTTCTCCTGCGATGCTCCCTCATATCTTTTAAGGATCCTTGCGGCCTTTCTTTTATCCCAGTACGCAAAGCGTCGGGGAGATGCCTCTTTGGGGGGATTCAGACTCGTAGTTGCCATCGCAGTCTCTCCCTTTACGGCGTCGTCCTTCTCTTTCGAAACTCTGAAACCAGGTCGTGAGACCATTGCCCCAGATGTGAAGAGATTGGGATTCGTACCAGCGCTTGATGGAAGCTTAGCTTCCGCCGTTTTCTGCTTGACTGCGTAGGCAGCCGCACTGTTGCTTGCTCCCATCAAGTCACTCTTACTTGATAGCAGTTTGGGGGATGACTGACCCGTAGTTTCCATCGTTGTCGGCCTCCCAGTTAACTTTGAGGCGGAGTTTGTCCTCCGGCGTTGTGTTTTCGCTTGCTCCAGCATAGTTCTTCTCTGCTGCGGAGTAAACGAAGTCGTTAATTGCTTTGTATTTTGTGTGTTCTTCATCTTGTTCGTACGACCCCTCGCCGGACAAGGCCAGCTTAGGGTCAAGGGTAGTGTAAGGGGAAGTGTGTCGTCCGCCGCGGCAGAGCCCCATACCGCGGTAAGACCATAGTTACTCCCTGAGGCGGCCCGGTATCAGTGAGGCTCCGTTCGACTACAGCCACGATTTGCCTCCCGGCTGCAAACGTCCAATGGGCACGGTATCGCATAACACCCTGGATTGGGAGGGAAAAGTTTTGCACATTTATATAGCGAGCCGCTTGCTTCAAGACAGACGCCCGCTTACAGCCGCACCTCTTGGTGTACAGACGCTGCGAAAAAGACCCCCGTGAGCCCTTAAACCAAGTATGTCAGAGTGGCCCCCCCGGGGCTCCCTCTCTTTCTGCCGCGAGCCTAGGTAGCTCAACGTTGCCCAGAGTGCACGAACGAGGACGCAAGAGTCGGGATTGAGCGCGGTCACTCAGCAACCACACCCCATTACACTCCTTGGCACATATAACTTCCACGCATTGTCATCGGTATCAGTGTCACCAGTCGCAAAGTCTGTGCGATGGTAGATGTATCCGTCGATGACCTGAAAGTCGGGCAAGTTCGAGTTCTGAAACCGAAGTTTTAGATCTTCGTATTCGGGCGAGTTAAAAGCGTCGGAGCTTAAATTAATTTCAGGTAAAACGCTAAGTGTTAATTCATTTATCTCTATATCGGCCGTGTCTTCGTATACTCGAGACAACGCATCAGCGATTACGTTTTCACTGCCTTTCTTATGTTCAATAGAGAACTTAAACCCTTGGAGTTTGATGGCCCACCTGGCGAGTCTGCCGCTCAAATCCTTTTGCTGCATTAGCCAACGCAAACTCGCGTGATCGGTCACCACCTTGAACTCCATTCCCTCGATATACATCCGAAATTTCTTTATCGCTAGTACCACAGCCAAACACTCTAACTCGGTTACCGAATAATTACGCTGTGCTTTATTCAGCTTCTTCGACATATAGGCTATAGGGCGCTCTTGACCGTTATCATCTTCTTGCAACAGGCATGCACCTACCCCTACTTGACTTGCATCGCATTGTAATATAAACGGCTTATTGTAATTCGGGTGAATTAACACTGGGGCGGAAGTTAGCTTCTTTTTGAGGTCATCAAACGCTTTCTGTGCATTTGGATTCCATGTTAATTGTTTTTTCTTGGACAGTAGCTCAGTTAAATGGAAAGTTGTAGAGGAGTAATCGTCGATGAATCGTCGATACCACCCGGTCATACCCAGAAATTTTCGAAGTTGGCGTACCGTCTTTGGAACAGGGTAGGTTTCAATCGCAGCAATCTTTTCTTGGTCTACCTGGAGAGTTCCGTTTCCCACTATAAAACCTAAATAGTTGACTTGGCTTAGACAAAATTTACTTTTTTGTATGTTGATTGTCAAGCCAGCCTTTCGCAATAATGTGGAGACTTCGGACAAGTGAACCAAGTGTTCATTGAATGATGATGATACTACCAATAAATCATCTAAGTATACAAAGACATGAGTTTTTAAGTTATACGGTATCACTTTGTCCATCAGTCTACACATGGTTTGTGGCGCGTTGCACAATCCAAAAGGCATTCTTTTGAATTGGTACAGTGGCCTGTTAGGGACGGTAAAGGCAGTCTTTTCTCGTGATTGCTTTTCAAGACTGATTTGCCAGAATGCGTCTTTCAAATCAATCTTGGAAATGCAATGAACGGGAGGAAGCCTACTTAGCAATCCCTCCATATTTGGGATGGGATATGCATCCTTCAACGTCACCTCGTTTAATTTCCGCGAATCTATACAAAAACGGACCTTTCCTGGTTTCACAATCAAAACTACCGGCGATGACCATGCTGAGCTAGGAGCCTCTTCTATAACTCCTAGTGCCAACATTCTATCTATTTCTTGGCATAACAACTTTTCGACGGCCGGGGATATAGGGTAATGTCGTTGTTTAATGGGTTTCGCATCACCCGTGTCGATCACATGTTCCACTACACCTGTCAAACCCAGTCCATCCCTCTCAAAGCTTGGAAATGAATCCACTATCACCTCTAGTTGTCTCTGTTGTTGAGAATTCAAGGACACCACGTCACTTGAATCATTCTCAATCTCATTTACATGATTGGATCGAGAATCGAGCAATACCCTAATGCCAAACGCTTCCCAGAAGTCCATGCCACATATGACTGACTGTGAAATCGACGGAACTATCAAAAATTCTACATTTTTATTTTGCCCATTATAGCTAACCGGTACTACAGCTACACCGCTTATATGTTGTCGTTGGCCATCTGCTGTTTTTACGTGGCCATTACAACCTCGCACATTTGTCTTCGTAGCTAATATTGCTTTCGCCAGCTGGCCCCCTATCACGCTTTTATTTGCCCCGCTGTCTAACAAAGCTAATACTTGCTCTTCGTTAATACTTATCTGTATAAATGGTCTATTGTCGGAAGTTTTATATGCAATCGTCGAGATAATGAATTTTCGCAAACCCTTTTTTATTTCCCAAAAGTTTTTCATTCTTCGCGTTGAACGAGACACAATTTTCGGAGGTGTGGAAAAGATTTCAGCACGTCGCTGTTTGTAATCGGCTAGTCGAACATGAAATGGTTTTATTGGGCTTAACTTAGGTAAAATGGGCGGATCTCTGATGGGGACGATGGGATTAGTCAGAATTTGAATATTTTTTACATCCGAGGCTGTTGGTGCGGATATCCTCGTTGGCGGACATCCTGATTCCCGTTTTCCGCTCTCCTGCTACATTGCTGGCAGCTAGGCTTGTATGTGTCTAGTTTTCCGCAACCATAACAAAATACCCGTCGTATTGGATTTGTGCAATCTGGGTACCTATGACCTCTTTCATCGCAATTCCAACACTTGAAATTCTCCGCAGATATTTCGGCAACAGACGCGGTCTCGGCAAAATCCGGTTCATAATGTGCTTCGGCTACTTCGGCTATATTCCTTCTGCCTGGGTAACTTCGATTTGGTTGGCTAGTAATCACGTTTACCATGAAGTTTTCATGCCTGTGGCATTCCCTCCGAAGGATCGACAAGTTCGCTATATCCAAATGCAGCAGTTCATATCTAAGATCGGGTTTTAGATTCCTAATCATAGTTTCTATAAGTTCCTGATCTGCCATCGGAAAACGAAGACGATCGTTCATGGCAAGGATTTCGTCCAGGAATTGGTCAAAAGGTTCGTTGGGTCTTTGTTTTCGACGACGTATATTTTCCTTCCTGTCGTAATCGCTCAACTGATCCTTATACTTTTGCCTCAAACCTTCACACAACCCCCCCCACTCTAACCTCTCCGTTTGGCGGTGGTGGCGCCAAAACCAAGCTTCGGCATTTTCACTAAACAACATATGCACGTATCGGCACAACACATCAAAATCTCCATTCAAGGACTGTCGTGTTAGCGCATTTACCCGGTATATAAAATCTTCGACTGACATGCCATTTGGTTTACCGGTGAAACGGATATGCCAATTGGAAATTATATTTGATATTTTGTTTGCCTGTCGATCGTTTGTCCGGGGAAGGGATTCTCTATCACGGTACGGTCGGTTCACTTCTTCCCGCGGATCATTCAAGGAAACATCCTGTGGCCACCTTGGGCTATCTTGGTTCGAAGGGCGCTCGCGATTCCTTCCTAAATTTACCTGTTCAAGTAGCGTACTCAACTCACTACCGATTTGAGCTGTCATTTCTTCGCGGAAGCCGTTCAGGGTCTCTTGGATAAGGTTTCGAACTAAAGAATCGTCAATGGCGATGGCTGGAGGTTGGACGTTGTTGGTCTGTCTGGTGGTTGTTCGCGGTGATCTGTTGGTAGTCAGTCGGTTCTGACTGGCTCCAGTGGACCTCGTCAGTAGGGAGACCGATCGCGTTACGGGCCTTCTTGGTATTGCACCCCCTCGCGCGCGGAATGAGTTATTCGCCGGAGAAGTAGTCTCCTCGGTTACACCAGATACGTTTGTCAAATCTGATACTGCTACTGGTTCCCTGCAAGCTGGACAAGAAGCGTTGGTTTCTATCCACCTGACTATACAGTGCCTGTGGTAGTTGTGTTTGCACGGAGTCTCAACTCGATCACGCCTTACCACATCACTACATATAGTGCAAATTATTTCCTCCTCTGTGCTAATAAGATTCAGATTTTCCGAGCTATGGTGAACCGCCATTACAATAAAACTTCATAAACAGTTAAACAAAATTTAAAAAAACTTCTAAACTTGTTGCAAACGTCTGCAACGTAAAGCTATTATTTTTAGCAACAGTAAATAGTAAAGGTACGACCCCGGTTATATGGGTGAATTTCCCCAAACAAGGTATTTATAGGTATAAACAAAATATAAGCAAAAAAAATATATAAAAAAAAAATGTTTAAAGCAAAAAGTTGAAAAAAGTTAAATATGTTTGTTTGACATAGTTGCTGCATGTGAGGACTTACATGGGCATTACTACAAATCTGACGGCCAGTTGACTTCGACCCGGAAACGATATGACAACAAAAAAAAATAAAATAAACTGATACTTCTGCAAATGCGAGTTCAGCTGTGTGGCGAGTATTGAGCTAGAAACTCAAAAAAAAATCTCTAACCACGCAAGCTCGTATTGCAAAAAAAAATGATGATATGCTCGACGCGAGTAAACCACCGAGATAACCCAGTAGAGAAAATCTCAAGCGCGGCATACTAAAATACAAAAGAAAAAAAATTTACAAAATATCTGGCTATCAGTTTCTTCGGGTATGACTTCGACATGAGCCAAACGTCATAAAAATCTCCGACAAAACGTTAACTGTGCGTTTTGCATCCTACTAAAGTTTTCCGGGTTCATATCCGAAAAATTCCAGATACTGACTTTCCACGGAAAATCTTTTGGCAGATAGGCATTCCAATAATTAAATAAAACAAAAAAAATATGAAAAGTTTTAACCTTCGTTGGCCCCACGTTGGGCGCCATTTATGTAATGAACCATTAGAACTGCCGGCTTATTGGGAGCTTTGGCCCTTCCGGTCCTAAGCTCAACCATTTACTAAACGCCAACCATTCGAACTCATGGTCCTCCGAGTAGTTATAGAGGTTAAGGAGCGGATACTCTGGTCGCTGGCACCAGCTAGCCTTCAGCGAATGAGGGTGGGAACTTGCTCCTACGCAGACTTTTTCTCGGCTACACAAAAAAAATTTCAACCAGAGGTTTAAAAAAATGATTTTGGGACCACCGAAGGTTGATTGTAAAACAAGCTAAGAAAAATTTCAAAAAAAAACTGCACTCAAAATTTTACCAACCTGAACCTTATCGTTGTCATACCATTCCTCGGGTTTCGATCTTCTGGCCGCATGGTGGGAAGCTATAGATGTTGTTGCCTCGCCGTCATAACCCACCCAACCTGCTAAAAGAATATGAATGTTGGGTCTTTTAGCCCTAAGTAATACTCACCACTGCCTCCACAAGCAACTATCAAAATAAATTTAAGCCATCATTTTCTTCTCAACATTCATCTTAAATTTATTACAAAAATTCATGTTATTCCCTGTCTCTGTATTCCCTAACAGGAACTTATCATTATAAGATAAACTCAACTTGCACCTCTGTTCATTAACGTAAGCGATTTAATATATGTGAGTGTGTACATAATTCATATATTGGTGTGCAAAGAAAATCTATGTAAATTAACATCAAAAGCAACATTAATATCTACCTAACATTAATTCCAGTCTTGGTTACTCTCCACCCTGGATTTTCTCACTTATACTCAAACCGTTTTCAGTGACTCTCTCATTAACATTATGCGTTCTGTACAATATTCAATATTTTCCTGTTAATCTCCTATCCAATAAGCTAGATCGAACTTCGCTCCGATTACAGTGAACGACTCTGTTACTTAACAGCTAACATTTACTCTCTAACCCTAAACTCTAACATACCATGATTTCAAATGTTAAATTTTTATAGGTAACCGAAATAATGTTATGACCAATACTACTGCAAATTACTTTGCGTCTCTCTGTGAGCGAGTGAGCGAAAAAAAATGAGCACACCGTTCTCTGTGACTTTCTTATCATCTTTTTATAAACGTTATACGACTCCCTCATCGCTTTGCGAAGTAGACATGCTCTCGGTTACTCGCTGAGCGTTAATTGCGTTTGTGTTAGTAAGTGAGCGCGAGTTAATCAAAAGCAAACTCTTAAAAGAAAAACAAACAACAAACCAAAATGAAATTTGAAGAACTTTACGTTAAGAGCATAGTGGAAGGTTGGAAATTGAGTTCACAATGTTTAGGTTAACGTGGCCAAAAATGAATCTGTAGTGGTAACGTAACTTGCAACAAATTGCGGGTTAACTTGCCCCGAGTCCTATTTATGACATTTCCACCATTATAATATCAAAAAAAACTGATTTTTATGTTTTGGAATCAAAGAACGATACTTTTTTTTTGTTTTTATACGTGCATCCAAAAACCCATTATTTTAAAATTGGTATATGTATTTATATAGGCCTAGGTATATATAAGTATATATCGTGATACAAACACTACCTCAGAAAAATGTTGAAATTAAATTCGAAATAAAAGAAAAAAACTTTAATTAATCAAAATAGTATAGGTTTGAGGTTGTTTGCATTATATTTACGACATTTGTCGGCAAAGCTCAAGAAAAAAGTGGAATGTGGGATTTTTCTTACAAGAGGGTTTTTAGCACGATATACACGGTGGTGAAAATTATCAAGTGAAATATGTAATTGTCAATAAACAACTTACCAATTTATCCGCCGTCCGCTGGCCAGTTGAAGGGGATGTTGGCTACTAGCTACGAGGAAAGAAAAAAAAACCACACCACGATACTGCACTTGGGTAATCACCACGCTAATTTTTTTTTTTTCTTACTTTGGAAATGCCTTCAAAAGATTTTTTTTTTTCTACTTTCAGTGCCTGTGGCACGTTGTACAAGGCCTAAAATTTCTCTTACGCATAAATATATATTTTTTTTTTTTTTCACTCACTCGAACACTTTCTCTGAGAACTTTTTATTTTATTTTTCTTAACTATTTTAATAACCTGGTTAGATTACTTTAAGATGCAAAATTTAAATGATTTTTTTCTTTTTTTTTTTTTTTCCAAAAACAAAAAAAAGTCTTTAAATCTAACAAAAAAAAAACTCCTTCCCGCTCGTTTCCGGCTAAGTCTGCTGCTGCTTCCGAATTGCTGCTTCCGGCTTGCTGATTTATATGTAGATATAACGTTTTCGATGATTTTTTTTTTTTTTTTTTTTTTTTTGTTATTTAATTTGTAAAAATTTTTGTTTCTAATTTTAAGTTTTTCCAAGTAAATTTTTTTTTTTTTTTTTTTCCTTTTTTTCGGAAATCAATGATTTTTCCTTCACTTTAACTGTTTCTTCTTTGTTCTCATTCCCTTTTTCTTAAATCCTTATTTTCAAAATTTTTGTTTTTAACTTCGAAATTCTTATTTTCCAAATTTTTGTTTTTAAATTCGAACGTCTTATTTTCCAAATTTTTGCTTTTAAATTCAAAACTTTTATTTACCAACTTTTGGTTTTTCTTATTTGGTTTGTCTTATTTTTCGAATTTTCGTTTGTTTTAAAATCACCAGTCCTAGTTTCCAAATCTTTTAGTTTGAAATTCAAAATTCTTCTTTTTCACACTATCCTTTTTTTTTCTTTTTTTTTTTCCAAATTCTTGTTTTAAAAATCAAAATTCTTATTTTCCGAATTTTTTTTTTGTTTTGACACACAAAATTCTTAATTTCCCAAATTTTAGTTTTTAAAGTCACAATTCTTATTTTCAATTTTTTTTTTTTTTTGTTTTTGCGTTCCGGTCTTTACGTTTTCCAAATTTTCTTTTCACGGTTTTTAATTTTCAATAAAAGACTTTTTCACACTTTTAATTATTAAATTTTAAGCTTTAATTTAATTTTTAATCTTTTAACTTTAATTTATTTTTAGTCGGTGCGACTTACTACGCGCGCCATTCCCGGACCGGACTTCTGACCGTTTTCGAACCTTTTCAGCAACTGTCCTATCGATCTTCTAAAATTTTCCGCCTAAGCCCGGTTTCACCCAGGATCACGCCACGTGCCTCCAAAAAAAATTGTTTGCGAACTATTTATCTTCCAAAAAAAATTGTTTTCGAGCTAATTTCTAGGCTATTGTTGGTATAAATTTTTCTTCGCCCACATACCACACCATATCTTGCTCTCATACGTCGTGCCGTAACCGTTGCAACGCAATCCATCTCTCTGTTCGAGGCGAATTAGCAACACCCAGAGCCATGGTGCCAGTCTCACTTCTGTTACTCTGTTGACAACTGTTCCCACTGCTTTGTGTCGTGTTCATCCTCGACGGATAAACTTCCCATAGCCGAAATTACTCAACTTCTGTTGCGCACGCTGTTACTCAGTCAGAACCAACACTGTTAATGTTAACCACTATGTCTACTTCCTATGGCGCCCGGATATGAGTTGCTTTATCGATGGCGCCTACATCTCCCACCTTACAGGATCGGTACATGACTGTAGGAGTTTTAGCTGGTTTAAGTCCCACACTGACTTCAAGGCTTTTGATGCTTTCTCTTCTGAAAAAAAAAAAAAAAAAAAAAATATGTACATTGTATATAGCGTGTGTGTACCGTTACGCATTCACAGCGAAACTCCACCAGCAAGCATTATGTCTGAATTCGAAGTGAGTTGAGCGTGCGCCGTAACGTCGTAATATTGCTATGATTTTTCGTATTTTTTTCCGAATTTGGGTTGTTTTTGTGGGCCACATGATGTTTTTGTATGGCCACAGCGGACCAAAAGAGCCATTAGGTGAGGATGCCTAATTTATTGTATGTGTAACCTAAATTGTGATGATTAATTTTCTAATTTATTTTATTTTATTTTTTTAATTACATAGCGTCCCTCTCAAAAATTCCATAATGATATTTGAAAAAATCTTACATACAAAAAAAATTGTTATACATAGTTACATATGTAAATAAAAATTTAAATATTTCTTGTACTAAATACGAATATCAATAAGTATTCTTTAGATTTTGGAAAAATTTGATTGTAAATGGGAAAACAGCCTCTGGTTTGTATTTAAGCAGACTGAGTATATAGTCATACACAAAATCTACCACCTCAGGGTGATTTTGCAGATAACATGTTGCATTCTCCAAAGTAAGTTTCTTTTTCTTTTGATAGTGCTTGAATATTAAATTGTCAGACTTCCACATTAATTCTAGTTGTGGAAGTATTCGCTTCTTCGGTGTTGGTGGTAAACGTACCGCATGGAAGAGGTAGTTATAATTGGGCCAAAAGTGTAGCACTATTTTGCCATTACTGGTATAAAATGTTTCCGATGTCTCTTCAGCTATATCATTAAAATACTTGGTGTTTCGAACAATGATCACATTTATAAATTCACGATACAAGATTTTAACTCTTTTACGTTCTTTTTCCACAGTAATAACTCCTCGCAACACTTTTCCTGAAATTACAAAAATATATATATTACTTTGGACTATTATGAAGCAAGGACTCAGACCGAAACTACTACTACTACTAATGGCGGAGATATACCAACAGGTTATCCTAACCTCTAACGAGATTTTTGCCGAGCTTCTCTTTCCAACTTGTGGTGTGTTGCTTTTGAGTTTTTCCTACAAGTTGGCGGGACCTACAGTTTTTTAACGACTCCGAACGGCACTTGCAAAGCAAATGAATTTTCTCATGGCAGAAATACACCCGGAGAGTTTGCCAAACTACTGCCGAGGGGCGACCCCGTTTAGAAAAATTCCTTTTCTAAATAAGTTTTTGATGTTACTTTTGCTGGGCATCGAACCGCCACGACTTGGTGTAGAAGGTCGAACACTTAACCGCTACACCACGGCGGCCGCCTCAGACCGAAACCATATCCGAATAAAACCGATTCATTTTTCAAAATCGAAGCCGAAACCGTAACCCTTATTTTTATCTGAAAAAGAACGAAACCGAAGCCGTTTCAAAAGCGGGAACCGGCTCCAATTGGTTTTTTAATTTCGGTCCCTATTGTGATTCACAACTTGAATAAAATTAAAGAAAAAAAAAACTTTTTTAAAAATAAGCTTTTATTATTGGTTTATAAAATTAACTAAAAAGTAAAAAATAAATTCACTGTAAAGGAATATAACACTTTATAAGTTCATTGTAACCTTTAAAGATAATTTGGCTTCTTCGTCTGCCACAAAATAATTCCATATTGTACATAATTATATGTTTCTAACATTAAAACTTTACACCTAAATTATTAAATCTTCCAGTATATATCACATTCCTAATTTTATTAATAATAAAAGCGTGTTAAATTTTGATGGTATAATTAAGAACATTTAGGACCTTCTTTTCTATTTGATGGTATAATTAAGAACATTCAGGTGTTAAATTTTGATGGTATAATTAAGAACATTTAGGACGTTCTTTTCTATTTGATGGTATAATTAAGAACATTCAGGACCTTCTTTTCTTGCTATCGAAATTTAACACGCTTTTATTATTAATAAAATTAGGAATGTGATATATACTGGAAGATTTAATAATTTAGGTGTAAAGTTTTAATGTTAAAAATATATAATTATGTACAATATGGAATTATTTTGTGGCAGACGAAGAAGCCATATTATCTTTAAAGGTTACAATGAACTTATAAAGTGTTATATTCCTTTACAGTCAATTTATTTTTTACTTTTTAGTTAATTTTATAAACCAATAAGCTTATTTTTAAAAAAGTTTTTTTTTTCTTTAATTTTATTTTTTACTTTTTAGTTCGGTTTATCAACAAGAGGCAATAATGTCGCAGCGATATCAATCGGCTGCTAGCAGCAACAGAAACCATAGAATCTTTTACAATAAAGCCGCGTGGTTAATAAAGTTACTTTCGGTTTATCAACAAGAGGCAATAATGTCGCAGCGACATCAATCGGCTGCTAGCAGCAACAGAAACCATAGAATCTTTTACAATAAAGCCGCGTGGTTAATAAAGTTACTTTTGGGATATTGGAATAAAGACTAAACTAAACGATAAATGGGATTTTTGAAATTAAGCTAATTTTTTTATTTACTGTTAGCGAAGCCTGAACGATGATGAAAATTTGCAAAATCCCATCTTAACTGCAAGTTAGTACAATATCAAAAGCAAAATTTCCTGGAATGAAAACTTTCGAATATCTCTACTCGTGCGCCACCTATCGGAATTATTTTTTTGTTATTTTGCG
Source organism: Campiglossa producta (assembly GCA_964058755.1). Classification (NCBI taxonomy): domain Eukaryota; kingdom Metazoa; phylum Arthropoda; class Insecta; order Diptera; family Tephritidae; genus Campiglossa; species Campiglossa producta. Next base: position 81,621,611 of record CAXKVI010000003.1, on the reverse strand, counting down.
TGGAGGCAGTAAACTAAACGATGATGAAAATTTCAAGATCCTACCTCAACGGGAAGTTCGTTGAAAAACGAATTAATCGACACTGAAAACAGACCTTCGTAATTCTCAAATAAAGCGACTCACGCGCCACCTAGCGGGTCCAATTTTTTCTTAAAATTTAGAAATTAATTAAGTAACACACACGTAAAATATCAGCCAAATCGGTCCATAATTACGATTTTGAGTTTTTATTACCGCTATCTCAGCCCCACCTAGCGGAATTTTTTTTACAAAAATATTTCTTTTCACGGTAGTAATACATGTTACGAATTTCAGCTAAATAGGACCATAAATGCGAATTTTGAAAATATAGCGACCCACGCGCCACCTATCGAATTTTTTTTTATAATATTGCATTACAGACAGCCGTCAGGTGAAACTAAATAATTTTTATTATTAATAAAATTAGGAATGTGATATATACTGGAAGATTTAATAATTTAGGTGTAAAGTTTTAATGTTAGAAATATATAATTATGTACAATATGGAATTATTTTGTGGCAGACGAAGAAGCCAAATTATCTTTAAAGGTTACAATGAACTTATAAAGTGTTATATTCCTTTACAGTCAATTTATTTTTTACTTTTTAGTTAATTTTATAAACCAATAATATGCTTATTTTTAAAAAAGTTTTTTTTTCTTTAATTTTATTTTTTACTTTTTAGTTCGGTTTATCAACAAGAGGCAATAATGTCGCAGCGACATCAATCGGCTGCTAGCAGCAACAGAAACCATAGAATCTTTTACAATAAAGCCGCGTGGTTAATAAAGTTACTTTCGGTTTATCAACAAGAGGCAATAATGTCGCAGCGACATCAATCGGCTGCTAGCAGCAACAGAAACCATAGAATCTTTTACAATAAAGCCGTATGGTTAATAAAGTCACTTTTGGGATATTGGAATAAAGACTAAACTAAACTATAAATGGGATTTTTGAAATTAAGCTAATTTTTTTATTTACTGTTAGCGAAGCCTGAACGATGATGAAAATTTGCAAAATCCCATCTTAACTGCAAGTTAGTACAATATCAAAAGCAAAATTTCCTGGAATGAAAACTTTCGAATATCTCTACTCGTGCGCCACCTATCGGAATTATTTTTTTGTTATTTTGCGTGGAGGCAGAAAACTAAACGATGATGAAAATTTCAAGATCCTTGAAAAACGAATTAATCGACACTGAAAACAGACCTTCGTAATTCTCAAATAAAGCGACTGACGCGCTACCTAGCTGGTACGTAAAATATCAGCCAAATCGGTCCATAATTACGATTTTGAGTTTTTATTACCGCTATCTCAGCCCCACCTAGCGGAATTTTTTTTACAAAAATATTTCTTTTCATGGTAGAAATACATGTTACGATTTTCAGCCAAATGCGAATTTTGAAAATATAGCGACCCACGCGCCACCTATCGAAATTTTTTTTTATAATATTGCATTGTCATCGGGGTTATACATGGGTGCAGAATTTCAGATCAATCGGACACCGGGAAGTGTATCAAATTTAGCTTGCAAGATTTGATTACAGACAGCCGTCAGGTGAAACTAAATAAAAGCTTATAAAAAGTTGTGTTGTAAATGTAACAACACAACTTATTTCTTGTATTATGATTAACAACATTATTTTGCTGTCAAAACGAACTGAAAAAAGATAACAGCAAAAAAAGTTATCTGAAAAAGTTGTGTTGTGTTGTGAATCATAATAGAAATTTACAACTACAACACAACTTTCGATTTAGTTGTGAATCACAATAGGGCCTTCTTTTTTTTTTTTGGGGTACATATTTTGTTTTACCAAAGGGATACCCTGAAAAATTTTCATTGAATAGTCGATATCTCCGTATATGCACTTGAATTAAGCCATCAAAAGAATTTACGAGTTCCGAGTATTTAGTGACCCGTGTCAGAAGGCAGCTACATACTTGAGTTTTGTACATTGTCAATACCCTGCAGCGTAATAAGTAAATAAATATTCATATCATACTAGCATACAACTAGAATTCTTTGGCTGAACTCTTACTAGTCAGGGAATATCTTTTTCAACTAGAATTTTCTGGCTGCAGTCACGCTAGTCAGGAAATATCCATTTCATCTATATCTATATATAAAAATTAAATGGTGTTCAGTCGTCACGCTAAAACTTGAAAACGGCTGAACCAAATCATATACTTCCTTTGGGAGGTTTGTTTGTTATTACTACGCGCAGGTCATGTTATAAAATCAGAACAAAATATTAGGGGGCGTGGCCCCTCCCATACAAACTTTTTTTTTTTCAAGGTGAATATCTCTAAAAGGGTTTAAGGTAGGGACCTGGGAATTGGTACAGAGCTATAGGATAACAACACCATTCTCACCCATAAAACTGGGGGTTAACCAAAAAGGGGGCGTGGCACCTCCTATACGAATGAGATACTTCATAGTACATGTCTCTGGAAGTATTCAGGTTAGACCACTGAAATTTGGCAAGGGGTTTTATGAGATCGACTCCCACCACCTCCAAAAAAACGCGGGGGTAACGAAAAGGGTTGTGGCACCTCCCATACGAATGAAATACTTCATAGTCCATATCTCTGGAAGTATTTAGGTTAGACCACTCAAATTTGACAAGGGATTTTATGAGATCGATTCCCACCACCTCCAAAAAAAGTGGGGATAACGAAAAAGGGGGCGTGGCACCTCCCGTACAAATGAAATACTTCATAGTCGATATCTCTGGAAGTATTTAGGTTAGACCACTGAAATTTTGTGAGGAGTTATATAAGATTAATCCCTACCACATCCAAAAAACTGGGGTAATGAAAAAGGGGTCGTGCACCGAAAGAAAAGTCGCTTGTAAAACTAACATTTCTGCTTTATCAATTTGACATTTCAGCAAAAAATGTCGTATTAATAATGAAAATTATCAGATAAACAAGGTTTACGTTAAATTGATACGAAAGTTGCTGAATCAACATTAGCATGTATGACATTGGGCCCGTTTCGAATGCACAATAGTTGTAAACTGTTGGATCGGTTGATTGGTAATCGGTTTGGTGATCGAAATTGTGCTTTCGAAACGATACGTTGCGCATACGTTGAGTCAAATTTCAGATAGCATCAACAAAAAAATAAACAATAATTTTGTGAAAGCGTTCAATTTGGTAAGTTTTTATGAAAATTTAATATTTTAACTAAATAATGTAATTTTCCTTAATTTTTCAGCCTCTGAAATGCATACAAATATTTACCGACAAACAACAAATCGTTTGTAGCTTTGAAATAGCGCAAAAAGATCGTATTTGTGCAAGTTAGTATGCAAGAAATGTTGAAGTCACAATTTAATAGTGTGTTTATTAATTTAATTAAGTAATAAAGTTTTCAATTTTTAATCTTTAGACTTGTTAAAGCATCCTTGATCAGCGTTATCCGGTTGCTTCGAGCATCGTCCGAATTCCGGGCATACATCACAGACCGTTTATCGTTGTGGCGTAAACAAAGTTGTCGCAGACGCACATCTTCGTATTTGCAATGTACTCCTGAAAGAAATTGCGTCTGCAAATATAAAGTTTCAAAACTTAATATAAAATAGATGCAAATTGAGTTGCTAACTTACCATTATTTTGGAGTATTTGATGCGTTTCTGCGTCACTTGTTACGCGATATACAAGATTATTAATGTTGTAATTGCGTGTCTCCATCACTGTTTTTATTCATTAATAATAAATAAATGGAAATTTGCAAAAAAAGCGCCGAAGGTTTTATTTACATAACCTAGCTATCGAACTGTCAAACAATCGATAAATACGTTGAGTGAAGGTAGCGAAAAAATTTTATGATTAGCATTTTGACGTAAAATTCAAACTGTTTGATGGATCAGAACTACTCAACTGTGCGTTTCCAAAGTAATCACTGATTACTTATCGAAATAGTTGCGCTTCGAAACGCGCCCATTGTCATATCAATTTCTTATGTTAATAATACATTACTACGAAAAGTTTTATTTAACATTAAAAATTATGTAAACGACCGGTTTCACGTCAAATTGATAAAAAACTTGTTGAGCCAACGTAGTATGTTACGTGCGGCCAATGGCAATGGCGGGATGCTCGCACGTAATAATATGCAAAGAAAATGAAAAGAGCGGCGAGTGAATGAGGATATAAACAATGGTATTCAAATGCAAATATGTACAATAGTTTTTATTAAAAGTAATTTGTATGTGAAAATGAAATGTAATGGAGTGGATGTAATTACAAAGTGCACAATAAAAATTATGGTATGGAAAATGTAATTGTTTACTTTACCTTGGTTTGGCAGCTGATGACTCTCGTATGCTCGGAAAAGAAGTGATCGAGTGTCTAGATAAATGTCAGCTCTGTACCGCCGCCGACAGCCTACATTTGTAGGATTCGAAGGGGTAAGAGCTGTTATCGGTATAAAGATAAAAATTAAAAGTAATTGCGCGGAAGATATACGGTTTGTTACGAGGGGCGGCCGATATATTTAGACCGGTGGTCTAAACATGCCGGCCCCCTTGCGACAAGCAACGCTAAAAGAAAAGGAGGAGTCACCAGCCACCGCTCCAATCGAAGACTTAAGCTAACACGACGACTCTATGGATGGTGGGATAACGCCCCATAGGCTCTCCATGGTAGCTGCTACAAATTGCCCTGTTGTGGATGAGAAAAGGATTAGTAAATGGACGTGGTTTTGTTATGTTCATTGCACCTTAAGATTACTGTCGTCCAATATAATATATGGGGTGGATACCGCCTATTGTTGGCACGCCCCAGATATGATTAGGCCGAATATTGTGGCCTGGGCCAGTAGGCCGTTGATAGTGGATGGCGGTGTGCCGTTCAGGATGAGGCTGGCGTACACATCGGCGCCTAACGTGAGGCGCACTGGTGAGGCGCGAAAGAACTCGGGGTCAGCCAGCTTCATAAACTGAAACGGCACCGCAACTGTTGCATCAATGGTTGTCGTCGGGTTCATCCGGTGGTGACGTGCGACGATCGTGGCTTGGGTCGTGACCCTTCTGCCCACCCCAAACTCTCCTCTCAGCACTAGAGTGCACCTGATCGGCCGAGTCCCCCCAAATCGTTCCAAGTCGAGCTCGGTAGCGAGCTCGCTGTCGATGACCGAGGTGGGTGAACACGGGCCGATCAGGGCGCGGACAAAATGTAGTCTGCCGCCGGACTCAATACAGACGGTCGCAGTTGGGGCGATGGCGACAAACAATCGCAGGATGATGTTGGAGGTGGGCGTGTTGGCTGCTCGACCCGACCGAAATGCGGCGGGAGGATTTTTCTGGCGGACGAGTGTTTTGTCGGTGGCCGGATAAGGTGCCGTCCGACCCGCTGTAAGGCGTGATGAGCGGAAAGGACGCGTTTCCGCGTCACCCCGTCTTACCGCAGTGGGACGGCGAGATGGTCGGAAAGGACGCGTTTCCGAGCCATCAGGGTTCACCTTACCGGGCCTGTACAGTGGTCGGAAAGGACGTGTTTCCGAGCCACCCTTTTTCTTGTCCTCTGTCGGGACTGGGTCGCGGCGTCTCCACTGCTCGTGCCGTAGTAGCGGTCGGAAAGAACGGGTTTCCGAGCCGCCGAGCTGTGGGGTGCCTGTCGGTGCTGACCGTATTGCCTCTTCTTCTTCCTCTTCCTCTGCGACTTGCTCTGCCCAGGATTTCGTGGTTTCTGTTATGGCTATTGATAGAACGCCATCAGAAATTTCTCCGTCTTCTTCGTCTTGCGGCGTGTATTTCGATGACTCGCCTCTCACTCCATCGATGTGGAGTGTGGTATGGTGTGGCTCGTCACACCGGTAGCAGCGGTCCTTGCACGTACATGCTTCCGGGCGGTGGAATGGCGACAGGCAAGTACTTGTGGATAAGTACTACCCGCAACCGCTCTTCAGCCGCCATCCGACGGTATTGCTGGCAAAAGCGGATGCCGTGGTTGTTTCCGCATAAGCGGCACGGGATGGCAAAGGGACGAGACCTTTCCTCGGTTTTATCGCGTGTTGCGGTGAAGCGAGTCATTCTAAAATTTAATAGCCCGTTATTTTATGTGAATTTTTTATGGTTGGGTGGCTTGTGTCCCTAATATGGGTTTTGACTTATGGGCTTTGAATTTACGTGGATATTTTTCTTATTTATTCCGACCTTGGTATTTTGGGCCTTTTTGCGCTTCTTTTTGGGTATTTTTGTGCATAATTTACCAACTTTTTTCCGATGTAAATGTGCTATTCATTTACCGAATTTGTTGCGGTGTAAATGTATTATTACACTTCAGTGAATTTTTGGGTAAGTTTGGATATTTACCCCCATCTGGCAGGACCATTCGTATTATCGCAGAATTTTCCGATCTGGTATTGTTTGGCAGTTGCCAATTTCGTGGCACTCAAGGAAACAGGAAATAGGTGCGTGAACACTTTATATGTGCTGACACTTCAGAGTACGCACCCTCTGAAGAAGTTCTAAAATTAGGTTTTTTTTTTTTTTTTTTTTTTTGGAGATAATAATTTTCGCTCTGATTCCACTTACTTTAGTAATTAGTAATGATGAAATCTAGATATTTTGCTAAAAAAATTAATTTTTCGTATCGTGAGCTTTGGTCGACGTGGTGATTATATGACTAGCTGATCGCGCTGTCGTTGATCACCAGCTTACATTACCCACCCTTAAGTCTCACCAATCGTATCGCGAACAGCTGACACGCTTTGTGCTGCCACATCGCATCGATGGTGACTAGTACTCTTGCGATGTTAAGGCCCAGGCAGATGCTCCACGGCAGCTGCTAATAGCACATTTACACTGTTCACCCCATCATCGTAGTGACATTTCCCATACCGTGTCACGATTTGGGGAAACTAATTTAGGGGAATGGTCTACGGTGTTGTACGATTACGACTGTGAAGGTAGTACCTGTCAGAAATCGATATTTGCCACGATATAATTTTTTATTGGTATTGTATACTTTATGGGTCAACTGCTAATAGGTTAGCTACAATTATGGGAGATAGCTCAAAAGACGGATTTTGGCCTCAGGATCACGAATCCGGAAGCGCTTATTTTATCTCTTTGTATTAGGAGAAGTTATGGTTAAAAACCCGGAAAATGACACGGATCCGATACCAAAAATGGGGCAGACTCCATGGTATTTATGTCCGAAATACCTTGCTAAGCTGGCAGCCTTCGGCCGCGCTTATTAAAATGACTCTGGACTACGCCATCCCAAATCCGGATGGTTGCCGGAGCCGTGGCTGACGGTACGCATTTTATTTTTTTTTTGGACAGCCTATTGTTTCCTCAATTATGTTCTCGGTGTTTATTTATGTTGGTACACCGAAAGGTTTATACTGAGGCTAGTATTGACTTTAATTGGTTACATTTCATACCGCGCGATGCAGTGACGCGTTTCCTGTAATAGGGCCTTAAGTGGAGGTTTTAGTACCCGTGCATCCGGTAGCGCGATTTAGTACTAAAAAAATTGGTAGTGTGGCAGCGCAAGACGGCGCTCTCAATGAATAAATGTCATTGAAAATTTACACGCGGTAAGTTGTACAATTTGTTAATTTTATTTTTTAATTGTATTTTAATAAATTTTCTATTTCCTTTTATTTTCAGGTGAGGTGCAAGGACGTGGGAAGGAGCGATGTGAGAGGTACGGGGAAGGAGCCCCAGGATTGTGGACGTGGTCGGAGAGGTGCAGGTAAGTATACACGGAAAAAGGTAAGTGTATCGTAAAATGTATATGTTTGTATGTGTATGTATCACTCGCTGTGGTAGCCGGCACCCAGCGATGGATACATACCTGCACAAACTATTTAGACATGTATATTAATCTTTTTCTTTTTGTCTTTTCAGGTTTTATGGGCAGCTTTCTATATGCCCCATCAATGAGCAGCCAAACATATGCTCCACCAATGGGCAGCTGAACATATGCCCCAACGAAAATGCGTTATGGCTAAAATTTATGCCACACAAAGGCATGGCGCAGGGGGGGCAGCAATTTTAATGCGCCGGGGTTTTATTTTATGGGGCAGCTTTCTATATGCCCCATAAAATTTCCGTATCTAAAAGATGGCCAAGTTCTGTTGCATTTTTGCAACTTCACTTCCTTGTAAGTGCACCTCTGAGCAAGCAGGACGTCCTCAATGCCCATTAGATCCTTTTTTAATAATGCCAGCTCAGTGCAAGTGTGTGGATTTTCAGTTGCCTAATTATGTTCCCCAGGGAGAAATACCACGCCATCTCCAATTGTTTTGTGATATGTCATTGTGTGAACCTGTTGTACCAGGCAATAGGTTTCTCATACAAGGAATTTATTCAACTCGAGTGAGTACCATCACCTTTATTCCCAAGTCCCTGACTAATAAATTTTAAAAATTTGCAGGAGCGACAAGGATATCTTGTATCGCGGAGATGGCAATGATCTTTGCTGGTGTCGATGGACACGCGTACCCATACCTGAATTGCCTCCAATGTGGATGGTTTTTTTTACCAACTAAAAGGGTCGAGGGTTGACTACTGACGATAAGCGTGATGTTGTTGTTGTATATAGTTGGAGGTTTGCACTACAACCAAGTGGGTGAGTGTTTCTTACAGTATGTTTGTTTATTGGGCTGCTCTATCTTAGGCCAGATTGAGATATTTCACAAAATTGTGTCTAACGAACACTCTTCTTGCTCTAGGTTGCTCATCTTTTGTTTCCTGAGTAGGTTCAAAAAAAAACCAGAGTAATCTAGATCACAAATTTCTGCTCTAGCCCTTTTTTTTCTTTTTTTTTTTTAATGGAGTAAGTTAGAGCCAAAGTATCCTAAGCGAAGTGATAGTGAACTTGACAGTTCTCTATTTTCTCAAACCAAAATTAAGAATTTTCGATTATATCTGATATTTCGAAGTTTGAGTATTTTGTTTTTAGCATTTTTTGTATGGAAAAATGTATCGCGCTCAGACAATGGAAAAATATATAGAAAAATGCATTCTAGCTCAAACAATCGAAATAAACAAAATTTTGAGATTTTGATTTCAAGGAATGGAAAAGCTTTTCGTTGATCTAAAAACGTTTAAACTTTTCAATAACGAATTGAAACAAAATAAGGGTATTCGTTGATCTAAAAACGTTTAAACTTTTCAATAACGAATTGAAACAAAATAAGGGTATTCGTGTTATGTCGTAAATTTACAAATCTCGTATATTTACGAGTTTACTACAGTTCTTATACGAACGCCCTTGCTAAGCATTTGTGTTTTAGATTTAACCCAAATAACATTTTAAGATTGAATTTCGAATATTTCTTTATTTGAATTTTAGTACGATTTCATTCCTTTTTTGTGATTATATTGTCATATAAATGAACACAGGAATAATCAAATATGTTTCTTTTTGATAATCAAAATTAATCCTGGAAATCATTTTTGAATCATTTAGATTATTAATTTCTGAGATTCAAACAAAGTTGGACATGAGTTTTTAATCATATTTTATGATCATGTCGGAGATCTTTAGGTGGCTAAATATTGAACTTCTACCTTTAAAAATTCTTGTTTACTCGTTATTTTTATAACGCAAAAGTCCGAAAAGAGCTAGATTCCAAAGTTGCCAAAGTTACTGGGCTAGCATATTTCGTGGTATTGATAATTTTTTCTTTTGGCATGAGCAAATGCTATCTAATTTAATTTTTCAGTAAAACAATTGTATGGGGCACAAGGACTGTGCTTGGGTGGCAAGGGGTTAATACGATTGTTTACATTTATTTGAAGAAAAAAGCCTTTTATCTCCTTCTCTGGCAATTGACTTTGTTGTGAGGGAATTTATGTTTGGGCGATGTGCTGCTAATTTTGTGTAGCACATTGTCATCTTCTGTGGCAGATCGGTTAGTCCGTCTGCGGTAGGGTTTTTGTTGGCCTCGTTACCAAGTTTAACGAGTGCATTTGCTTGCTATTGGGTTTATTGTTGGGGGGTAGAAATGGTTATCGCGGTGGTTAAAATGAGAATTTCCCTACCGAGCGTTTCCCTAATCCGGAATATAATGCGAAGTGGAATTAGGGATAAGGAGAAGTGGAATATTACTCCCTTCCGTCATCCTGACTGATGGGTGGAAGTAGGACCAATTTTGCGATTGGTCTAGTAGTTCGGCCCCTGGCGGTGTCTAGTTCGACGACTCGAACTCGCTTATCCGGTCCATAGTGTAGGTCTGCGATCCGGCCTAACCTCCATTCGTTGGGAGGTAAGTTGTCCTCCTTTAGGACAACTAGGTCCACTTGCTTCAAATTGACTTGTGGATGTTTCCATTTGACTCGTTTCTGCAGCTCGGTGAGATACTCGGTTTTCCATCTTTTGGAGAACGTTTGGTGTAATGCCTTGAGTTTCTCCCATCTGTTGACGAGTGAGGCACGGTTCTCGCTGACGTCGATTTCGGGGGGGGGGGGGGGGCTAATAGATGTCCTCCAACCAGAAAATGTCCTGGGGTAAGTGGCTCCAAGTTCGACGGTTCGTTGGACGATGGCGTTAGTGGTCGCGAGTTGAGACATGACTCGATGCGACATAGTAGGGTGCTAAATTCCTCGAGAGTAAATTTATGATCGGAGGCGATCTTTTTAAAGTGGTTTTTGAAACTTTTTACCCCCGCTTCCCAGAGTCCACCCATATGAGGGGCCCCAGCTGGTATAAAGTGCCAGGTCAGGGTTTGGTGGCAATAGTTGGAAAGGGTCTGGTTGCGGGCGTCCGCTAGAAAAGCCTTGAACTCGGATCGGAGAGCTCGAGAGGCACCGACGAACAAACCTGTCGAAGGCTGCCAGGAACGAGGCGGTACTGAGGTCACTGGTGGCCTCTAGATGAATTGCCTTGGTCGTAAAGCATACGAACAGGCAAACGTAGCCCTTTGACATGCGGCATCCTCTGCCGCTGTAGGACTTGATGTCAAAGGGTCCGGCGAAATCTACCCCGGTGTTTGTAAATGCCCGGGAAAAGGTAGTGCGTTCGGGAGGTAGGTCTCCCATGATTTGGGTCTGAACCCGAGAAGGGAGATCTTATGGACAAACTGGACCAGGAGGCGCGTAAAGTGACAGGCGTACGGTAGGATAATTGGATGGCGTTCATTGTACGGGAGGTCCAGGGATGCAGACAGACGGCCGCCCACCCGCAGGATGCTACAACTATCGATGAAGGGGTTGAGAGCAAGGACTTCGCTTTTTGTCCCAATAGGTTTCCCTGATTTTAAATTCCCTAATTCCTCAGAATAATGTTTCTGTTGGTAGATGGCAATAAGACGTTGAGTCGTAGCCTTAATTTCGTCGGGCGAAATTAGGTGTGACGGATTCCAAAGTCTCGGCCAACAGAACCGCTCCACACAGCTCCAATCGGGGTAAGGAAATGGTCTTCACTGGGGCTACTCTTGTTTTCGCCATTAGCAGGTTAACGTAAACCTGATCTTTCATTTTGACTCTTAAAAAAACTGTGGCTGCGTATGCTTTTTCGGAGGCATCGCAGAATCCGTGTATTTCCACGTCGTTGGATGGCGTGAAATACACCCATCGTGGAATCCGAATGTTATTAACTTCATTGTAGTTGTGCATAAAGCTTTGCCACCTATCTAAAGTTTGATCAGATACTCTCTCGTCCCAGTCTGTCCGCTCTAGCCAAATGTTTTGCATAATCATTTTGGCTACTATGATGACTGGGCCCAGCCATCCTAATGGATCGAAGAGTTTAGCGATGGCTGAGAGTATGGCCCGTTTAGTAATGCTATCCTTATTTGCGATGGGCTTAGCTGTAAAATAAAACTGGTCAGAATGTGCGTTCCAGCGGATTCCGAGTGTTTTGACCGTACTGGAGTCTTCGAACTCCAGAAAGTCCTCGTTCAGTCGATGATGTTTGGGTATTCCCTGTAGTATTTTGTTGCAATTCGACGTCCATTTTCGAAGGGCTAAGCCCGCGGACTGTAATGCACGCGTAATTTCATCACGAGCCTTGATAGCGTAGTCGATAGTATGCCCTCCTGAGAGAACATCATCGACGTACATACTTGTTCGCAGGATATTTGCTGCGATGGGTAATGAAGTCTCCACGTCATCCGCTAACTGATGCAGTGTTCGGATGGCTAAGTATGGAGCACAATTAACTCCAAAGGTTACCGTCTGTAACTCGTAGACGGTGATAGGGTTCTCAGGTCTGGTCCGGAAAACTATTCTTTGAAATTTGGTCTGATTGGGGTTGACCCATATCTGACGATACATTTTTTCGATGTCGCTATTAAACACGTATCTATAGAATCTCCATCTGAGAAGCAGTATTGTTAAATCGGCCTGAAGTACTGGACCTGGATGAAGTACGTCGTTAAGGCTTGTGCCATTAGCAGTAGGGCACGAAGCGTTAAAAACCACCCGGACTTTGGTAGTTGTACTCTCTTCCTTGATAACCGCATGATGCGGCAGGAAGTAGCAGTCCGTTGACTGGGGTGGTATCATTGTGGGAACCTTAGACATGTGTCCTAACTCCGACAATACTCTATTGTACTCTCTCTGTAGGTCCGGTGTCTTAACCAGGCGGGTCTCATTCCTGTAAAATTGAGAACAAACGCCTTTTAATGAGGGTCCTAAGCATATATCGTTGGCAAACTCTTGTTTAAAGGGAAGGGAGACAATGTATTTGCCATCAGAGCCCCGTTCCGTTGTTGCTTTGAAAAGTGCCTCGCAATAGGCATTATCGTCGTTTAGTGCCTTTTTCTTAGGCACATCTTCCAACTCCCAGAAAGCGGTTAACTGTTTATCTAGGCTTATCTCGTTAAAAAATGATACCCTATTATTAGTGGGCTGTGCTGTTTCTGCTCGACCGGTCAGTATCCACCTGAAGACGGTTTCTTGGGCGAGAAGCGTGCTCATCACGTTCTTCCTTATACCGTTCAATATTATCTTTGCATATATGTCGCCTCCTAGGATGAGGTCGACTGGTTCGTTAACGAAGAACCTCTTATCCGCTAGAATCAAGTCAGGAAACGCTTGCTGGGTCAATGCACTGACCTGACAAGTCGGAAGGTCCCCTGTAAGTTGTGGTAGGACTAGGACCATTGTATCAATGCTAACTAATGGGTCGATGAGGGAGCCTATTGTAATAGAGCACGACTCTGTTACCTGCGCGGACAGTGTATTGTTTATGCCTGAAACTTGGATGTTCAGGCGTTTAGATGGCAGGTTTATTCTCCTTTTCAGTCTTTCAGTTATGAAAGAGCACTCAGAGCCGGAGTCAACAAGTGCTCTGGCCGAGAAATCCACTCCATTATAGTGGATCTTAATGCGTGCGGTTCCCAACAATACCCCTTTAGTTGTATTGGCATGTAATGTAGAAACATTATTAACATTTTCGTTTCTATTTGCAGACTCAAGCCTTGCCCTAGCCTGTTGCGAAGTTGAGGGCCTATCATCGTTGGAGTTGCGGTTCCAACTTCGATTATTTGCGTTGGTGTTTCGGTTCCGACTTTGATTGTTGGAGTTGGTGTTCCGGTTCCAACTTTGGTGGTTTCCTTGGGGTTGTGCTGTTGGCAGGTGGAGTAAGGTGTTGTGCCTCAAGTGACACAAGGTGCAGTTAAGCGGATGAGGGCAGCGTGTCACGGTGTGTTTGTCTGACAAACAGTTTAGGCAAGACCTTTTTTCCTTAATAAAGGTTATTCTGTCTTGTATGGACAGCCTTCGGAAATTTTGACAATCCCGCAATCTGTGCTCCTTGGTGTTGCACATTTGACACCAGCCAGGAGGGACGCTGGCTTGGTAAACTCCGAGTTTCCTCGGCGTTTCCCGTGAACTATTTGACCGTTGATTCATGGGTGTTTTTGGGCCTATGCTACCCTTCAGGTCGGAAACTGTTTCCAACGTTTGGAAACGGTTGGACAGGAATTTGTCCATATCTTCCCATTTTGGTATCTCTGTTTTGTTCTCAATGGTCTGTTCCCATAGAGCCAGAGTACATTCCGGAAGTTTGGTGGAGCATAAATATGTTATTATTGCATCCCAATTAGATATGTCAATTTGATGACATTGAAGCGACGAGATGCAGTTATTTATGTCTCTTTGTAGTTGCTTAATCTTTGTACCGCATTCTTTCTAAACTGCGGTCAGACTAAACAAAGATTTCAATTGTGTATTGACTAGGATACGTTTGTTTTCGTACCTGTCACTTAAATTTTTCCAGGCTGTAGTAAAGCCTTCATTGGTTAATGGGCACCTGCGGACTATTTCCTTCGCCTCCCCTTGAGTTTTTTGGTTGAGGTGATACAATTTTTCAACCGGGGTAAGGCGTTTATTTAATATGTATATGGCCGTGAACATATCCCTAAATGTTGGCCAGGATAGATAATCGCCCTTAAACACATCGGTGTCACAGGGCGGAAGCCGAATATTATTTTCACGGCTGGATGTATCATCAGTACTTTGTTGTTTTTGTGGTTGTATGGGCTGTGCTGACAGCTTTTCCAGCTGAGCATTCATAGCAGCCATGCATTTCATGTAGCATGCGAAACACGTTTTATTTTTTTGCTTTATGGATTGCAAATCTTCCTTGGTGGTCTCTTTGTGGGACAATAGGCTGTCATAAGTCGTTTTCGTCTTCTTCCGTTGTGACTTCAGCTCCTCTTGCTGTAGTGCAAGGGTGTGCTTATCCATTTCTTCAATATTAGTAGAGCTCCATTCTTGCTCGAACTCCACTATGCAGTCGGACTGTCTCCATTCTCTTTATTTGCTTAAATATTTTGTATATTTACAGAGAAGTGGACTCAGCAGTAGTGACTCAGGAAGATGTCTTGCTTTGGACTAAGCGAAATTTTTTATAAAACGATGATTTGATTCAAATCTCTGGAGATTTGATGTATAAAATTTGTGATAGACAAATTATGTCTTTAAAAGTGTGTGATATAAATCTCTGAAGATTTAGTATATCAACAACGGTGTATATGAAACAAATCTCTGAAGATTTAATGTCTCAAAAGTGTAAAAGAAACAAATCTCTGAAGATTTAATGTCTCTAAAGTGTATAAGAAACAAATCTCTGAAGATTTAATGTCTCTAAAAAGAATGTGAAACCGAAAGAAATCTCTGAAGATTTAATTTCTCTAAAGTGTATAAGAAACAAATCTCTGAAGATTTAATGTCTCTAAAGTGTTTGTGAACCGATCTAAATCTCTGAAGATTTAGTGTAACAAGGACTGTGTATATGAAACCGAAATAAATCTCTGAAGATTTAATGTTTCAAAAGTATTTGTGTAACAGATAACCTCTGGAGGTTTAGTGTTTCCAAAATGTATGGTGATAACAAATAAAAGTCTCTGAAGACTCAATGTATCAACAAAGTGTATGTGGCACAGATAGAAATCTCGGTACAGATTCAATGTGCTTGGGTATTGTGAACCCTGTATAGCCAAACCAAGTAAAATAAAGTGAAATTCCAAACAAAAATTAACGCAATTGTGTTTGTCCAGATATTCGTGGACTAGTGATAATTGTTAATTTAATCTTTAAATTATACAAGTAAATGTGTTTGTTAAGCGACACTTGTAAATTGTGTACGCTTTAAATATTTATATCACAAGCCACCCAACGTAGATGATGAATATATGGTGTGTTGATGAACTGATTCATGTGATGTGAACTTTGTGATGGATTTTTTAAAAAAGCATCAACTAAGTGAAAATTAAAAGTTATTTTGGAGAACGTTTCCACACGAAGTGGTAGAGCAGACAGATGTTCAGTGCAGTGATAAGTGTCTATATAAAAAAACAAAAAAAAATTCACTGACTGCTTGCCTTGAGCTGTGTCGGATAAGTCTTACCACTGGTGGGGGACTTAACCGATAGTCAAAAGGCGATATTGCGCTGTCAAGCACACAAGGTTTTCACTTACTTTGTTTTTTAAAAAAAATCACTCACAAAGTTCACTTACGTTTTGTACGTATTAAAAAAAATATGGTGCATGAACTAAACAAACCAACGTACCTTGAGTGATGAAACTCTGTTGAGCAGATGGACTGTATTTGGCAAATTGGTGAGCAGTGATGCTGATGTGATGTGTTGATATGATGTGATGTGATTAGAGCTGACTGTAAGCTGTGATGTGGTGTGAGTACTGGATGTATTTATGTGTATTTGTGTAACTCGCTGGTCTGTATTCGCTGGTATGGTAGCTCGCTTATTGCCTTTGGACTTTTGTGCCTTGGTAATTAATTTTATGCTGGATTTTAGAAACTGTGTTTATTCCTTGGTAGCTGGATTTTAAGCAATCTTGATTTGGCTTGATTTATGTTGCCGGTTCGAATTTCCGGTGAGATGGACCAAATGTTACGTGCGGCCAATGGCAATGGCGGGATGCTCGCACGTAATAATATGCAAAGAAAATGAAAAGAGCGGCGAGTGAATAAGGATATAAACAATGGTATTCAAATGCAAATATGTACAATAGTTTTTATTAAAAGTAATTTGTATGTGAAAATGAAATGTAATGGAGTGGATGTAATTACAAAGTGCACAATAAAAATTATGGTATGGAAAATGTAATTGTTTACTTTACCTTGGTTTGGCAGCTGATGACTCTCGTATGCTCGGAAAAGAAGTGATCGAGTGTCTAGATAAATGTCAGCTCTGTACCGCCGCCGACAGCCTACATTTGTAGGATTCGAAGGGGTAAGAGCTGTTATCGGTATAAAGATAAAAATTAAAAGTAATTGCGCGGAAGATATACGGTTTGTTACGAGGGGCGGCCGATATATTTAGACCGGTGGTCTAAACATAGTACGTCATATCACTTGCATATCAATTTCTCATGTTAATACACATTTCGACAACATATTGATATAAAAACTGCCAATCTCACATTTGTATAACATTCTCATGTTAAAACGGCATAAACCACGCTGCAGTTGACATTTATCACGTTCATAACACATTTCGAAAACCTGCTTCCCGTAAAATCCTATGAAAATTGTAAACCTAACAATTGCAAAACTATCTCATGTTAAAATTACGTGAATTGACATGTTTCATCCCTGCAGCCAAATTCCGAAGTACTCAGCAAACATACTAGTTCATTTACTAAACATTTTGTGCATATGCATACCAGTTCATTGTTGATTAGTTTTAAAACCAGTCAATGCCAAACTACTCAGCGAAAATTCTAGTTCATTGACTATACATTTTGTGGCGTATGCATACTAGTTAATTGCTGATTAGCGTTAAACCAGTCAATGCCAAACTACTCAGCAAACAACATAGTTCGTTGACTATACATTTTGTGGTGTATTTATACTAGTTCGTTGCTGATTAGCTTCAAACCAGTCAAGGCCAAACTACTCAGCAAACAATATAGTTCATTGACTATACATTTTGTGGTGTATTCATACTAGTTCATTTGTGGTCACCTTTAAACCAGTCAATGTCGAACTACTCAGCAAACAACCTAGTTCATGGACTATACATTTTGTGGTGTATTTATACTAGTTCGTTGGTGATAAGTTTCAAACCAGTCAAGGGCAAACTACTCAGAAAACAATATAGTTCATTGACTATACATTTTGTGGTGTATTCTTACTAGTTCATTTCTGATCACCTTTAAACCAGTCAATGTCGAACTACTCAGCAAACAACATAGTTCATGGACTATACATTTTGTGGTGTATTTATACTAGTTCGTTGCTGATTACCTTCAAACCAGTCAAGGCCAAACTACTCAGCAAACAATATAGTTAATTGACTATACATTTTGTGGTGTATTCATACTAGTTCATTTCTGATCACCTTTAAACCAGTCAATGTCGAACTACTCAGCAAACAACATAGTTCATTGGCTATAGATTTTGTGGTGTATTTATACTAGTTCGTTGCTGATTAGCTTCAAACCAGTCAAGGCCAAACTACTCAGCAAACAATGTAATTCATTGACTATACATTTTGTGGTGTATTCATTCTAGTTCATTTCTGATCACCTTTAAACCAGTCAATGTCGAACTACTCAGCAAACAACCTAGTTCATGGACTATACATTTTGTGGTGTATTTATACTAGTTCGTTGGTGATAAGTTTCAAACCAGTCAAGGGCAAACTACTCAGAAAACAATATAGTTCATTGACTATACATTTTGTGGTGTATTATTACTAGTTCATTTCTGATCACCTTTAAACCAGTCAATGTCGAACTACTCAGCAAACAACATAGTTCATGGACTAAACATTTTGTGGTGTATTTATACTAGTTCGTTGCTGATTACCTTCAAACCAGTCAAGGCCAAACTACTCAGCAAACAACATAGTTCATTGGCTATAGATTTTGTGGTGTATTTATACTAGTTCGTTGCTGATTAGCTTCAAACCAGTCAAGGCCAAACTACTCAGCAAATAATATATTTCATTGACTGCACATTTTGTGGCGTATTCATACTAGTTCATTTCTGATTAGCTTTAAACCAGACAATGCCAAACTACTCAGCAACATTATAGTTCTTCGACTATACATTTTGTGGTGTATTCATACTAGTTAATTTCTGACTACCTTCAAACTAATCACTTCCAAACTACTCAGCAGACACCTAGCTCGTTTACTACACATTTTATGGGTGTTTTTATACTAGCT
This sequence comes from Campiglossa producta, assembly GCA_964058755.1. Classification (NCBI taxonomy): domain Eukaryota; kingdom Metazoa; phylum Arthropoda; class Insecta; order Diptera; family Tephritidae; genus Campiglossa; species Campiglossa producta. Next base: position 81,602,982 of record CAXKVI010000003.1, on the reverse strand, counting down.
CATTGCTGATTACCCTTAAACCAATCAATGCCAATCTAATCAGAAAACATACTAGTATACAACTATAATTTGCTGGGCGAAATCATACTAGTCAGAAAAATCCTGGTTCGTACTAGTATGCAAGTATGTATGAATCTCGGTTGAAATCATACTACACCTTTTTCAGTTTATATTCAGAAAGCTTTCTGAATATCAATTGTAATTTTCTGAATGTGAATTGTATTTTTCTGAATATCAAATAGAAATTCTGAAAATGAATTGTTACTTTCTGAATATAAACTGAAAAAGGTGTAGTCAGAATAAGTCTAATCTATTTTAGAAAAAATACTAATAGGAAAAATTCCATTTCATACTACATTATTATTATAAGGCCTTAATCCACCGCGACCTTTAGTACGATCTATTGTACTGCATGGTACTATGCAAACATTATTTGAAATTTTTGGTCGGCTTCTTTTTTTCTCTTGTAATTCACAGATGCTTTTGCGTGTTTGGGTAAATACAAATATGATGCTGATGTATATATGATCTAGTATATGAACTGCTATATTTCTGGTGTATATACATACATAGAAAAACGGCACTGGTAAAATTAACAATCTCGTACTGTTATCCTGTAGTTGACCAAATTTTGGTTGCTTGAACGATAATTTTAGTTGAAGTAACTGCATTCAATTGTTTAAACAGTCATACATTTGTCAATTTTTAAAAAAACTGTGGGTCCCGCAAACTTGTAGGAAAAAATCAAAGCAGCACATTATAAGTTGGAAGAGAAACTTGGCAAAAATCTCGTTAGAGGTTATGACAACCTGTTGGTATATAACCACCCTTTTTTTACGTTGCGGCATAAACTTGAGTTTATTTACAACAACAATATAAATTAACTCTAACAATGCTCCTTTAACTCGAGTTTATGGCCCAGCATGAGAGCAGTCTTACTTTGACTCTTTTTCAAGTTAAAATAAGACTTACTTTTATCTATATTTACATATGTGGGACCGGAACTCCGCAGTCAACTTAACCTTAAGTAACCTTTATTTACCTTACCTAAAAATACAACCCTAAAGCCCCAATTACATAAAACTTTGTGAAACTTTGACAAATGCGCGCCTCGTTTTTGAGTATTTGCCAAAATTTAGCTTCGCTTAACGTTCAAAAAACTTTGTATGAAAGGGGATCCTACAAAGTTTAATGCAATCGGGCCTTTACCTATATAATCAAACTTGACGAACGCGCAACTTGAAAGGAGCCATTGCAAGTTGAATACAATTATTAAATTAAAAATACAATAAACTACATAATTTAAAAAGTATAGAATAAAAAAAAAATGGGTTGACTTTACCGAGAATCCCCTCGTGAAGGGTGGATACCTTGCCGCGGTACGAGGGCTTAAGTCGATAGCCACAGGGCTACGCTGCCCTTGTGATCATAGCTCCGTACGGCACTTCATCACGAGAGCAGCCTAGCCTCTCTGGCGCGACGACAAAGATCTTCCCCCTCCCAATCCAGGGTGTTATGCGACCACGTGCCCATTGGACGTTTGCAGCCGGGAGGCAAATCGTGGCTGTATTTGAACGGAGCCTCTCTGATACCGGGTCGCCTCAGAGAGTAAGCATGGCCTTACCGCGGTACGGGGCACTGCCGCGGCGGACGACACATTTTCCCCTACTCTTCCCTTGACCCTAAGCTGGCCTTGTCCGGCGATGGGTCGTACGAACATGATGAACTCAAATAACGCAAATAAAAACGAAAAACCCAAAAAGCAAACAACGCCAAATTTCACTCCTCAGCAAAGGAGAGTTATGGAGGAGCAGGCGAGAAAGCAACAACAACGCCAGAGGACAACCTCCGTTCCACAATCAAGGGGGGGATCGACAGATGGCAACTACGAGTCGGTCAACCAACCCTCTATCGAGTAAGATTGACTTGATGGGAGCTAGCACCAGTGCGGTTGCCAACGCAGCTAAGCGGACAACGGCGGATGCTAAACTCCCATCAACCTCTGATATGAAAACCAGTATCTTTACGTCTGTGGCAGCGGTCTCACGACCTGGCCGCGGAGTTTCGAAGGGGAAGGAAGCTGCAACTGATATTTCGGCAAGGGGAGCGACCGCGATGGCAACTACGGGTCCGCACTCCCGGGAGACATCTCCCCGCCGCTTCACATACCACGAGAAAAGATTGGCTGCAAAGATCCTGAAGAGGTATGAAGGGGTACCGCAGGAGTCGCTGTCGCCGAATTCCAGTAAATCGGTAGAGCTAGCGAAAGCTGTGATACCGGATTTCCAAAATTCTTACGTGCCAAAGAGGTTAAAAGTTAACCCTTTCAAGCGCCAGAGATCGGACCTGGAGTTAAATCCCCCTCCCAAGCGGCATCAGAATACCTCTGGAGCGGGCAAACTAAGCTTTGCTGAGGTAACCAAGGACAGGATCCTTATAGGCGTCCTTGACCGAGGCAATGACCGTCTGGCCATCCCCAAGGACCGGTGGCGTTACGTGCGAAATGAACTCGGCAACATTCTTCTCAACGTTGCTCCGGAGTTTCTGGGTAGTTCGGCGCGAGTAACGGATGCGGATTGGCACCAGGGTCAGATCAAATTACTCGCATGCGAGGATGCAAAAACCGTAGCACTGTATAAGGCAGCAGCTGCTAAAATGGGTGAAGTCTACAAGGGCGCAAAGATAGAGGTCGTCGACTGGAAGGACATTCCAGCTCGTCCAAGGGCAAGGACGTGGATTCCGGCCATCCCTGACGAACCCGACAGAATTCTCGGGATGCTACGGCTAATGAATCCGTCCCTCCCAACGCATGACTGGAGTGTCAATCTGGTCGGGGATGCGGTGGGGCCCGACAGACAGGTGGTGTTCACCATGAATAAAGAGTCAATCGAGCCCCTCAAAAGGTGCAATGGCCTAGTACACTACAGCATAGGCCAGATCGTTATCCACGTATATCGTGGTGATGCTCAGCGCGCTGCCTTCTCGGCTGCTCCGGGGGAACCGTAAAACGAATTACCAGAAGAGGAAGCGGAGGATTCCGATGCGGAAAGCATGTTATCCGCCACGTCCCTTGCCGATAGTGCTGTGAACAACTCGGAGATGGAGGACAGCCTACAGGACGAGGAAGTCCTCGACGTCACGGTGGTAGCAGCCAACGCTGAGCGATTAACATCTAACGCTACAGGCAGCAGGACTCCTGCAACGCCATATCGGGCAGTTAATCGGAACAACTCGTCGTTGATAGGCAACCTCCGGAATGGGGCAAACCTCGACGACATGGGGACTGCAGGGAAGTCTGTGCGCTCTCATGTTGGTGGTGCTTCAGATTAATCTGCACAAATCTCAAGTAGCTTCGGCTGCTTTAAGTAGTCGTCTTTCTAAAGGCGACGGGGATGTGGTCCTCATCCAAGAACCCTGGGTCAATAGCTCGAGAATCTGCGGATTGGGGACTAAGGGCTTCAAGCTCATTCGAGCCAGCGAGGAGAGCAAAGTCCGAACGTGTATTTTGGTCAAGTCTGAGTTGAACTCCTTTCTCCTACCTAACTACACCAATAGTGATATTACCGCTATCAGTCTAACGGTCGACAGCACCCGCCTGACGGTGGCGTCGGTCTATATGCCCTACGACGCCGAAGAACCCCCACCACAAACGGAGGTGAAAGACCTGGTGTCAAATTTCTGCACGGGTAATCTTATTATTGGAGCGGACGCTAATGCTCACCATGTCCAATGGGGCAGTTCCGATATCAATGCCAGGGGCGAGTCTCTGTTTGATTACCTCTTAACAACCAACCTGGTAATTTGCAACGTGGGTAATGAGCCTACTTTTATCACTAAGACCCGTAGGGAGGCCATAGACCTCACTATCTGTAGTGAAGACGCTTATGGGTGGGTCAGAAAATGGCGGGTTCTGGAAGAATATTCATTCTACGACCACCTTAACATAGAAATGGTTTTAGACTTTATTGTAGAACAACCAATCATTAAGCGCAATCCACGTAACACAAATTGGCAGTTACACAATGAAATATTAGACAGAGACCTCCCAGTACTGCCCTCACAAGCCCCCTCATCAGTAGAGGAGCTGGAGGATCTTGTTACTACATTTACATCGGCGCTCTCAAATGCTCTAGGACAGGCTTGTCCAGTGACAAAACCACGCGGTAAACACAGGCCATAATGGTGGTCCTACGATTTGGACTCGTTCCGCAAATCATGCCGGAAACAATTTAACAAGGCCAAGAGCCTCATTGGCACGAATATAAAGCTAAAATTAGGGCCTACAAAAAAGCTCTGAGACAGGCGAAGAGAACTTCGTGGGGAAATTTCTGTACTGGCGTCGAAAAGGTCGACGACACAGCGAGACTTAGACGAGTCCTCTCGAAAACCCAAACAGCCATCAGCTATTTGCGAAAAACTGACGGATCCTGGACCAGCACGGAAGAGGAAACCCTTGAGCTGCTCTTGAATACACATTTTCCGGGGAATCTGCATGAAGCACCACTAGTACCTGCAACAAACCTGGCAGTAAAAAAACTCATCACTGAGGAAAGGGTAAGGTGGCCAGTTAAGAGCTTTGAACCGTATAAGGAAGGAGAATGTTCAACAGCGCCAGAAGAAAGCTTGCATCGCTCTTTACACATGCAAAAGAGCCATTGGCAAAAAATGGGGGCTCAGCCCTAGAGTATGCAGTTGGATATACACGGCCATCATTCATCCAATCATGCTATATGGAGTCGTCGTATGGTGGCCTGCGCTGAGCAAGGCAACATACCTCAATCTGTTGCGGAAAGTCCATAGATCCAATATGATCTGTATAAACGGTGCGCTAAGGACAACGCCCAACGAAGCCCTCCAGGTCATTCTGGGCATTTTGCCACTTGATCTGGAAGGGTTTAGGGCAGCAGCGGCATCAGCTCTGCGCCTTAGAGAAACCTCCAGTTGGGGTGCGGTACTATTGGACACTCCAGTATTCTGGAATCTTACAGCTTTCTCCCTCTAAGCACAGATCGTTGTGCGACCACCACAGTCGGTGATAGCTGTTTCAAAATAAACATTCCCAGCAGAGAAGACTGGGGGAGGACGGATTGGTGTCCCGAAACAAATAGTGGCACTTCCATATACACCGACGGCTCGAAGTTGGCCGGCAGAGTTGGAGGAGGGGTTTATTCAAGGGATTTGGAACTTGAGCTCTCCTTCAGACTACCTGATCATTTTAGCGTCTTCCAGGCGGAAGTCTCGGCAATCCTAGACGCCGCGGCCTGGTTAAGCAAACGTGTTATCGGAGAAGATATCGCTATTTTCAGCGATAGCCAAGCGGCCATCAAATCCCTTGGCTCATACACGTTCAACTCTGAACTGACGCTCAGCTGTCGTCGACCTCTTCAGGAGATGGCCCAACAGAACCGCGTAAACCTCATATGGGTCCCGGGACATAGGGACATTGAGGGAAACTGTAAGGCAGACGAGCTTGCAGGGCACGACCAAGCAGGTTCTTCAGGATAAAGAGCGCTTAGGTATGCCGTTTGCCACATGCAAACTAATGCTGAAGGAGCACACACTCCGTCAAGCCAACGAAAGATGGCTGCGTTTACTACACATTTTATGGGTGTTTTTATACTAGCTCATTGCTGATTACCCTTAAACCAATCAATGCCAATCTAATCAGAAAACATACTAGTATACAACTATAATTTGCTGGGCGAAATCATACTAGTCAGAAAAATCCTGGTTCGTACTAGTATGCAAGTATGTATGAATCTCGGTTGAAATCATACTACACCTTTTTCAGTTTATATTCAGAAAGCTTTCTGAATATCAATTGTAATTTTCTGAATGTGAATTGTATTTTTCTGAATATCAAATAGAAATTCTGAAAATGAATTGTTACTTTCTGAATATAAACTGAAAAAGGTGTAGTCAGAATAAGTCTAATCTATTTTAGAAAAAATACTAATAGGAAAAATTCCATTTCATACTACATTATTATTATAAGGCCTTAATCCACCGCGACCTTTAGTACGATCTATTGTACTGCATGGTACTATGCAAACATTATTTGAAATTTTTGGTCGGCTTCTTTTTTTCTCTTGTAATTCACAGATGCTTTTGCGTGTTTGGGTAAATACAAATATGATGCTGATGTATATATGATCTAGTATATGAACTGCTATATTTCTGGTGTATATACATACATAGAAAAACGGCACTGGTAAAATTAACAATCTCGTACTGTTATCCTGTAGTTGACCAAATTTTGGTTGCTTGAACGATAATTTTAGTTGAAGTAACTGCATTCAATTGTTTAAACAGTCATACATTTGTCAATTTTTAAAAAAACTGTGGGTCCCGCAAACTTGTAGGAAAAAATCAAAGCAGCACATTATAAGTTGGAAGAGAAACTTGGCAAAAATCTCGTTAGAGGTTATGACAACCTGTTGGTATATAACCACCCTTTTTTTACGTTGCGGCATAAACTTGAGTTTATTTACAACAACAATATAAATTAACTCTAACAATGCTCCTTTAACTCGAGTTTATGGCCCAGCATGAGAGCAGTCTTACTTTGACTCTTTTTCAAGTTAAAATAAGACTTACTTTTATCTATATTTACATATGTGGGACCGGAACTCCGCAGTCAACTTAACCTTAAGTAACCTTTATTTACCTTACCTAAAAATACAACCCTAAAGCCCCAATTACATAAAACTTTGTGAAACTTTGACAAATGCGCGCCTCGTTTTTGAGTATTTGCCAAAATTTAGCTTCGCTTAACGTTCAAAAAACTTTGTATGAAAGGGGATCCTACAAAGTTTAATGCAATCGGGCCTTTACCTATATAATCAAACTTGACGAACGCGCAACTTGAAAGGAGCCATTGCAAGTTGAATACAATTATTAAATTAAAAATACAATAAACTACATAATTTAAAAAGTATAGAATAAAAAAAAAATGGGTTGACTTTACCGAGAATCCCCTCGTGAAGGGTGGATACCTTGCCGCGGTACGAGGGCTTAAGTCGATAGCCACAGGGCTACGCTGCCCTTGTGATCATAGCTCCGTACGGCACTTCATCACGAGAGCAGCCTAGCCTCTCTGGCGCGACGACAAAGATCTTCCCCCTCCCAATCCAGGGTGTTATGCGACCACGTGCCCATTGGACGTTTGCAGCCGGGAGGCAAATCGTGGCTGTATTTGAACGGAGCCTCTCTGATACCGGGTCGCCTCAGAGAGTAAGCATGGCCTTACCGCGGTACGGGGCACTGCCGCGGCGGACGACACATTTTCCCCTACTCTTCCCTTGACCCTAAGCTGGCCTTGTCCGGCGATGGGTCGTACGAACATGATGAACTCAAATAACGCAAATAAAAACGAAAAACCCAAAAAGCAAACAACGCCAAATTTCACTCCTCAGCAAAGGAGAGTTATGGAGGAGCAGGCGAGAAAGCAACAACAACGCCAGAGGACAACCTCCGTTCCACAATCAAGGGGGGGATCGACAGATGGCAACTACGAGTCGGTCAACCAACCCTCTATCGAGTAAGATTGACTTGATGGGGGCTAGCACCAGTGCGGTTGCCAACGCAGCTAAGCGGACAACGGCGGATGCTAAACTCCCATCAACCTCTGATATGAAAACCAGTATCTTTACGTCTGTGGCAGCGGTCTCACGACCTGGCCTCGGAGTTTCGAAGGGGAAGGAAGCTGCAACTGATATTTCGGCAAGGGGAGCGACCGCGATGGCAACTACGGGTCCGCACTCCCGGGAGACATCTCCCCGCCGCTTCACATACCACGAGAAAAGATTGGCTGCAAAGATCCTGAAGAGGTATGAAGGGGTACCGCAGGAGTCGCTGTCGCCGAATTCCAGTAAATCGGTAGAGCTAGCGAAAGCTGTGATACCGGATTTCCAAAATTCTTACGTGCCAAAGAGGTTAAAAGTTAACCCTTTCAAGCGCCAGAGATCGGACCTGGAGTTAAATCCCCCTCCCAAGCGGCATCAGAATACCTCTGGAGCGGGCAAACTAAGCTTTGCTGAGGTAACCAAGGACAGGATCCTTATAGGCGTCCTTGACCGAGGCAATGACCGTCTGGCCATCCCCAAGGACCGGTGGCGTTACGTGCGAAATGAACTCGGCAACATTCTTCTCAACGTTGCTCCGGAGTTTCTGGGTAGTTCGGCGCGAGTAACGGATGCGGATTGGCACCAGGGTCAGATCAAATTACTCGCATGCGAGGATGCAAAAACCGTAGCACTGTATAAGGCAGCAGCTGCTAAAATGGGTGAAGTCTACAAGGGCGCAAAGATAGAGGTCGTCGACTGGAAGGACATTCCAGCTCGTCCAAGGGCAAGGACGTGGATTCCGGCCATCCCTGACGAACCCGACAGAATTCTCGGGATGCTACGGCTAATGAATCCGTCCCTCCCAACGCATGACTGGAGTGTCAATCTGGTCGGGGATGCGGTGGGGCCCGACAGACAGGTGGTGTTCACCATGAATAAAGAGTCAATCGAGCCCCTCAAAAGGTGCAATGGCCTAGTACACTACAGCATAGGCCAGATCGTTATCCACGTATATCGTGGTGATGCTCAGCGCGCTGCCTTCTCGGCTGCTCCGGGGGAACCGGAAAACGAATTACCAGAAGAGGAAGCGGAGGATTCCGATGCGGAAAGCATGTTATCCGCCACGTCCCTTGCCGATAGTGCTGTGAACAACTCGGAGATGGAGGACAGCCTACAGGACGAGGAAGTCCTCGACGTCACGGTGGTAGCAGCCAACGCTGAGCGATTAACATCTAACGCTACAGGCAGCAGGACTCCTGCAACGCCATATCGGGCAGTTAATCGGAACAACTCGTCGTTGATAGGCAACCTCCGGAATGGGGCAAACCTCGACGACATGGGGACTGCAGGGAAGTCTGTGCGCTCTCATGTTGGTGGTGCTTCAGATTAATCTGCACAAATCTCAAGTAGCTTCGGCTGCTTTAAGTAGTCGTCTTTCTAAAGGCGACGGGGATGTGGTCCTCATCCAAGAACCCTGGGTCAATAGCTCGAGAATCTGCGGATTGGGGACTAAGGGCTTTAAGCTCATTCGAGCCAGCGAGGAGAGCAAAGTCCGAACGTGTATTTTGGTCAAGTCTGAGTTGAACTCCTTTCTCCTACCTAACTACACCAATAGTGATATTACCGCTATCAGTCTAACGGTCGACAGCACCCGCCTGACGGTGGCGTCGGTCTATATGCCCTACGACGCCGAAGAACCCCCACCACAAACGGAGGTGAAAGACCTGGTGTCAAATTTCTGCACGGGTAATCTTATTATTGGAGCGGACGCTAATGCTCACCATGTCCAATGGGGCAGTTCCGATATCAATGCCAGGGGCGAGTCTCTGTTTGATTACCTCTTAACAACCAACCTGGTAATTTGCAACGTGGGTAATGAGCCTACTTTTATCACTAAGACCCGTAGGGAGGCCATAGACCTCACTATCTGTAGTGAAGACGCTTATGGGTGGGTCAGAAAATGGCGGGTTCTGGAAGAACATTCATTCTACGACCACCTTAACATAGAAATGGTTTTAGACTTTATTGTAGAACAACCAATCATTAAGCGCAATCCACGTAACACAAATTGGCAGTTACACAATGAAATATTAGACAGAGACCTCCCAGTACTGCCCTCACAAGCCCCCTCATCAGTAGAGGAGCTGGAGGATCTTGTTACTACATGTACATCGGCGCTCTCAAATGCTCTAGGACAGGCTTGTCCAGTGACAAAACCACGCGGTAAACACAGGCCATAATGGTGGTCCTACGATTTGGACTCGTTCCGCAAATCATGCCGGAAACAATTTAACAAGGCCAAGAGCCTCATTGGCACGAATATAAAGCTAAAATTAGGGCCTACAAAAAAGCTCTGAGACAGGCGAAGAGAACTTCGTGGGGAAATTTCTGTACTGGCGTCGAAAAGGTCGACGACACAGCGAGACTTAGACGAGTCCTCTCGAAAACCCAAACAGCCATCAGCTATTTGCGAAAAACTGACGGATCCTGGACCAGCACGGAAGAGGAAACCCTTGAGCTGCTCTTGAATACACATTTTCCGGGGAATCTGCATGAAGCACCACTAGTACCTGCAACAAACCTGGCAGTAAAAAAACTCATCACTGAGGAAAGGGTAAGGTGGCCAGTTAAGAGCTTTGAACCGTATAAGGAAGGAGAATGTTCAACAGCGCCAGAAGAAAGCTTGCATCGCTCTTTACACATGCAAAAGAGCCATTGGCAAAAAATGGGGGCTCAGCCCTAGAGTATGCAGTTGGATATACACGGCCATCATTCATCCAATCATGCTATATGGAGTCGTCGTATGGTGGCCTGCGCTGAGCAAGGCAACATACCTCAATCTGTTGCGGAAAGTCCATAGATCCAATATGATCTGTATAAACGGTGCGCTAAGGACAACGCCCAACGAAGCCCTCCAGGTCATTCTGGGCATTTTGCCACTTGATCTGGAAGGGTTTAGGGCAGCAGCGGCATCAGCTCTGCGCCTTAGAGAAACCTCCAGTTGGGGTGCGGTACTATTGGACACTCCAGTATTCTGGAATCTTACAGCTTTCTCCCTCTAAGCACAGATCGTTGTGCGACCACCACAGTCGGTGATAGCTGTTTCAAAATAAACATTCCCAGCAGAGAAGACTGGGGGAGGACGGATTGGTGTCCCGAAACAAATAGTGGCACTTCCATATACACCGACGGCTCGAAGTTGGCCGGCAGAGTTGGAGGAGGGGTTTATTCAAGGGATTTGGAACTTGAGCTCTCCTTCAGACTACCTGATCATTTTAGCGTCTTCCAGGCGGAAGTCTCGGCAATCCTAGACGCCGCGGCCTGGTTAAGCAAACGTGTTATCGGAGAAGATATCGCTATTTTCAGCGATAGCCAAGCGGCCATCAAATCCCTTGGCTCATACACGTTCAACTCTGAACTGACGCTCAGCTGTCGTCGACCTCTTCAGGAGATGGCCCAACAGAACCGCGTAAACCTCATATGGGTCCCGGGACATAGGGACATTGAGGGAAACTGTAAGGCAGACGAGCTTGCAGGGCACGACCAAGCAGGTTCTTCAGGATAAAGAGCGCTTAGGTATGCCGTTTGCCACATGCAAACTAATGCTGAAGGAGCACACACTCCGTCAAGCCAACGAAAGATGGCTGCGTTTACTACACATTTTATGGGTGTTTTTATACTAGCTCATTGCTGATTACCCTTAAACCAATCAATGCCAATCTAATCAGAAAACATACTAGTATACAACTATAATTTGCTGGGCGAAATCATACTAGTCAGAAAAATCCTGGTTCGTACTAGTATGCAAGTATGTATGAATCTCGGTTGAAATCATACTACACCTTTTTCAGTTTATATTCAGAAAGCTTTCTGAATATCAATTGTAATTTTCTGAATGTGAATTGTATTTTTCTGAATATCAAATAGAAATTCTGAAAATGAATTGTTACTTTCTGAATATAAACTGAAAAAGGTGTAGTCAGAATAAGTCTAATCTATTTTAGAAAAAATACTAATAGGAAAAATTCCATTTCATACTACATTATTATTATAAGGCCTTAATCCACCGCGACCTTTAGTACGATCTATTGTACTGCATGGTACTATGCAAACATTATTTGAAATTTTTGGTCGGCTTCTTTTTTTCTCTTGTAATTCACAGATGCTTTTGCGTGTTTGGGTAAATACAAATATGATGCTGATGTATATATGATCTAGTATATGAACTGCTATATTTCTGGTGTATATACATACATAGAAAAACGGCACTGGTAAAATTAACAATCTCGTACTGTTATCCTGTAGTTGACCAAATTTTGGTTGCTTGAACGATAATTTTAGTTGAAGTAACTGCATTCAATTGTTTAAACAGTCATACATTTGTCAATTTTTAAAAAAACTGTGGGTCCCGCAAACTTGTAGGAAAAAATCAAAGCAGCACATTATAAGTTGGAAGAGAAACTTGGCAAAAATCTCGTTAGAGGTTATGACAACCTGTTGGTATATAACCACCCTTTTTTTACGTTGCGGCATAAACTTGAGTTTATTTACAACAACAATATAAATTAACTCTAACAATGCTCCTTTAACTCGAGTTTATGGCCCAGCATGAGAGCAGTCTTACTTTGACTCTTTTTCAAGTTAAAATAAGACTTACTTTTATCTATATTTACATATGTGGGACCGGAACTCCGCAGTCAACTTAACCTTAAGTAACCTTTATTTACCTTACCTAAAAATACAACCCTATAGCCCCAATTACATAAAACTTTGTGAAACTTTGACAAATGCGCGCCTCGTTTTTGAGTATTTGCCAAAATTTAGCTTCGCTTAACGTTCAAAAAACTTTGTATGAAAGGGGATCCTACAAAGTTTAATGCAATCGGGTCTTTACCTATATAATCAAACTTGACGAACGCGCAACTTGAAAGGAGCCATTGCAAGTTGAATACAATTATTAAATTAAAAATACAATAAACTACATAATTTAAAAAGTATAGAATAAAAAAAAAATGGGTTGACTTTACCGAGAATCCCCTCGTGAAGGGTGGATACCTTGCCGCGGTACGAGGGCTTAAGTCGATAGCCACAGGGCTACGCTGCCCTTGTGATCATAGCTCCGTACGGCACTTCATCACGAGAGCAGCCTAGCCTCTCTGGCGCGACGACAAAGATCTTCCCCCTCCCAATCCAGGGTGTTATGCGACCACGTGCCCATTGGACGTTTGCAGCCGGGAGGCAAATCGTGGCTGTATTTGAACGGAGCCTCTCTGATACCGGGTCGCCTCAGAGAGTAAGCATGGCCTTACCGCGGTACGGGGCACTGCCGCGGCGGACGACACATTTTCCCCTACTCTTCCCTTGACCCTAAGCTGGCCTTGTCCGGCGATGGGTCGTACGAACATGATGAACTCAAATAACGCAAATAAAAACGAAAAACCCAAAAAGCAAACAACGCCAAATTTCACTCCTCAGCAAAGGAGAGTTATGGAGGAGCAGGCGAGAAAGCAACAACAACGCCAGAGGACAACCTCCGTTCCACAATCAAGGGGGGGATCGACAGATGGCAACTACGAGTCGGTCAACCAACCCTCTATCGAGTAAGATTGACTTGATGGGAGCTAGCACCAGTGCGGTTGCCAACGCAGCTAAGCGGACAACGGCGGATGCTAAACTCCCATCAACCTCTGATATGAAAACCAGTATCTTTACGTCTGTGGCAGCGGTCTCACGACCTGGCCTCGGAGTTTCGAAGGGGAAGGAAGCTGCAACTGATATTTCGGCAAGGGGAGCGACCGCGATGGCAACTACGGGTCCGCACTCCCGGGAGACATCTCCCCGCCGCTTCACATACCACGAGAAAAGATTGGCTGCAAAGATCCTGAAGAGGTATGAAGGGGTACCGCAGGAGTCGCTGTCGCCGAATTCCAGTAAATCGGTAGAGCTAGCGAAAGCTGTGATACCGGATTTCCAAAATTCTTACGTGCCAAAGAGGTTAAAAGTTAACCCTTTCAAGCGCCAGAGATCGGACCTGGAGTTAAATCCCCCTCCCAAGCGGCATCAGAATACCTCTGGAGCGGGCAAACTAAGCTTTGCTGAGGTAACCAAGGACAGGATCCTTATAGGCGTCCTTGACCGAGGCAATGACCGTCTGGCCATCCCCAAGGACCGGTGGCGTTACGTGCGAAATGAACTCGGCAACATTCTTCTCAACGTTGCTCCGGAGTTTCTGGGTAGTTCGGCGCGAGTAACGGATGCGGATTGGCACCAGGGTCAGATCAAATTACTCGCATGCGAGGATGCAAAAACCGTAGCACTGTATAAGGCAGCAGCTGCTAAAATGGGTGAAGTCTACAAGGGCGCAAAGATAGAGGTCGTCGACTGGAAGGACATTCCAGCTCGTCCAAGGGCAAGGACGTGGATTCCGGCCATCCCTGACGAACCCGACAGAATTCTCGGGATGCTACGGCTAATGAATCCGTCCCTCCCAACGCATGACTGGAGTGTCAATCTGGTCGGGGATGCGGTGGGGCCCGACAGACAGGTGGTGTTCACCATGAATAAAGAGTCAATCGAGCCCCTCAAAAGGTGCAATGGCCTAGTACACTACAGCATAGGCCAGATCGTTATCCACGTATATCGTGGTGATGCTCAGCGCGCTGCCTTCTCGGCTGCTCCGGGGGAACCGGAAAACGAATTACCAGAAGAGGAAGCGGAGGATTCCGATGCGGAAAGCATGTTATCCGCCACGTCCCTTGCCGATAGTGCTGTGAACAACTCGGAGATGGAGGACAGCCTACAGGACGAGGAAGTCCTCGACGTCACGGTGGTAGCAGCCAACGCTGAGCGATTAACATCTAACGCTACAGGCAGCAGGACTCCTGCAACGCCATATCGGGCAGTTAATCGGAACAACTCGTCGTTGATAGGCAACCTCCGGAATGGGGCAAACCTCGACGACATGGGGACTGCAGGGAAGTCTGTGCGCTCTCATGTTGGTGGTGCTTCAGATTAATCTGCACAACTCTCAAGTAGCTTCGGCTGCTTTAAGTAGTCGTCTTTCTAAAGGCGACGGGGATGTGGTCCTCATCCAAGAACCCTGGGTCAATAGCTCGAGAATCTGCGGATTGGGGACTAAGGGCTTCAAGCTCATTCGAGCCAGCGAGGAGAGCAAAGTCCGAACGTGTATTTTGGTCAAGTCTGAGTTGAACTCCTTTCTCCTACCTAACTACACCAATAGTGATATTACCGCTATCAGTCTAACGGTCGACAGCACCCGCCTGACGGTGGCGTCGGTCTATATGCCCTACGACGCCGAAGAACCCCCACCACAAACGGAGGTGAAAGACCTGGTGTCAAATTTCTGCACGGGTAATCTTATTATTGGAGCGGACGCTAATGCTCACCATGTCCAATGGGGCAGTTCCGATATCAATGCCAGGGGCGAGTCTCTGTTTGATTACCTCTTAACAACCAACCTGGTAATTTGCAACGTGGGTAATGAGCCTACTTTTATCACTAAGACCCGTAGGGAGGCCATAGACCTCACTATCTGTAGTGAAGACGCTTATGGGTGGGTCAGAAAATGGCGGGTTCTGGAAGAACATTCATTCTACGACCACCTTAACATAGAAATGGTTTTAGACTTTATTGTAGAACAACCAATCATTAAGCGCAATCCACGTAACACAAATTGGCAGTTACACAATGAAATATTAGACAGAGACCTCCCAGTACTGCCCTCACAAGCCCCCTCATCAGTAGAGGAGCTGGAGGATCTTGTTACTACATTTACATCGGCGCTCTCAAATGCTCTAGGACAGGCTTGTCCAGTGACAAAACCACGCGGTAAACACAGGCCACAATGGTGGTCCTACGATTTGGACTCGTTCCGCAAATCATGCCGGAAACAATTTAACAAGGCCAAGAGCCTCATTGGCACGAATATAAAGCTAAAATTAGGGCCTACAAAAAAGCTCTGAGACAGGCGAAGAGAACTTCGTGGGGAAATTTCTGTACTGGCGTCGAAAAGGTCGACGACACAGCGAGACTTAGACGAGTCCTCTCGAAAACCCAAACAGCCATCAGCTATTTGCGAAAAACTGACGGATCCTGGACCAGCACGGAAGAGGAAACCCTTGAGCTGCTCTTGAATACACATTTTCCGGGGAATCTGCATGAAGCACCACTAGTACCTGCAACAAACCTGGCAGTAAAAAAACTCATCACTGAGGAAAGGGTAAGGTGGCCAGTTAAGAGCTTTGAACCGTATAAGGAAGGAGAATGTTCAACAGCGCCAGAAGAAAGCTTGCATCGCTCTTTACACATGCAAAAGAGCCATTGGCAAAAAATGGGGGCTCAGCCCTAGAGTATGCAGTTGGATATACACGGCCATCATTCATCCAATCATGCTATATGGAGTCGTCGTATGGTGGCCTGCGCTGAGCAAGGCAACATACCTCAATCTGTTGCGGAAAGTCCATAGATCCAATATGATCTGTATAAACGGTGCGCTAAGGACAACGCCCAACGAAGCCCTCCAGGTCATTCTGGGCATTTTGCCACTTGATCTGGAAGGGTTTAGGGCAGCAGCGGCATCAGCTCTGCGCCTTAGAGAAACCTCCAGTTGGGGTGCGGTACTATTGGACACTCCAGTATTCTGGAATCTTACAGCTTTCTCCCTCTAAGCACAGATCGTTGTGCGACCACCACAGTCGGTGATAGCTGTTTCAAAATAAACATTCCCAGCAGAGAAGACTGGGGGAGGACGGATTGGTGTCCCGAAACAAATAGTGGCACTTCCATATACACCGACGGCTCGAAGTTGGCCGGCAGAGTTGGAGGAGGGGTTTATTCAAGGGATTTGGACCTTGAGCTCTCCTTCAGACTACCTGATCATTTTAGCGTCTTCCAGGCGGAAGTCTCGGCAATCCTAGACGCCGCGGCCTGGTTAAGCAAACGTGTTATCGGAGAAGATATCGCTATTTTCAGCGATAGCCAAGCGGCCATCAAATCCCTTGGCTCATACACGTTCAACTCTGAACTGACGCTCAGCTGTCGTCGACCTCTTCAGGAGATGGCCCAACAGAACCGCGTAAACCTCATATGGGTCCCGGGACATAGGGACATTGAGGGAAACTGTAAGGCAGACGAGCTTGCAGGGCACGACCAAGCAGGTTCTTCAGGATAAAGAGCGCTTAGGTATGCCGTTTGCCACATGCAAACTAATGCTGAAGGAGCACACACTCCGTCAAGCCAACGAAAGATGGCTGCAATCCCCAGGGTGTCGGATATCGAAACAAACCTGGCCAAAATGGGATCTTAAAAGGTCTAGACGCATTTATGCCCTAACTAGGAGGGAAATCTGCATATTGATAGGGGTATTAACCGGTCACTGCCTCATTGGTAGGCATGCAGAAAGGCTAAGTGTGCCCTACCGACGATGCTGCAGGAGTTGCAAAGATGATGAGGAGGAGGAAACAGTGGAACTCCTCATCTGCAACTGTCCGGCTTTAAGCGGCGCGAGAACGCGCTTTTTGGGAGTTCCATTCCTGGATAGCCTAAGCCAGATCGCGGAACTGGACATAAAGGACTTGATGGCCTTCATAAAGTCATCTAAGTGGTTCGAGGAGGAGTAACGGTGTCGGTTTAGGAGTGTCAGTCCCGGGATTCTGCTATGTGGAAGATCCCAACAACTCAGGGATTTTCCATTTGGCTGGGTCCCGGGACTGACTTTCCTTGTGTTGGTGGTATCACAACGGGCCTTTCAAAACTGGCTTAAGTGTGCCTCTGCGGCAGCCACTTGAACCTAACCTAACCTTACCGAGAATCGAACTCAGAACCTTTAGCTCATTTTTGGCTGTGTATGAACTAGTATATCAACTAGTATAATGCTAATGCAGATTCTGACTAGTATACCAATTGGTATGGTGCTGATGCAAAAGAGGACAATTGCTTTTCTTTTTCTCTTGTAACTGCTTCTTTTTACGTTGTAATTCACAGATGCTTTTTCGTGTTTGGGTAAATGCAAATAGTCGCTGCTTTCTAAATAATAAACTGGTATATTGCTGATGTAGAGGCTGGTGACTAGTATACCAACTGGAATGAATATCAAATTCGTGGACTAGTATGACAAGTGGTACGATCTGAATGGGCATAATGATTAGTATGTCCTGGCGCGTAGAGTAGTAGTAGTATGTCAACTGGTAAGATTCTGATGCGTATATGAAGTAGTATGTCAAATGGTATAATTCTGATGCATAAATGAACTAGTCTGCCAACTGGTATGATTCTGATGCATTTATGTATGAACTATTCTGTCAACTGAAAAGATTCTGATGTGTATATGAAGTAGTATGTCAAATGGTATAATTCTGATGCATAAATGAACTAGTCTGCCAACTGGTATGATTCTGATGCATTTATGTATGAACTAGTCTGTCAACTCGTATGATTCTGATGGATATATGAACTAGTTTGCCAACTGGTATGATTCTGATGCATACATGAACTACTATATCAACTGGTATGATTCTGATTCATATAAGAAGTAGTCTGTCAACTGGTATGATTCTGATGCATATATGAACTAGTCTACCAACTGGTATGATTCTGATGCATATATGAACTAGTCTTTCAACTGGTATGATTCTGATGCATATACGAACTAGTCTTTCAACTGGTATGATTCTGTGTATATATGAACTAGTATGTCAAATGGTATATTTCTGATGCAAATTTGAACTACACCTTTTCCAACTGTATTTGAGAAAATGGAAAATTTATTTGGGAAAATGATAAATGTATTTGAGAAAAGGGCAAATCTATTTTAGAAATGGGAAAATGTATTTGAGATATGGCAATTGTATTTTAGAATAGGGCAATTGTATTTAAGAAATGGGAAAAATGTATTTTAGAAAATGTCAATGTATTTAAGAAAATGAAAAATTAGTTTAAGAAAGGGGAAAATGAATTTGAAAGAAGCCCATCTGCATTGAGAAAATGTCAAATGTATTTGAGAAAAGGGAAAATATATTTATAAATGCAAAATGTATTTGAGAAAGGGGTAATTGTATTTAAGATATGGCAAATGTATTTCAGAGTAGTGCAAATGGATTTAAGAATAGGGCAAATGTATTTGGAAAAGTGTTAAGGTATTGAAGAAAATTAAAAATTTGTTTGAGAAGAGGGCAAATGAACTTAAGAAATGCCCAAATACATTGAGATAAGGTCAAATGTATTTGGGAAAAGGAAAAATGTATTTGAGATAATGCCAAATGTATTTAAGTAAGGGGTAAATGTATTAAAGATATGGAAAATGTATATGAGAATAAGGCAATTGTATTTAAGAAAAGGGCAAATGTATTCGAGAGTATAGAAATTTTTTAGAGAAATATTTTTAGTTTCTTACATTAAAGACAGTGAAGTATGATCTTTTAAATAAAACAAAGGAAAGTAAGATAACATATAACGTCGTGGTTTTATTGGTAACATATGTATATACATAGAATTACAAAAATCGCCTAGGCGGTTAAAGGCTATTTTAAGTAAAGTTAAGAATTATCAAATGCCAACAGGCATGTCCCGCAATGCGAGAGCATCTGGAAAAAACCCTGAGCAATGCTGAGCACAATCTGAAGTCGATATTCCTCCTTTTGCTCCGCATATTACATTTTCTAAGTGCTGAAGTCTCCTTTCTACCACGCCAGGTCCTACCATGAGTGGACTCCCCAGATGTGATTTGACATCCACCCACTCACCGGCAGTTTCTTTTCTGAACGACCCGCGCCGAGTGTCCATACTTAATACTCCTAAAGTGCTTGTAAATTCGACGACGGGGTTCTTCCTTTGTGGCCGTGGCTCAGAACACCGCGGTCGGATTATTTTGGCGGATGAAATGAAAAGATAAAGACGAGAATTCTCGTTATAAATATGGCCGTTTATTGTATACAAAGAGTGTCAACAAAGTTATTTTTATTACCTGAATTATGGCGTTGTAGAAATCCTGGGGTGGCTGCGATGTCGATCCTGGCTCGGTTGCTGAAAGAATAGACGGTTGTCAAGTCGTTGACAACCGTTGAACGCAAAATCATCCTCCGGTTTTAAGGGGAGGTGAACCAACACATGCACACCCACCTGCATGTATATGTGTGCTGACAAAACATGAATAATCATGCATACGTACAGGTGGGTGTGTGGGTGCTTGGGAAGTGACATCAGGGTGTCACTATTTTTTCAGATTTTAGGCGTCGGGCCTAAACATGCCGGCCCCCTTGCGATACGCAACATTCTGGCCAGCCCCGGGATTTCCATCACGCCCTCTCTTATTCTACGCTCTTAAACCTATCGTGGGGTGCTGGGTAGCACTTGGTCCGCCTTCGAGCCCCCTCCTGGGATTGGGGTCTGTCACCACTGGTAATATGGGCGTATCGTACCTAGCTATGAGAAGAGAGGGAAGAAACTTGAAATCCAAAAGTGGTATATTTCTTGCCATAAGTGAGAAAAAATAAAATTTTTTATTTTTTATTTTTTTTATATTTTTTTTTTTTATATTAAAAGTTAGACTTAGAACTAGACTTACACCTAAACTTACATGCTAGTAGCCCCCGAGAGCACCCACCCAAAAATTGTGCTCTGGGCCACAAACGAGCCGAACGACGGTGGCAGTGTGCTCGGTAGGACGATGTCGGCGTAGACATCGCCGCCAAGTACGAGCTGGATTGGCGCAGATATGTAAAAGTGCGGATCAGCCAGTCGGATATGCTCGTAGGGAGCCGCCACTCTTGCGTCGATGGTCAGGGCTGGGCTGATCCGCTGCAGGTTGTCGACACATACGGCGTGCGTAGTCACCGTCGTGTGGTTTCCGTGTTTCCCTCGGACTCTGAGAAAGCAACCGTGCTCGCCGCCAGAGTGGGTGGTGGGCAGCCCTAACGCTTCCGCCAGGCCCCGGTCGATAACTGTGCGGGGGGAGCATGCATCGATTAGCGCACGCAGGTAAGTAAACCCGGAACCTCTGCAGGTCCGACACCCTTTGAGCCGGTAGGAACGGCCGTGGTTCCGCTGCCGGTTCCGAAGTTTCGCCATCTTCTGGTATCAGCTCCGTCTCAGATGCTTGGATCGACAGCACCTCGTCCCGGCTCTCTTCCTCTCTTGTTCTGGACTGCTCTTCTAGCCACGCTGCTTCTTCCATCTCCGCCTCGGTGACTTGCTGATACCAGCTTTTGTATTCCCTCGGCTGGGGCGGCTGGTCGTCCGTTGGGAGGTGGATTGTAGTGTGGTGGTTGCCACCACATCGTCGGCACCTGGCGTCGCTGGTGCACTCCCTTGTCTGATGCACCATTGACAGGCAATTGCCACAGTATCCCGCCCGGATAACCTCCTGTAGCCGTTCTAAGGGTGCCATCCCGTGATAACGGTCACATGCCCGCAGGGGTGGCTTTCACCACAAAGGGGGCATGGTTTTGGGTACCGGGCGGCCATACGTGCGGCGCGTTGACGCAGGGAAGCATGGCGAGGACCGAAAAGAGAAGAAAGAAAAAAATGGGTTTGAATTATGCATACGGTTACCCATATACATACGTGGGAGGAGGGTGGCGAATAGCCGAAGTGACGACATAAGAATGAGCTTGAGATTAATTTTTTTTTTTAACTGGAACCCGATATTTCCTAATATCTGGTCCGATATCACACGTTATCCGAACGTTTTTTCCTTGTCTGTGGCGACCATAGGTCGCTGGTTCATATCCGGCTCGAAGGACCATGTAAATTCGACGACGGGGTTCTTCCTTTGTGGCCGTGGCTCAACACCGCGGTCGGATTATTTTGGCGGATGAAATGAAAAGATAAAGACGAGAATTCTCGTTATAAATATGGCCGTTTATTGTATACAAAGAGTGTCAACAAAGTTATTTTTATTACCTGAATTATGGCGTTGTAGAAATCCTGGGGTGGCTGCGATGTCGATCCTGGCTCGGTTGCTGAAAGAATAGACGGTTGTCAAGTCGTTGACAACCGTTGAACGCAAAATCATCCTCCGGTTTTAAGGGGAGGTGAACCAACACATGCACACCCACCTGCATGTATATGTGTGCTGACAAAACATGAATAATCATGCATACGTACAGGTGGGTGTGTGGGTGCTTGGAAAGTGACATTAGGGTGTCACTATTTTTTCAGATTTTAGGCGTCGGGCCTAAACAGTGCTGATGGCCCCAATCAGGTGGACATTCGGCCCTCTGGACGGTGGCAACGTTAATACTGCGCGTGTTCCAGCCCTAGATCGACCTTTGGTTCGACGACAAAATAGATTGAAATTCGTTTCGTCAATATATACAATTTGCTTCCCCTCTTGTATATACTGACTCAACGAAGATACAAAATCTCAACGTTTTCGTTTGTTTTCGACTGTGTTCATGGTAGCTGGCATGTGATGCACACTTTTTACCGTAAAAAGCCTACCGTCCAGGTATTTCGAAACCGTCGACCTGCATACATATTTCTGGAGCTCTACTCTAATTTTTACCCTTATGGCTTCCAAGGTTATTGTGGGATCCGCCTCCACCCATCGAATTATGTGATCGATATCCTCCTCAGTTAGCTTCTTGTTGTTACCTCCTCCCCTTCTCTGGCTTTCAACTTCACCTGACCTCAGCCAATTGTACGCACTTTTGTAATTTATACCAAGGGACACAGCCAATCTGTTCCAGTCCTCGCCTCTGTTGGCAGCCTCAACAATACGAGCGCGGTCTAACTCGTTATATACAGAATATTTCTTCCTTTCCAAAACCTCGTTATCTATTCGGAGGAAAAATAAAAGTATTAATGAAACCATTAAAGTAAGCATTTTTACATAGTAATTATAACTACCAGCGATATCGGATCGGCATATGGGGCACTTGCGCGAATCAATTATGGGACTGCTACACTTTTGGTGTAATAAATGACCACATGGAAGCAGACGAACTGTTGGTTGCCTGCGCATGTCGCTCGTACAAACTACACAATTATCTTTAAATTCCATTATTTTCGCAACGAATATGTACTCGCATGTATGTTTAAAATGCACAATTTACAATTAATTTATTTTTTTCGAAGCTGTCTTCTACATAAAGCAAAGCACACTTATGTCTAAATAATTTGTATAGTTTTCAAAACTGCTATGGTGTTTTATTTGCAGGAATGTAGTCAAAGTTTCAGTATGTAAAAATATATTTCTAAAAAAATGTCCCTACCCTGAAGAGCGTCTTCCCTTCCATATCGCACAAGTAAAAAATAATAAATATCGCGTATCTAACTTCTTGGCTTCACTTTTGTGTTACTCCGTTACTTAGTTACTCAGTGTCGCAAAAGTGCCGCTAGCTTGTGTTTTGAATACATATTGAATTTCTATGTAAATATTAGACAATGCCTCGACCTAGAGCAAGCGTGATCGCCTGGCATGCGTAGGGTTCAAGGTTCGAGTCCCGGTAGAAAATAATTTTTTAATTTTTTTTATCATTTTTTCTATCCTTCAGACGACACTTATAAGGACCGTATGGTCGTCATATATAGGGGGAACAGTTTTTCCCGGAGGAAGATGAGAAAGTGATGAATCAGCGATAACTTCTGCGATAAAATTCAACCTCTTAAAGTGACTTTATGGGCACATCCGCGATAGAAAATGTTGGCTGGGTTTTCTCAAATACATTTACCCTTTTTTTTAAATACATTTGAACATTTCTTAAATACAATTGCCTTATTCTCATATAAATTTGCCATATCTCAAATATATTTACCCCTTTCTTAAATACATATGGCATTTTCTCAAATACATTTTCCCTTTTCCCAAATACATTTCACCTTTTCTCAATGCATTTGGGCTTTTCTCAAATCCATTTACCCTCTTCTCAAACAAATTTGCCATTTTCCGTAATACATTAACATTTTCTCAAATACATTTGTCCATTTCTTAAATCCAATTGCCCTATTTTCAATTTCATTTGCCATATCTTAAATTCATTTGCCTTTTTTTCAAATACATTTAGCATTTTCTAAAATACATTTTCCCTTTTTTTTCAAATACATTTCACCTTTTCTCAATGCATTTGGGCTTTTCTTAAATTCAGTTGCCTCTTTCTCAAACCAATTTGTCATACTTTCAAATGCATTGACATTTTCTCAAATACATTTGCCCATTCCTCAAATACAATTGCGCTATTCTTAAATTCATTTATCATATCTCAAACACAATACCCCTTTCTCAAATACATTTGGCATTTTCTCAAATACATTTTCCCTTTTCCCAAACACATTTGACCTTTTCCCAAATACAGTTGGAAAAGGTGTAGTATGTCAACTGATATGATTATGATGCATAAATGAACTGGTATGTCAACTGGTATGATTCTGATGCATAAATGAACTACTATATCAACTGGTATGATTCTGACGCATATATGAACTAGTATGACAACTGGTATGATTCCGATGCTTTTTTTTAGCTAGTCTGTCAATTGGTATGATTCTGATGCATATATGAACTAGTCTGTCAACTGGTATGATTCTGATGCATATAAGAAGTAGTCTGTCTACAGGTATGATTCTGATGCATATATGAACTAGTCTTTCAACTGGTATGATTCTGTGGCATATACGAACTAGTCTTTCAACTGGTATGATTCTGTGTATATATGAACTAGTCTGCCAGCTGGTATGATTCTGATGTATATATGAACTATTCTTTCAACTGGTACGATCCTGACTTATATACGAACTAGTATCTTAAATGGTATGATACTGATGTGTATAATAACAAGTATATCAACTGGTATATTCCTGATGCAGAGGCTGACTAGTCAGCCAATTGGTATGGTGCTGATGCAGAGAAGGACAATTGCCATCTCGTAGGACATCGCCGTGTTAAAAATACCAGTTGATAATATGGAAAAATTACAGAACTCGAACTAGTTGAGGCCGTCTGGCTGACTGGTATTTGATTAGTATAAAACTAGTTAAGTTGACTGCAGGGTATGAATACACCACAAAATGTATAGTCAGTATATTGTTTGCTGAGTAGTTCGACATTGACTGGTTTAAAGGTGATCAGCAATGAACTAGTATAAATACACCACAAAATGTATAGTCAATGAACTATATTGTTTGCTGAGTAGTTCGACATTGAATGGTTTAAAGGTGATCAGAAATAAACTAGTATGAATACAACACAAAATGTATAGTCAATTAACTATATTGCTTGTTGAGTAGTTTGGCATTGACTGGTTTAACGCTAATCAGCAATGAACTAGTATGCATATGCCACAAAGTGTATAGTCAATGAACTAGAATTTTCGCTGAGTAGTTTGGCATTGACTGGTTTTAAAACTAAACAACAATGAACTGGTATGCATATGCCACAAAATGGTTAGTCAATGAACTAGTATGTTTGCTGAGTAGTTCGGAATTTGACTGCAGGGTACTAGTGCATTTCTGGTCTCCTTTAAACCAGTCAATGTCCAAGTACTCAGCAAACAATATAGTTCATTGACTATACATTTTTTGGTGTATTTATACTAGTTCACATTGTGTATCAATACAAAGTGTAAACTCTTCTGCATAGACGTCAAAATTCCAAAATGAGTTTAACACCTGTTTGAGATTGTGGTTAATAACAAGTGTGATATCATAGGCATAGGCGTGAAAATTTCAAAGTGAGTTTAGTCACCTGTTTTTAATTTCCTTTTTTGTCTCACTTCTTTCCATCTTCCCATCTCTTTCTACCATTAGGTAAAAGATAGGAGACCGTCATGTTGATATGTGCATGATGTTAAACAACGCCATTGCTTTTCTGTTATTCGGTGCTGGCGACATTTTAATATGTGCAGGATGTAAACAAACCTACATTTTAATGAGTGTTGTCAAAAGAAGAGCTCACAATTGTTATTGATACACAATGCTAGTTCATTGCGGATTAGCTTCAAACCAGTCAAGGCCAAACTACTCAGCAAACAATACAGATCATTGACTATACATTTTGTGGTGTATTCATACTAGTTCGTTTATGATCACCTTTAAACAAGTCAATTTCGAACTACTCAGCAAACAATATAGTTCACTGACTATACATTTTGTTATATTGTTTGCTGAGTAGTTGGACATTGACTGGTTTAAAGGTGATGAGAAATGAGCTAGTATGAATACACCACAAAATGTATAGTCAGTGAACTATATTGTTTGCTGAGTAGTTCGAAATTGACTTGTTTAAAGGTGATCATAAACGAACTAGTATGAATACACCACAAAATGTATAGTCAATGATCTGTATTGTTTGCTGAGTAGTTCAATGACTATACATTTTGTGGTGTTTAAACCAGTCAATGTCGAACTACTCAGCAAACAATTTAGTTCGTTGACTATGTTCATTGTTGATTAGCTTTAAACCATTTAATGCCAAACTAAAAAAAAAAAAAAAAAAAACTAATGGACCTTGGTGGCATACATCTAATTTCTAAGGGTAGTCCATAAATTTAAGCCGGTAAACTGACAAAGCGGCAAATCCATTAGCGACGAAAAAAATCAATTTTTGAAGTTAACTTCTTAGGCGGCGTTATTAGGTTTTGATTGAGAGTAAAATTCGAGAAAATGGATGACGATGAAACGGAAGTTATGGCACGGAAATAGAAATTGTAGCCGATTTTCAGGCGTATGTTGCAGACTTTCAGACCGTATTCCAAATATGTAAATCTCAAGGAAGGTTGCCACCTAGGGTTGCCACCTAACCGCATTTTATATATTTTTCTCTATATCTCGGGAATCGCTCGACCGATTTGGATAAAGTTTGACATTATAGATAGTATGATTCATTCTAAGATTATGTGCGTGGGTGTTTCCATTTGAGGCTGTTCACAGGGTTGGCACCTCTCTATTTTTTTTTTTAATATTGAGCAAGATATGCCTATATGGGTATCAAGTGAAAGGTATTTGCGACCGTGTTCCAAATATTTAAATTTCAAGCAGGCTTGCCACCTAGCCTTCCTATCTTTCTTTGTACAACTCTCTTTCCTATCTCCCTCCCTTTTGCTCTTCATTGCCCTCTTTCCTTCTACCACGCCCCTATTCCTCTATATCCCATTCGTATTGGCCCCTGTTAATTTATGCCTAATTCTACCCATGTACCACATTTTAAGGAAAACGCACCATATATAAGATATTTGGATCGTTTCCCTGGTCCACTTCCCCGAAGTAAGATATTGTGAATCTAAACCATTCTCGAATACATCTTATTCATAATTCGTTAACTATATGTTTTTGATATTTAAAATGCCTTTTTCGATATTTGAAGAAGTGTACTCGTATGGGTACAGTGTGCGTTAATGGGTTAAGTTGTAGCGCAATGCGAATCAGGGGCTATTTCTTCCATTTACACCGTATACACTTTCAAAAGTCATTTATCGTAACATTGACATTTCACAAAAAGTCGATGTGAAATATATCAGTTTCCAAGGAATCAGCCATATTAGCGAAATGTAAATTTTTCTGGGACGAATAATCTATGATATATATACATAAATAAAAATAGTAATAATAATAATGAAAAACTTTAGGAAACTCCGGTGAGCGAACCGTTTGACCGATTTGAATAAAATGGAAAGGAAATTGAAAAAACTGAGGCGGTATATTTTAAGGATGAGGTATACGGGGCTAACGACCCCACGACCCCCGCCAGTCACCACCACCAGATTTTATTGGTCGAATTTTCAATCATTATTATATTTTACATAAAAAAATTGTTGGGTATTTTTTTTTATGTGCAAGTAAGCGTCGAGGCACACCATTATGGCAGCCCTGAACTAGACGGTAAATTCAGATTATTTATAGGTGATAAGGGGTCATCGATAAATTACGTCACACATTTATGGGGAGGGAGGATGTCACCAAACTGTGACAATATGTGACAAAGGGGGGTCAAAAGTTTTGTGGCGTCACATGTTAAAATTTAAAATAATAAAACGCAAAATTTAGATGTAAATAAAAAACTATAAAAATGTGACAACCTGTAACAACAGAACTTAATCGCGCTGGAACAATATATTACAAGAGCGTACAACTGTTGGCGTATGCCGACGACATCGACATCATTGGCCTCAACGCGCGGTAACTTCTCTGTACTGCAAATTAGAAAAAGAACCGGAAAATAGGTTTGGTGGTGAACGAAGTAAAACGAAGTACCTGCTGGTCAAGAGTCAGCTCATACGTGTCATGGCAACCACGCCACTGTTGGCAGCCATAATTTCGAGATAGTAAGGAACTTTTTATACCTGGGAAGTAGCATTAATACCAACAGCAATGTAAGCTTGGAAATCCATCGAAGTATAACAAACAAATGCTACTTTGGGCTGAGTAGGCAATTGAGAATTAAAGTCCTCTCTCGAAGAACAGAAACAACACTCTATAAGTCACTCATCGTACCCGTCCTGCTATATGATGCAGAAGCATGGACACTGACAGCATCTGATGATGTGGCTTTGGGAGTATTCGAGAGAAAAATTATTCGAAAGATTTATGGACCTCTAAAAGTTGGCGACGACGAGTACCGAAGAAGATATAATGATGAGTTGTATGAGCTTTACGCAGACGTCGACATAGTCCAGCGAATTAAAACCCAACGGTTCCGCGAATAACCGAAGACGCTCCAGCCCAGAAGGTATTCTTATCGGCACCCGCCGGTAGAAGTAGAGGAAGAGGGAAGCCACCACACCGATGGCAGGAACAAGTGGAGGTAGATCTGAAAACACGCGGTGTCTCCAATTGGCGCCAGTTGGCTCAACAAAGAACCGACTGGCGGAACATGTTGGACGGCCAATATCGCCCAGGCGGTTAAAGGATATTTTAAGTAAGTAAGTAATTTTAAATTCAAACACAAAACGCTGTTAAAAAAAATTGTTCTAAAGAAATTTGTTAAAAATGATAATAATTAGTTAAAAGTCTCTTTTGGGCCAATTACTTAAAATTTAAGTCTGATATAGGTACATATCAACTGAAATTCAAAAACACTATAGATATTAATACAGATTCTGAAGTGAACGTACCTAGGCTCGCGGCAGAAAGAGAGGGAGCCCCGGTGGGGCCACTCTGACATACTTGGTTTAAGGGCTCACCGAGGTTTTTGCGCAGCGTCTGTTCACCATGAGGTGCGGCTGCAAGCGGGCGTCTGTCTTGAAGCAAGCGGCTCGCTATATAAATGTGTAAATATTTTCCAAAAACCCCGAAACGGGTTGTGCGCTGGGTTTGGGACCCGCCACGTAAAAA
Organism: Campiglossa producta; assembly: GCA_964058755.1. Taxonomy (NCBI): domain Eukaryota; kingdom Metazoa; phylum Arthropoda; class Insecta; order Diptera; family Tephritidae; genus Campiglossa; species Campiglossa producta. The sequence goes on along the minus strand of CAXKVI010000003.1, from coordinate 81,574,135 downwards.
ATTTAGTCCAATGAAAAATGTATTAAAGCCTCGGATGAGAACCCCCTTTAATGTTGACGACCCGGCAAAACGAATAAGGCATAATGATTTGGATATTAGGGCATGTACCGGGAATGTCCGGACCCTTTCAAGGGACGGTACCGCTGCCCGACTGGTTGATGTCCTCGTTAACGCAAAGGCTGACATCACCGCCCTGCAGGAAATGCGATGGACGGGACAAGGAAAGACGACCATCGGACCTTGTGACGTATACTACAGTGGCCAGACACGCGGCAAAGCGCGTGGTGTAGGATTCGTGGTGGGAAAGAGACTTCGCCGCCAAGTACTAGCGTTCACCCCCGTGGACGAGCGTCTCGCTGCGATCCGCATCAAAGCGAAATTTTTCAACATAACATTTATCTGCGCCTATGCGCCGACTGAGGAGACGGACGACGCAGAGAAGGACTCCTTCTACGATAAACTTGAACAGACTTATGATCGCTGCCCCCAACATGATATCAAAATCGTGCTCGGCGACTTTAATGCGAAGGTGGGCAAGGAAGGAGTCTTTGGTCCAACAGTTGGAAAATTTAGTCTCCATGATATAACATCCCCCAACGGCACTAGGTTGATTGATTTCGCCGCTGCTCGCAATATGGTCATCAGTAGTACCAGGTTCCAGCATAAACGAATACACCAAGCCACATGGCTGTCTCCTGATCAAAGAACAAGAAACCAGATTGATCATGTCATGATCGACGGCAGACATAGCTCCACCGTTCTGGACTTGCGTACCCTTCGTGGTCCCAATATCGACTCGGACCATTATCTTGTTGCAGCCAAGATACGCACACGCCTCTGTGTAGCAAAGAAAGTGCGCACAGTAACGGAAGGAAAGTTTGACGTCGAGAAGCTGCGCACGACACAGACAGCTGACAATTTCTCCACTCGACTCTCACACCTGCTATCGGAGAGCAATCCTCGACCTAACGATGCAACCGAGCAATGGAAGCATATCTCTCACTCATTACGTACCGCCGCTGAGGCCACTATAGGGTTCCAGCGAGCCCGCAAAAACAACTGGTACGATGAGGAATGCAGCACTGCCTCGGACAAAAAGGACGCTGCCTACAGGGAGACGTTGCGAACGGGCGCAACCCGCAGTGTATGGCAACGCTATCGTGAGGCAAAGAAGGAAGAGAGACGCCTTTTCAGAAAAAAGAAACGTGAGGCCGAAAGGCGTGAGTGTGAGGAGCTTGAGATGCTGGCTGACAGGAATGATGCCCGAAAATTCTATGAAAAGATCCGGCGGATGACGGAAGGTTTTAAGACCGGGGCAAGTTCCTGTAAGGACAATAATGGCGACCTGGTAACCGACGTACAGAGTGTACTTAAATTATGGAGGGAGCACTTCTCCTCACTGCTAAATTGCGAGGGAGACGTCGAACCCGATACCCCAATCCCTGACGATGGAAAAGTCGTCCCACCACCTGACTATGATGAAGTGAGGATAGCTATATCCCGGCTCAAAAACAACAAAGCGCCTGGAAAAGACGGACTACCCGCCGAGCTGTTCAAACACGGAGGCGAAGAGCTGGTAAAAAGCATGCATCAGCTCTTATGCAGAATATGGTCAGACGAGTGCATGCCTCCAGATTGGAATTTAAGTGTGCTCTGCCCAATCCACAAGAAAGGCGATCCCGCTAACCGCACCAACTACCGCGGAATCAGCCTTCTTAATATCGCATATAAGGTTCTTTCTAGCGTATTGTGTGAAAGACTGAAGCCCATCGTAGACAAGCTGATTGGACCTTATCAGTGTGGCTTTAGACCTGGTAAGTCTACCATCGACCAGATTTTCACGATACGCCAAATCCTGGAGAAGACCCATGATAAAAGAATCGACACACACCATCTCTTTGTCGATTTCAAAGCCGCTTTTGACAGCGCAAAAAGGAGTTGCCTGTATGCCGCCATGTCTGAATTTGACTTCCCTGCAAAGCTTATACGGCTTTGCCAAATGACGTTGAGCAATACTAACAGCTCCGTCAGAGTCGGGAAGGACCTCTCTGAGCCATTTGAAACCAAACGAGGCTTCAGACAGGGCGACTCCCTTTCGTGCGATTTCTTCAACCTGATGCTGGAGAAGATAATTCGAGCAGCAGAGCTAAACCGCAATGGTACAATCTTTTACAAGAGCGTGCAATTGCTGGCGTATGCCGATGATATTGATATCATTGGCCTTAACAACCGCGCCGTAAGCGCTGCCTTCTCTGGACTGGATAAAGAAGCGAAAAAAGTGGGTCTTGCGGTCAACGAGGACAAGACGAAGTATTTGCTGTCATCAAAGAAAGAATCGGCGCACCTGCGCCTTGGCAGCCACGTCACTGTTGATAGTTACAAATTTGAAACTGTGGGGGACTTCGTCTATTTGGGAACCAGCATTAACACCGAAAATAATATCAGTCTAGAAATCCAACGGAGAATCACTCTTGCGAACAAGTGCTACTTTGGACTGAGTAGGCAATTGAGAAGTAAAGTCCTCTCTCGAAGAACAAAGATCGCGCTCTATAAGTCTTTCATCATACCTGTCCTGATGTATGGCTCAGATTCATGGACAATGTCAAGAGAAGATGAGATGGCCCTTGGAGTATTTGAGAGAAAAGTTCTCCGGAAGATTTATGGTCCTTCCCGTGATGCCGACGGCGAGTATCGAAGGAGATTTAACGATGAGCTGTACGAGCTTTACGCAGATCTGACCATAGTCCAGCGAATTAAAGCCCAAAGGCTCCGCTGGCTGGGTCACGTCATGCGAATGGACAAAGAAGCTCCAGCCCAGAAGGTTTTCCAATCGTCACCCGAATTCGGCAGCAGAGGAAGGGGGAGGCCTCGACTGAGATGGAAACAACAGGTGGAGGATGACTTGAACTCCCTTGGGGTTTCCAATTGGCGTCAGTTATCGCTAAAAAGGAATGACTGGCGTGCTTTGATAGGCGACGGCCAAAATCGCTTAGGCGGTTAAGCGCCAATAAATGATGATGATGAAGTGAACGTAAAATACTTTTGAAGTAAGCTCAATATGAAATTTTTCCTACAATTCTTTCGGAAGCTACGAAGGTGTGGGTCTCGAAATCGGACTTAGAGCTATGGTGTCTTCAACAATTTTTCTTAGAATCATCTGTACATTTTTTCTATACTCCTGATTGAAAAAAATATTTGACCCTCTCCAACATATTTACATAAATTTGGTTGAGGTGCCTGCCTGACGGATAGTCCACCGCCCGCGGAATGACTTACGGTTGTTTTTAGTTTCTTATTAACCCTAGAATGCAACGATGAGTCTTAGAGACTCACTTTCACATTAAAGTCACCATATCTCCTAAACTTCGGTTAGTTGTTTCATAAAATTTCAGGAATGATCTCCTTAGACAGTTATTATACTAGCAAGAAAAAAAACTTTTTGAAAAAAAAAAACAAGTAAGGTAAGCTGTCTTCGGCTGTGCCGAAGGCTAAATACCTTTCATGAATAAGCGTAACGATTTTCACTGTTTGTTCCCAGTACAGCCTGTGTGAATTTAACTTAAGCTCATACCGAAATTATCGGAACTATCGATTATATGGGGGAGATGTGTTATATTGGTCCAATCTCATTGATTTTTGACACTGACATTCCACATTCTAAAATAGCAATAGTTACGAAATTTCACGTTCCTACCTATATAACTACAGGAGTTATCTACAAAATCCGTTTATTGGAACAATCGATTGTAGGGGGCTATGTGAAATATTTATCCCATTTCGATGATTTTCAACATCGATATTTCACATATAAAAATAGCAATACGTCTAAAATTTCATGTTCCTGCGTGTTTAATTACAGGAGTTATAGCCCAAAATCCGTTTATCGGAACAATCGATTGTATGGGAGCTATTTGAAATATTTATCCCATCTCGATGATTTTCAACATCGATGTTTCACATATAAAAATAGCAATACGTCCAAAATTTCACGTTCCTACGTGTTTAATTACAGGAGTTATAGCCCAAAATCCGTTTATCGGAACAATCGATTGTATGGGAGCTATGTGAAATATTTATCCCATCTCAATGATTTTCAACATCGATATTTCACATATAAAAATAGCAATACATCCAAAATTTCACGTTCCTACGTGTTTAATTACAGGAGTTATAGCCCAAAATCCGTTTATCGGAACAATCGATTGTATGGGAGCTATGTGAAATATTTATACCATCTCGATGATTTTCGACATCGATATTTCACATATAAAAATAGCAATATGTCCAAAATTTCACGTTCCTACGTGTTTACAGGAGTTATAGCCCAAAATCCGTTTATCGGAACAATCGATTGTATGGGAGCTATGGAAATATTTATCCCATCTCGATGATTTTCAATATCGATATTTCACATATAAAAATAGCAATACGTCCAAAATTTCACGTTCCTACGTGTTTAATTACAGGAGTTATAGCCCAAAATCCGTTTATCGGAACAATCGATTGTATGGGAGCTATATGTAATATCGGTCCGATCTTGCTAGTTCCGACAAATGATTCCTATATTGGAAAATGGTGGCCGCATACAAAATTTCAGCCGAATACCTCAAAAACTGAGGGACTAGTTTGCGTTCAAACAGACAGACAGACAGACAGACAGACGGATAGACGGACATGGCTAAATCAACTCATCTCGTCATCCTGATCATTTCGGTATACTTATTGATGGGTCTATCTCTTCTTCTTCTCATACTTACAAACATCGGACCAAAGTTATAATACCATTTCATGTTCATGAAAGGTATAATTATGTTTCGCAGAAATAATAGCAAGTTAGTATCCATAACCCTTTTATACATACACGGAGAAAACTGTTGTGCATTATTTATGCATAAGCTGTTCATAACTGTAAAATGTTTAGGTAAATTTTTGAATATGCAACTTTGCACATAAATTCTGCACAATCTATTAAAATTGTGCATAAGTTATACGCAAAGAATGTGTAGTTTGTGAACATTGTTCATAGCTTAACATCAAATACACTTGATCAAATTATGTGAACATTGTGCATAATATGTGACTATAACCACTTATTGTTCATAAGTAGTGCCCATTTACGCATAGATTCTTTACCATATATTAAAATTGTGCATAAGTTATACACAAGAAATGTGCAGTTTGTGAACATTGTTCATAGCTTAACCTTCGTCTGTGAGACCGACAAAACGCTTTTACGTAAAAACTCTTTTTTCCAGAAACGTTAGAAGTTTGAATTTTCTGTTAGCTGCCGCTTTTTTTACCAGCTTTGTTTTAGTGCTGTTATGGTGTTTGTTCGAGACGGACATATTGGTGTATTTGATAGCAATTGGTCTGTGTGACCGGCGCGGGTATAAGTGTAACTTTTTGTGCAGGTAAAAACTTTTTTGTTTGTTTGTGTTTTTTCTTCATTGTTGTGTATTTTATTATTTTGCAGGTACCTCTAATTATAATAAAATGAATCAAGAACAAATCAGACTACTTTTGGAGGAAGAAATTTCGAGTTCTGAATATGTGCATGCAAACAGTATTTTTGTTTGGAACATGCCATTATGGTATGTTCTAACTGTTACTATAAGGATAATGAATAAGTTATCTTCTTGTTTATTATTGCAAAAAAAAAGTATTTTTCGGATAAGAAAGTTATTTGTTGTTTTTTATAAAGGAAAAAAAAATTAGGTTTAGTTTATGTAGCAACACTAACGTTTTTGAAGGCTGTTTTTAAATGAAATTTGATAAGCCATAATTTTTATATTTTTATTTTTATAAGACTGATAATTAAATAAACCTGTGTTTTATGTATTGCACAAGAAGTGTTTTTAAGTTTCTAAAATTAGTTTTCGTTTATTTGAAGAAAAAAATATGTTTTTGTTTTGTTTTTGTAGCATGTAAGAAAAAACAATCGATTTTGAAGGTTAATATGTTAACGACTGAAAATCAATAAAACTACTGAATGTTAATTTAATGAATGGTTTTATTTCTTTTATAATATCAACGAGTTTAAATAAAAGTCGTATTTTTCAAAGTTTTTCTCAAAAAACTAGTATTTCATCTAGTTCAAACTTTCGGTCTAAGAGACCGTGCGCGGGTATATGTGCTACAAAAATTGGCGCGGGTATAGGAAGGTTAAAATCGAACACAATTGATCATAATATGTGAACATTGTGCATAATATGTGACTATAACCACTTATTGTTTATAAGTTGTGCCCATTTATGCATAGATTCTGCACCATCTATTAAAATTGTGCATAAGTTATACACAAAAAATGTGCAGTTTGTGAACATTATTCAAAGATTAAAATCAAACACAATTGATCATAATATGTGAACATTGTTCATAATATGTGACTATAAACACTTATTGTTCATTTTGTTCAATTGTGTTGTTTGTGTCAATAGTGACGGTTTTGTAAATATAATTCTGCAAATTAATAACGAAATAGTGTACGAAATATATATTATTTTCAAATCAAATGCTTGTATACAAGGATCCCTTCAATATCATTCAAATTAATAATATGAAAACAGTCACAATTCAAGAATATTCATTTAAACAATTACTACTACCATTCGAAACAAAAAAAGAACTAAATGTTTCAAGTTCTATAAGTTACAAAGGAACAACTTACAAAATTGGGTACTATATTTTTATGAAGCAGTGTGTTTATAGTATTGTCGATATAATTTTATTAGAAGACGGCATATATTTAATACTTAATGAATACCAAATTGAAAATTTTGATTTGCATCATTATGTTTATATTATTGGGGAAAGACGGAAAATTATCTATTAAAATCCATTACAGAAATTGAATTTCCTAAATCCTTTGAGCTTCATCCAATCTTAAACACTAAACTATGCTTTAGGATACGAATTTTATAGAAATGTAAAAAAAAAAATTACTTTATAAATTATCTCTACATATAATAAGGTTTGTTTATTGGGCTGCTCTAGCTTACGCCAGATTGAGATATTTACAAAATTGTGTTTAACGAACACTTTTCTTGCTCTAGGTTGCTCTATCTTTTGTTTCATGAGTACGCTCAAAACAAAACTAGAGTAATCCAGATCACAAATTTCTGCTCTAGCTTTTTTTATGGAGTAAGTTAGAGCAGAGAAGCAATTGTCAGTCAGGAAAAAATAAATTTTTGAAAACTTCAAAAAAATTAGCTTGCAAGAAAATCAATGTTTTTGTAAACGTGAATTTGCATTAATTTTGAAGATTTAAACAAAAAAACCAAATAAAAAGAAACTATCGAGATTCAAGTGTTTCATGGCATTTCTGCTCTGAGTTGCTCTAAGTTGCTCTATTTCTAATTTGACAGCTGCGCTGCTCTGCTCTGTTCTAACCTACTCTGAACTTTTTTTTGGTCAGTAAGGTTAGGGTTAGGTTCAAGTGGCTGCCGCAGAGGCACACTTAGGCCAGTTTTGAAAGGCCCGTTGTGATACCACCAACACAAGGAAAGTCAGTCCCGGGACCCAGCCAAATGGAAAATCCCTGAGTTGTTGGGATTTTCCACATAGCAGAATCCCGGGACTGACACTCCTAAACCGACACCGTTACTCCTCCTCGAACCACTTAGATGACTTTATGAAGGCCATCAAGTCCTTTATGTCCAGTTCCGCGATCTGGCTTAGGCTATCCAGGAACGGAACTCCCAAAAAGCGCGTTCTCGCGCCGCTTAAAGCCGGACAGTTGCAGATGAGGTGTTCCACTGTTTCCTCCTCCTCATCATCTTTGCAACTCCTGCAGCATCGTCGGTAGGGCACACTTAGCCTTTCTGCATGCCTACCAATGAGGCAGTGACCGGTTAATACCCCTATCAATATGCAGATTTCCCTCCTAGTTAGGGCATAAATGCGTCTAGACCTTTTAAGATCCCATTTTGGCCAGGTTTTTTTCGATATCCGACACCCTGGGGATTGCAGCCATCTTTCGTTGGCTTGACGGAGTGTGTGCTCCTTCAGCATTAGTTTGCATGTGGCAAACGGCATACCTAAGCGCTCTTTATCCTGAAGAACCTGCTTGGTCGTGCCCTGCAAGCTCGTCTGCCTTACAGTTTCCCTCAATGTCCCTATGTCCCGGGACCCATACGAGGTTTACGCGGTTCTGTTGGGCCATCTCCTGAAGAGATCGACGACAGCTGAGCGTCAGTTCAGAGTTGAACGTGTATGAGCCAAGGGATTTGATGGCCGCTTGGCTATCGCTGAAAATAGCGATATCTTCTCCGATAACACGTTTGCTTAACCAGGCCGCGGCGTCTAGGATTGCCGAGACTTCCGCCTGGAAGACGCTACAATGATCAGGTAGTCTGAAGGAGAGCTCAAGGTCCAAATCCCTTGAATAAAGCCCTCCTCCAACTCTGCCGTCCAACTTCGAGCCGTCGGTGTATATGGAAGTGCCACCATTTGTTTCGGGACACCAATCCGTCCTCTCCCAGTCTTCTCTGCTGGGAATGTTTATTTTGAAACAGCTATCACCGACTGTAGTAGTCGCACAACGATCTGTGCTTAGAGGGAGAAAGCTGTAAGATTCCAGAATACTGGAGTGTCCAATAGTACCCGCCCCCCAACTGGAGGTTTCTCTTAGGCGCAGAGCTGATGCCGCTGCTGACCGAAACCCTTCCAGATCAAGTGGCAAAATGCCCAGAATGACCTGGAGGGCTTCGTTGGGCGTTGTCCTTAGCGCACCGCTTATACAGATCATATTGGATCTATGGACTTTCCGCAACAGATTCAGGTATGTTGCCTTGCTCAGCGCAGGCCACCATACGACGACTCCATATAGCATGATTGGACGAATGATGGCCGTGTAGATCCAACTGCATACTCTAGGGCTGAGCCCCCATTTTTTGCCAATGGCTCTTTTGCATGTGTAAAGAGCGATGCAAGCTTTCTTCTGGCGCTGAAGAACATTCTTGATATCATTGGCCTTAACAACCGCGCCGTAAGCGCTGCCTTCTCTGGACTGGATAAAGAAGCGAAAAAAGTGGGTCTTGCGGTCAACGAGGACAAGACGAAGTATTTGCTGTCATCAAAGAAAGAATCGGCGCACCTGCGCCTTGGCAGCCACGTCACTGTTGATAGTTACAAATTTGAAACTGTGGGGGACTTCGTCTATTTGGGAACCAGCATTAACACCGAAAATAATATCAGTCTAGAAATCCAACGGAGAATCACTCTTGCGAACAAGTGCTACTTTGGACTGAGTAAGCAATTGAGAAGTAAAGTCCTCTCTCGAAGAACAAAGATCGCGCTCTATAAGTCTTTCATCATACCTGTCCTGATGTATGGCTCAGATTCATGGACAATGTCAAGAGAAGATGAGATGGCCCTTGGAGTATTTGAGAGAAAAGTTCTCCGGAAGATTTATGGTCCTTCCCGTGATGCCGACGGCGAGTATCGAAGGAGATTTAACGATGAGCTGTACGAGCTTTACGCAGATCTGACCATAGTCCAGCGAATTAAAGCCCAAAGGCTCCGCTGGCTGGGTCACGTCATGCGAATGGACAAAGAAGCTCCAGCCCAGAAGGTTTTCCAATCGTCACCCGAATTCGGCAGCAGAGGAAGGGGGAGGCCTCGACTGAGATGGAAACAACAGGTGGAGGATGACTTGAACTCCCTTGGGGTTTCCAATTGGCGTCAGTTATCGCTAAAAAGGAATGACTGGCGTGCTTTGATAGGCGACGGCCAAAATCGCTTAGGCGGTTAAGCGCCAATAAATGATGATGATGAAGTGAACGTAAAATACTTTTGAAGTAAGCTCAATATGAAATTTTTCCTACAATTCTTTCGGAAGCTACGAAGGTGTGGGTCTCGAAATCGGACTTAGAGCTATGGTGTCTTCAACAATTTTTCTTAGAATCATCTGTACATTTTTTCTATACTCCTGATTGAAAAAAATATTTGACCCTCTCCAACATATTTACATAAATTTGGTTGAGGTGCCTGCCTGACGGATAGTCCACCGCCCGCGGAATGACTTACGGTTGTTTTTAGTTTCTTATTAACCCTAGAATGCAACGATGAGTCTTAGAGACTCACTTTCACATTAAAGTCACCATATCTCCTAAACTTCGGTTAGTTGTTTCATAAAATTTCAGGAATGATCTCCTTAGACAGTTATTATACTAGCAAGAAAAAAAACTTTTTGAAAAAAAAAAACAAGTAAGGTAAGCTGTCTTCGGCTGTGCCGAAGGCTAAATACCTTTCATGAATAAGCGTAACGATTTTCACTGTTTGTTCCCAGTACAGCCTGTGTGAATTTAACTTAAGCTCATACCGAAATTATCGGAACTATCGATTATATGGGGGAGATGTGTTATATTGGTCCAATCTCATTGATTTTTGACACTGACATTCCACATTCTAAAATAGCAATAGTTACGAAATTTCACGTTCCTACCTATATAACTACAGGAGTTATCTACAAAATCCGTTTATTGGAACAATCGATTGTAGGGGGCTATGTGAAATATTTATCCCATTTCGATGATTTTCAACATCGATATTTCACATATAAAAATAGCAATACGTCTAAAATTTCATGTTCCTGCGTGTTTAATTACAGGAGTTATAGCCCAAAATCCGTTTATCGGAACAATCGATTGTATGGGAGCTATTTGAAATATTTATCCCATCTCGATGATTTTCAACATCGATGTTTCACATATAAAAATAGCAATACGTCCAAAATTTCACGTTCCTACGTGTTTAATTACAGGAGTTATAGCCCAAAATCCGTTTATCGGAACAATCGATTGTATGGGAGCTATGTGAAATATTTATCCCATCTCAATGATTTTCAACATCGATATTTCACATATAAAAATAGCAATACATCCAAAATTTCACGTTCCTACGTGTTTAATTACAGGAGTTATAGCCCAAAATCCGTTTATCGGAACAATCGATTGTATGGGAGCTATGTGAAATATTTATACCATCTCGATGATTTTCGACATCGATATTTCACATATAAAAATAGCAATATGTCCAAAATTTCACGTTCCTACGTGTTTACAGGAGTTATAGCCCAAAATCCGTTTATCGGAACAATCGATTGTATGGGAGCTATGGAAATATTTATCCCATCTCGATGATTTTCAATATCGATATTTCACATATAAAAATAGCAATACGTCCAAAATTTCACGTTCCTACGTGTTTAATTACAGGAGTTATAGCCCAAAATCCGTTTATCGGAACAATCGATTGTATGGGAGCTATATGTAATATCGGTCCGATCTTGCTAGTTCCGACAAATGATTCCTATATTGGAAAATGGTGGCCGCATACAAAATTTCAGCCGAATACCTCAAAAACTGAGGGACTAGTTTGCGTTCAAACAGACAGACAGACAGACAGACAGACGGATAGACGGACATGGCTAAATCAACTCATCTCGTCATCCTGATCATTTCGGTATACTTATTGATGGGTCTATCTCTTCTTCTTCTCATACTTACAAACATCGGACCAAAGTTATAATACCATTTCATGTTCATGAAAGGTATAATTATGTTTCGCAGAAATAATAGCAAGTTAGTATCCATAACCCTTTTATACATACACGGAGAAAACTGTTGTGCATTATTTATGCATAAGCTGTTCATAACTGTAAAATGTTTAGGTAAATTTTTGAATATGCAACTTTGCACATAAATTCTGCACAATCTATTAAAATTGTGCATAAGTTATACGCAAAGAATGTGTAGTTTGTGAACATTGTTCATAGCTTAACATCAAATACACTTGATCAAATTATGTGAACATTGTGCATAATATGTGACTATAACCACTTATTGTTCATAAGTAGTGCCCATTTACGCATAGATTCTTTACCATATATTAAAATTGTGCATAAGTTATACACAAGAAATGTGCAGTTTGTGAACATTGTTCATAGCTTAACCTTCGTCTGTGAGACCGACAAAACGCTTTTACGTAAAAACTCTTTTTTCCAGAAACGTTAGAAGTTTGAATTTTCTGTTAGCTGCCGCTTTTTTTACCAGCTTTGTTTTAGTGCTGTTATGGTGTTTGTTCGAGACGGACATATTGGTGTATTTGATAGCAATTGGTCTGTGTGACCGGCGCGGGTATAAGTGTAACTTTTTGTGCAGGTAAAAACTTTTTTGTTTGTTTGTGTTTTTTCTTCATTGTTGTGTATTTTATTATTTTGCAGGTACCTCTAATTATAATAAAATGAATCAAGAACAAATCAGACTACTTTTGGAGGAAGAAATTTCGAGTTCTGAATATGTGCATGCAAACAGTATTTTTGTTTGGAACATGCCATTATGGTATGTTCTAACTGTTACTATAAGGATAATGAATAAGTTATCTTCTTGTTTATTATTGCAAAAAAAAAGTATTTTTCGGATAAGAAAGTTATTTGTTGTTTTTTATAAAGGAAAAAAAAATTAGGTTTAGTTTATGTAGCAACACTAACGTTTTTGAAGGCTGTTTTTAAATGAAATTTGATAAGCCATAATTTTTATATTTTTATTTTTATAAGACTGATAATTAAATAAACCTGTGTTTTATGTATTGCACAAGAAGTGTTTTTAAGTTTCTAAAATTAGTTTTCGTTTATTTGAAGAAAAAACTATGTTTTTGTTTTGTTTTTGTAGCATGTAAGAAAAAACAATCGATTTTGAAGGTTAATATGTTAACGACTGAAAATCAATAAAACTACTGAATGTTAATTTAATGAATGGTTTTATTTCTTTTATAATATCAACGAGTTTAAATAAAAGTCGTATTTTTCAAAGTTTTTCTCAAAAAACTAGTATTTCATCTAGTTCAAACTTTCGGTCTAAGAGACCGTGCGCGGGTATATGTGCTACAAAAATTGGCGCGGGTATAGGAAGGTTAAAATCGAACACAATTGATCATAATATGTGAACATTGTGCATAATATGTGACTATAACCACTTATTGTTTATAAGTTGTGCCCATTTATGCATAGATTCTGCACCATCTATTAAAATTGTGCATAAGTTATACACAAAAAATGTGCAGTTTGTGAACATTATTCAAAGATTAAAATCAAACACAATTGATCATAATATGTGAACATTGTTCATAATATGTGACTATAAACACTTATTGTTCATTTTGTTCAATTGTGTTGTTTGTGTCAATAGTGACGGTTTTGTAAATATAATTCTGCAAATTAATAACGAAATAGTGTACGAAATATATATTATTTTCAAATCAAATGCTTGTATACAAGGATCCCTTCAATATCATTCAAATTAATAATATGAAAACAGTCACAATTCAAGAATATTCATTTAAACAATTACTACTACCATTCGAAACAAAAAAAGAACTAAATGTTTCAAGTTCTATAAGTTACAAAGGAACAACTTACAAAATTGGGTACTATATTTTTATGAAGCAGTGTGTTTATAGTATTGTCGATATAATTTTATTAGAAGACGGCATATATTTAATACTTAATGAATACCAAATTGAAAATTTTGATTTGCATCATTATGTTTATATTATTGGGGAAAGACGGAAAATTATCTATTAAAATCCATTACAGAAATTGAATTTCCTAAATCCTTTGAGCTTCATCCAATCTTAAACACTAAACTATGCTTTAGGATACGAATTTTATAGAAATGTAAAAAAAAAAATTACTTTATAAATTATCTCTACATATAATAAGGTTTGTTTATTGGGCTGCTCTAGCTTACGCCAGATTGAGATATTTACAAAATTGTGTTTAACGAACACTTTTCTTGCTCTAGGTTGCTCTATCTTTTGTTTCATGAGTACGCTCAAAACAAAACTAGAGTAATCCAGATCACAAATTTCTGCTCTAGCTTTTTTTATGGAGTAAGTTAGAGCAGAGAAGCAATTGTCAGTCAGGAAAAAATAAATTTTTGAAAACTTCAAAAAAATTAGCTTGCAAGAAAATCAATGTTTTTGTAAACGTGAATTTGCATTAATTTTGAAGATTTAAACAAAAAAACCAAATAAAAAGAAACTATCGAGATTCAAGTGTTTCATGGCATTTCTGCTCTGAGTTGCTCTAAGTTGCTCTATTTCTAATTTGACAGCTGCGCTGCTCTGCTCTGTTCTAACCTACTCTGAACTTTTTTTTGGTCAGTAAGGTTAGGGTTAGGTTCAAGTGGCTGCCGCAGAGGCACACTTAGGCCAGTTTTGAAAGGCCCGTTGTGATACCACCAACACAAGGAAAGTCAGTCCCGGGACCCAGCCAAATGGAAAATCCCTGAGTTGTTGGGATTTTCCACATAGCAGAATCCCGGGACTGACACTCCTAAACCGACACCGTTACTCCTCCTCGAACCACTTAGATGACTTTATGAAGGCCATCAAGTCCTTTATGTCCAGTTCCGCGATCTGGCTTAGGCTATCCAGGAACGGAACTCCCAAAAAGCGCGTTCTCGCGCCGCTTAAAGCCGGACAGTTGCAGATGAGGTGTTCCACTGTTTCCTCCTCCTCATCATCTTTGCAACTCCTGCAGCATCGTCGGTAGGGCACACTTAGCCTTTCTGCATGCCTACCAATGAGGCAGTGACCGGTTAATACCCCTATCAATATGCAGATTTCCCTCCTAGTTAGGGCATAAATGCGTCTAGACCTTTTAAGATCCCATTTTGGCCAGGTTTTTTTCGATATCCGACACCCTGGGGATTGCAGCCATCTTTCGTTGGCTTGACGGAGTGTGTGCTCCTTCAGCATTAGTTTGCATGTGGCAAACGGCATACCTAAGCGCTCTTTATCCTGAAGAACCTGCTTGGTCGTGCCCTGCAAGCTCGTCTGCCTTACAGTTTCCCTCAATGTCCCTATGTCCCGGGACCCATACGAGGTTTACGCGGTTCTGTTGGGCCATCTCCTGAAGAGATCGACGACAGCTGAGCGTCAGTTCAGAGTTGAACGTGTATGAGCCAAGGGATTTGATGGCCGCTTGGCTATCGCTGAAAATAGCGATATCTTCTCCGATAACACGTTTGCTTAACCAGGCCGCGGCGTCTAGGATTGCCGAGACTTCCGCCTGGAAGACGCTACAATGATCAGGTAGTCTGAAGGAGAGCTCAAGGTCCAAATCCCTTGAATAAAGCCCTCCTCCAACTCTGCCGTCCAACTTCGAGCCGTCGGTGTATATGGAAGTGCCACCATTTGTTTCGGGACACCAATCCGTCCTCTCCCAGTCTTCTCTGCTGGGAATGTTTATTTTGAAACAGCTATCACCGACTGTAGTAGTCGCACAACGATCTGTGCTTAGAGGGAGAAAGCTGTAAGATTCCAGAATACTGGAGTGTCCAATAGTACCCGCCCCCCAACTGGAGGTTTCTCTTAGGCGCAGAGCTGATGCCGCTGCTGACCGAAACCCTTCCAGATCAAGTGGCAAAATGCCCAGAATGACCTGGAGGGCTTCGTTGGGCGTTGTCCTTAGCGCACCGCTTATACAGATCATATTGGATCTATGGACTTTCCGCAACAGATTCAGGTATGTTGCCTTGCTCAGCGCAGGCCACCATACGACGACTCCATATAGCATGATTGGACGAATGATGGCCGTGTAGATCCAACTGCATACTCTAGGGCTGAGCCCCCATTTTTTGCCAATGGCTCTTTTGCATGTGTAAAGAGCGATGCAAGCTTTCTTCTGGCGCTGAAGAACATTCTCCTTCCAATTCAGTTTCCTGTCCAGAACTATGCCTAGAAACTTGGCCTTATCCGACAAGCCCAGGCGCGTGCCATCTAGTTCTGGTAGGCTTAGTGGCGGTATTTTGTACCGGTTGGTGAAGAGGACAAGTTCCACTTTCCCCGGGTTGATACTAAGTCCGCAGCGAGAGGACCACGTCGAAACTTCTCGCAGTGCTACTTGCATCAGGTCACACAGAGTTTGTGGGAACTTGCCTCTGAATGCAATAGCTAAATCGTCTGCGTATGCCACTATCTTCCCGCCCCCCCAACTTGTGTCACGTAGCAACGAGTTGACTGTGAGGTTCCATAAAAGCGGGGAAAGAACACCACCCTGGGGGGTTCCCCTTGTGACATAGCGTGATAACCCAACCGTACCAAGTGAAGAAGCTATTTTCCTTCCCCTTAAAAGTTGGCCAATTAAACCAGTTAGAGGTCTATCTACGCCCAGATTAGTTAGAGCGGAGTTGATAGCCTCCGGGCTTATATTGTTGAAAGCCCCCTCAATGTCTAGGAAGGCCACGAGACAGTAGTCCTTTTCACACAGCGATTTCTCAATGACCGATACTAGGCTGTGCAGAGCGGTTTCTGTTGATTTACCCTTGGTGTATGCATGCTGATAGCTAGAAATAAGGTTGCTATCAATAGTCGTTGAGAGGTAGTCGCTTAGTATCCTCTCAAAGGTTTTAAGTACAAAGGACGAGAGACTGATCGGTCTGTAGTCTTTTGGCTCGTAGTGGGATGCCTTCCCAGCCTTAGGGATAAACACTACCGTGGCGCTTCTCCAGGAGCCCGGAATGTGGTTGAGAGCCAGGCAGGCTGTGAAGAGAAATACCAGCCATTTAGCTGATGTCTCCAACGTGTTTATAAGTTGCGCGGGGATAATCCCGTCCGGCCCGGCAGCCTTATACGGTTCAAAGCTTTTAATTGACCACCTTACTCTTTCCTCAGTGACGGGTATATTTACTGCCAGGTTTGTTGCAGGTGCTAGTGGTGCATCATGCAGATTCCCCGGAAAATGTGTATTCAAGAGCAGCTCAAGGGTTTCCTCTTCCGTGCTGGTCCAGGATCCGTCAGGTTTTCGCAGATAGCTGATGGTTGTTTGACTTTTCGAGAGGACTCGTCTAAGTCTCGCTGTGTCGTCGACCTTTTCGACGCCAGTGCAGAAATTTCTCCACGAGGTTCTCTTCGCCTGTCTCAGAGCTTTTTTGTAGGCCTTTAGTTTAGCTTTATATTCGTGCCAATGAGGCTCACAGCCGAAGCTCTTGGCCTTGTTAAATTGTTTCCGGC
Organism: Campiglossa producta; assembly: GCA_964058755.1. Taxonomy (NCBI): domain Eukaryota; kingdom Metazoa; phylum Arthropoda; class Insecta; order Diptera; family Tephritidae; genus Campiglossa; species Campiglossa producta. Next base: position 81,557,119 of record CAXKVI010000003.1, on the reverse strand, counting down.
ATGATATTCGGAGCAAGTCCAAATCGTAGGACCACCAATGTGGCCTGTGTTTACCGCGTGGTTTTGGCACTGGACAAGCCTGTCCTAGAGCATTTGAGAGCGCCGATGTAAATGTAGTAACAAGATCCTCCAGCTCCTCTACTGATGAGGGGGCTTGTGAGGGCAGTACTGGGAGGTCTCTGCCTAATATTTCATTGTGTAACTGCCATTTTGTGTTACGTGGATTGCGCTTCATGATTGGTTGTTCTACAATAAAGTCTAAAACCATTTCTATGTAACGGTGGTCGGAGAATGAATGTTCTTCCAGAACCCGCCATTTTCTGACCCACCCATAAGCGCCTTCACTACAGATAGTGAGGTCTATGACCTCCCGACGGGTCTTAGTGATAAAAGTAGGCTCATTACCCACGTTGCAAATTACCAGGTTGGTTGTTAAGAGGTAATCAAACAGAGACTCGCCCCTGGCATTGATATCGGAACTCCCCCATTGGACATGGTGAGCATTAGCGTCCGCTCCAATAATAAGATTACCCGTGCAGAAATTTGACACCAGGTCTTTCACCTCCGTTTGTGGTGGGGGTTCTTCGGCGTCGTAGGGCATATAGACCGACGCAACCATCAGGCGGGTGCTGTCGACCGTTAGACTGATAGCGGTAATATCACCATTGGTGTAGTTAGGTAGGAGAAAGGAGTTCAACTCAGACTTGACCAAAATACACGTTCGGACTTTGCTCTCCTCGCTGGCTCGAATGAGCTTGAAGCCCTTAGTCCCCAATCCGCAGATTCTCGAGCTATTGACCCAGGGTTCTTGGATGAGGACCACATCCACGTCGCCTTTAGAAAGACGACTACTTAAAGCAGCCGAAGGCACTTTAGATTTGTGCAGATTAATCTGAAGCACCACCAACATGAGAGCGCACAGACTTCCCTGCCGTCCCCATGTCGTCGAGGTTTGCCCCATCCCGGAGGTTGCCTATCAACGACGAGTTGTTCCGATTAACTGCCCGATATGGCGTTGCAGGAGTCCTGCTGCTTGTAGCGTTAGATGTTAATCGCTCAGCGTTGGCTGCTACCACCGTGACGTCGAGGACTTCCTCGTCCTGTAGGCTGTCCTCCATCTCCGAGTTGTTCACAGCACTATCGGCAAGGGACGTGGCGGATAACATGCTTTCCGCATCGGAATCCTCCGCTTCCTCTTCTGGTAATTCGTTTTCCGGTTCCCCCGGAGCAGCCGAGAAGGTAGCGCGCTGAGCGTCACCACGATATACGTGGATAACGATCTGGCCTACGCTGTAGTGTACTAGGCCATTGCACCTTTTGAGGGGCTCGATTGACTCTTTATTCATGGTGAACACCACCTGTCTGTCGGGCCCCACCGCATCCCCGACCAGATTAACACTCCAGTCATGCGTTGGGAGAGACGGATTCATTAGCCGTAGCATCCCGAGAATTCTGTCGGGTTCGTCAGGGATGGCCGGAATCCACGCCCTTGCCCTTGGACGAGCTGGAATGTCCTTCCAGTCGACGACCTCTATCTTTGCGCCCTTGTAGACTTCACCCAGTTTAGCAGCTGCTGCCTTATACAGTGCTACGGTTTTTGCATCCTCGCATGCGAGTAATTTGATCTGACCCTGGTGCCAGCCCGCATCCGTTACTCGCGCCGAACTACCCGGAAACTCCGGAGCAACGTTGAGAATAATGTTGCCGAGTTCATTTCGCACGTAACGCCACCGGTCCTTGGGGATGGCTAGACGGTCATTGCCTCGGTCAAGGACGCCTATAAGGATCCTGTCCTTGGTTACCTCAGCAAAGCTTAGTTTGCCCGCTCCAGGGGTATTCTGATGCCGCTTGGGAGGGGGATTTAACTCCAGGTCCGATCTCTGGCGCTTGAAAGGGTTAACTTTTAACCTCTTTGGCATGTAAGATTTTTGGAAATCCGGTATCACAGCTTTCGCTAGCTCTACCGATTTACTGGAATTCGGCGACAGCGACTCCTGCGGTACCCCTTCATACCTCTTCAGGATCTTTGCAGCCAATCTTTTCTCGTGGTATGTGAAGCGGCTGGGAGATGTCTCCCGGGAGTGCGGACCCGTAGTTGCCATCGCGGTCGCTCCCCTTGCCGAAATCTCAGTTGCAGCTTCCTTCCCCTTCGAAACTCCGAGGCCAGGTCGTGAGACCGCTGCCACAGACGTAAAGATACTGGTTTTCATATCAGAGGTTGATGGGAGTTTAGCATCCGCCGTTGTCCGCTTAGCTGCGTTGGCAACCGCACTGGTGCTAGCTCCCATCAAGTCAATCTTACTCGATAGAGGGTTGGTTGACCGACTCGTAGTTGCCATCGCTGTCGATCCCCCCCTTGATTGTGGAACGGAGGTTGTCCTCCGGCGTTGTTGTTGCTTTCTCGCCTGCTCCTCCATAGCTCTCCTTTGCTGAGGAGTGAAATTTGGCGTTGTTTGCTTTTTGGGTTTTTCGTTTTTATTTGCGTTATTTGAGTTCATCATGTTCGTACGACCCATCGCCGGACAAGGCCAGCTTAGGGTCAAGGGAAGAGTAGGGGAAAATGTGTCGTCCGCCGCGGCAGAGCCCCGTACCGCGGTAAGGCCATGCTTACTCTCTGAGGCGACCCGGTATCAGAGAGGCTCCGTTCAAATACAGCCACGATTTGCCTCCCGGCTGCAAACGTCCAATGGGCACGTGGTCGCATAACACCCTGGATTGGGAGGGGGAAGATCTTTGTCGTCGCGCCAGAGAGGCTAGGCTGCTCCCGTGATGAAGTGCCGTACGGAGCTATGATCACAAGGGCAGCGTAGCCCTGTGGCTATCGACTTAAGCCCTCGTACCGCGGCAAGGTATCCACCCTTCACGAGGGGTCAGTAAACAAACCTATAAAATTGTAACAGGTCAATGTCTGTACATGGCAGATATCAACAAAAAATTTATTAGGAGAAGCATTATTAAGCTAGTAGAATCCAAATCAAGCATTTTAAAAATTTTTGTGTGTCTATCTGTCCGTATGTATGTGGTCGTATCTCTCTGAAAGTAATGAATGGAATCAGGCCCGTGCGCAGGGGGTGGTTTTGGGGGTTCATTTTCTGTCTTGAAATAGCCGTGAAATTTCGCTTGTACTTCACGGCAAAGTAGTACTGAGTTCACGACCTGAAAATATTGCGCAATATGGCATTAGCAACATTTTTTCACGACTTTTTTAATTGTCCATGTCATTTAAAACAGTGCGAAAAGTGACATTTTTTGACATTGACCCTTGAAAAGGGAAAAATAACAGAAGAGAGATAAATAAACATAGAGTAAATGAAATAAAAAATGAAAATTGCCATCAACATTTCACGACAAGCCAATTGAATGTTGCTTAACCTATGCTCAGTTGTTCATAGTCTATCCCAGTTGTTCAGAACGCATGCCCAGTTGTTCAGAATCAAAGAAAATGTTGTTCATAATCTATGCCCTTGTTCATAAAACATGCTCATAGTGCTGAACTTAAGTTATGTACAAGTGTGCATGGATTATGAACAGAGCTCGGAATTTTATGTTTTTTAAATATGTTGAAAATATGTAAAAAATATTCAAAATTTATGTTGTACGTAAGGAATAATATAATAAGTTTTTATATCGTGTTTGTATCAGCTTATATATCTCTGTCAACGTGAGATAGGATAAATCTTAGCCACCCTGGAACCCAAATAACTCTTTTTTGAGTCAAAATAGTATTACCAGGACATTACATACCAATAAAAGCAAATATAATTATTGTTTACTTCCAAGTGAAAGCCCTTTGTGCTGTTATTACACCGTAAGGTTAGTTTAGACTATTTTGGCTGCCCCTCTGCATGACAGATAGACTCGCTTAGGCCTGCTGGCCCATTGAGTCTCTTGCCCTTCCTTCTCTAAATACCCAAAACGCTGAAGCATTTCGGAACAATCATTCAGATATCCCCTTCTAATTTTGGCTACCGCGGAGCACCTGCAAATGAACTGTTTCATACTTTCAATCTCGTCCCTACAACTGCGGCAGAAATAATATCTCGGGAAACCCATACCTCAGTAGTCCAATTAATGAGCCTAGAGAGGGGCGCACTTGCGCGTTAATGATGGCTAACTCGATGGTTGATCTACCGATATGATGCCTCTCACCTCTCATTACCCATCTTCTCCTCCTTACGGATAAAGAAATGACATGACCTAGAATGTTTCAAAACCAAATCGATACCACGACAGTCGGCCAAGGACTGTCAATTTCGGCATCACTCCTCAAAACTATCGGGAAGTGTTTTTGTATTTAATAGCAACAACAACAAGAGAGGGACGCTTGGGGTTGATGGCGAACCTTCTATTTATTGCGTGGAAGGAAGTGCCCTGGTAACAAGCAAGCCATCAGACAAATCACTCTACCCATCCTGCATACATTAGGGTTTATTTCGAGTGCTAGGCATCATACCGTGAAACCGTAGGAGAGTACCGTTAGCTCGGTGACGACCGCGATGTACAGCCAATATCTTATTTGTGGCTTTAACCACCACCTTTTTCCCACTTTAGAGACAGAAAGAGCAGTAATAGCTTTCCTGGATCTCTCCTCGACATACCTGTTCCAGGTTAGGTTGCTGTCTAGAATTACGGTATTTACCTTCGGTTGTGAGTTGAGTGTCACTCCATTTACAAGTGTGGACCCAATAACTGGTATTTTATATCGCCTGGTATTTTCAGGATTAATATTGAGTCCGCTCTCCATTGACCATTCCTCCTTGAGGTTCAGTGCCGTCTGGGGTAGCTCTAATAAAGTTGGAGATGTTCACCGGTTGCCGTAAGAGCTATATCATCAGCATAGGCGATGACATGGCAACCCATTATTTCCAATTTTATAAAAAAGGTGTTATCCGTTAGGTTCCACAGTAGTGGGGATAAGACTCGCCTTGAGGGGTGTCGTTGAAGGCGTATTTTACTTTGGTATGCACCGTAAGCTCTGCCTTCTTTGGCCTGGACAAACAAGCAAGAAGTGAACCAGGAAAAAAAGAATCGCCACAGCTGCACCTTGATAGTCAGTCTTGATAGTTACAAACCAATAGACTTAGTCTATTTGCGAACCAGTGTTAACAACTAAATAGAGCTACGACGACCTGGACTGAGATAGAACGAGCAGGTGGAGGAGGACTTGAACTTTCGTTGTATGCTCCAATTCGCCCCAGTTGTCGTTAAAAAGGAATGACTGCGTGCTTAGATATGCAACAACCAAAGTCTCCGGGGCGGTTAAGAGCCAATAAATGATGATAAAGGGAAACCGATGCAATATTCACAAAAAACTCAACAAATATGTCAAAAATATGTAAAAAATATGCTAAAAATATTCCACATTTATGAAAAATATGCATAAAATATGAAAATATGCAAAATATATGCGAATATGTAAAACATACTAGCTAAAAATGAATCTATTTTTGACATAACTAACTTACAACTTGGTCCGAGGTTTCTATGATGTCAAACAAAAATATGCACTTGCATACAATTCCGAGCTCTGATTATGAACAACTGTTCTTGGTCGTTTTTCGTGAAGGATTTGTGCATAAGTTGTGCCTACACCGCATAATTTCTGTACACAATTCCCTCCGTGTACGATGAGTCTGCAAGACTCATATGGAATGCACAATATTTGATTCTTTCTCTGCGGAATTGGAAGAATGAAAAATGGCATCAAGGAGCAAGAAAGCTGTCCAGGCAAATGATGGTAACATGCAAGGGCGAACGCAAGGGGGGAGAGGGCATTGCCACAAACTTACCAAATGGAACTGAATGAAAAAACCCAAGGAAAATTATAGTTATTTAGTAAAATTAGTTTAGGTCGCCGGCAGGAATATAACCGTCATCGAAAGTTCGTAAAAACTTCAGTTGCAGCCAAACCAAAATCCAAAAAATTTGTTACGGGCATTTTTTTATATTAAATTTTTTAGATAATGGAATAGCATTATTAGTAACATTAAATGGAAATAAGAAAGAAAATGTATGGAATTTCAATCTTCTAAATAAATAGATATATATCGATGAGTGTATATAGTTTCAAGAAACTTAACTTTACAATGTTGTTGTAAATATGAAGAATGTAAACGCAAAAAAAGGTTAAATCAAACCAAGTACCAACTCCAAGAGCGGTGCTCATAAGTGCCATTTGGTTGGTAACTATACTTGCAAGAGGAATAGTAATAATTACTGGCTCCCTGGTACAACATAATAGAGATGGAACAGTGGATGAATTTTTGTTATTTATGAATAAAAACCGTACCTGATGAAAATGAAGCGAGATTTAGAGTTGAAGAGTTATGCACAGATTGACGCTCTGGTGACCCAGATCCTTTATTTATAACAAATCTTAAACTAAATATACATATATAAAAGTTATCTACTTACTGAACTAGTACTTAGCAAGCTATCTTAATCCTAAAACATCCCCTTGTAGCTGCCAACCAACAGCAGTGTGATAACCTAAACATATGTATCATATACAATGCAATGCTTATCAGTATTTTTGGTGATCATGCTTCACACTTTGAAAATACTGCATCAATGCATTGTCGCCTATTTAATTGTTAAATATACAGTTTATCTGTATATTTATTTAGGTCTAGTTATTGATAGAGCTGCAAAACTATCGATGGTATTTTCGATAGTATCGATTGTTTTTTTTTTTTGCGATATATCGATTTTTTTTGCGAGAGTCGATAGTTTCGATAGTGTCAGTGCATTGAAAATTTGGGATGTGTATAATATTAAGTAACGCTGTGATCGTACTTATTTAGAAATTATCGCTGAAATTGCAATATTTGCCATTTTTTATTTTTGGCACATATACATGTAAATTATGTATGGATATGATCGGAGTTGAAGTTCTCCAAACTTAAATTACGATAGTATACGATAGTTTCGAACTATCGATAGTATTTTTGCAACTATGGCACCACTGTCGATAGTGTTGCAGCTATACTTATTGATAACTGCATCGTGGCGATAAATGAGCTAGTTACCAATAGTAGACATAAACAACGTTGACAGTATGTACTTACTTTCAATATCTATGTAAATAAATACGTATTTATTATATAAGTTCTACATTTACTTATGTAAATTATACTTAACTGCGAAAGGCAATGACCGCAGAGATAAATTGCGTTGACATCCCACCTAGCTTCTTGGCGAATGTTGTAGTGCAGATTACGGTTACGGCTTTCACTATTTGAAAGTAATGTTCTGTGAGGTGTAATTCCAGGTCATTCGCGATGTTTGTATTTTGCCCCCTAAAAATATTTTGTGTTATCGGAAGTAACTGGCTACTTATATTGATAGGAGATATGTTGTATCCTATTTCAGTAGACGTAGTTGAGTGCCCATAAATACAAAGTTTTTGTTGACAGATGGCTTTGGGCAAATTATTCCTTGATCTTGTTAGTTTCATGATATCACCCTTGCGTTGCACACTTGATCTGGTGGATTTGGGTACTGAGAAAACCAAACCGTTTGTTGAAGCTACACGCAGAAGAATTTTCATGTTGACTCAACACTTTTTTAACACTTTTTCAGGTTATTATTTTTCAACACTATCGCACATGTTTTAACATGAAGCTACTTTTTCACTGTTCCTACATGTTAGATCAACATGAAGGAACAGTGTGAATTTAACATGAGTACAAAGGTTTTAATCAACATGATTTCCTGTTGATACAACATAATTTTTCTCGTTAAATTAACACTATTACATGTTAGCTTAACACGATCTTTCATGCTAAATTAACACGATCTGCAATGTTAAATTAACACTATACTATGTTGAAATAACACTTTACGTCCTGTTAAATTAACATGATATATCATGTTAATTCAACAAGTTTTATCTGTTAAATTAATACGATCTATCAATATCATCGGCATACGCCAGCAATTGCACGCTCTTGTAAAATATTGTGCCATTGCGGTTTAGCTCTGCTGCTCGAATTATCTTCTCCAGCGTCAGGTTGAAGAAATCGCACTAAAGGGAGTCGCCCTGTCTGACGCCTCGTTTGGTTTTAAATGGCTCAGAGAGGTCCTTCCCGATTCTGACGGAGCTGTTGGTATTGCTCGTCATTTGGCAAAGCCGTATAAGCTTTGCAGGGAAGTCAAATTCAGACAAGGCGGTATACAGGCAACTGCTTTTTGCGCTGTCAAAAGCGGCTTTAAAATAGACAAAGGGGTGGTGTGTATCGATTCTTTTATCATGGCTCTTCTTCAGGATTTGGCGTATCGGGAAAATTGGTTGATGGTAGACTTACCAGGTCTAAGGCCACACTGATAAGGTCCAATCAGTTTGTCTACGATGGGCTTCGGTCTTTCACACAATACGCTAGAAAGAACCTTATATGCGATATTAAGAAGACTGATTCCGCGGTAGTTGGTGCGGTTAGCGGGATCGCCTTTCTTGTGGATTGGGCAGAGCACACTTAAATTCCAATCTGGAGGCATGCACTTGTCTGACCATATTCTGCATAAGAGCTGATGCATGCTTTTTACCAGCTCTTCGCCTCCGTGTTTGAACAGCTCGGCGGGTAGTCCGTCTTTTCCAGGCGCTTTGTTGTTTTTGAGCCGGGATATAGCTATCCTCACTTCATCATAGTCAGGTGTTGGCACGTCTTTTCCAGCGTCAGGGATTGGGGTATCGGGTTCAACGTCTCCCTCGCACTTTAACAGTGAGGAGAAGTGCTTCCTCCATAATTTAGGTACATTCTGTACGTCGGTTACCAGGTCGCCATTATTGTCCTTACAGGAACTTGCCCCGGTCTTTAAACCTTCCGTCATCCGCCGGATCTTTTCATAGAATTTTCGGGCATCGTGCCTGTCAGCCAGCAGTTCAAGCTCCTCACATTAACGCCTTTCGGCCTTAAGTTTCTTTTTTCTGAAAAGGCGTCTCTCTCCTTCTTCGCCTCACGATAGCGTTGCAATTCACTGCGGGTTGCGCCTGTTCGCAACGTCGCCCTGTATGCAGCGTCATTTTTGTCCGAGGCTGTACTGCATTCCTCATCGTACCAGTTGGTCTTGCGGGCTCGCTGAAACCCTATAATGGCCTCAGCGGCGTTACGTAAAGAGTGAGAGATATGCTTCCATTGCTCGGTTACATCGTTAGGTCGAGGATTGCTTTCCGATAGCAGGTGTGAGAGTCGAGTGGAGAAATTATCAGCTGTCTGTGTTGCGCGCAGCTTCTCGACGTCAAACTTTCCTTCCGTTACTGTGCGCACTTTCTTCGCAGCACAGAGGTGTGTGCGTATCCCCCGTTAGTGGATGTTATATCGTGGAGAATGAATTTTCCAACTGTAGGACCAAAGACTCCTTCCTTTCCCACCTTTGCATTAAAGTTGCCGAGCACGATTTTGATATCATGCTGGGGGCAGCGATCATAGGTCTGTTCAAGTTTATCGTAGAAGGAGCCCTTCTCTGCGTCGTCCGCCTCTTCAGTTGGCGCATAGGCGCAGATAAATGTTATGTTGAAAAACCTCGCGTTGATGCGGATCGCAGCGAGACGCTCGTCCACAGGAGTGAATGCTGGTACTTGGCGTCGAAGTCTCTTTCCCACCACAAATCCTACACCACGCGCTTTGCCGCGTGTCTGGCCACTGTAGTCACAAGGGCCGATGGTCGTCACAAGGACCGACGGTCGTCACAAGGACCGATGGTCGTCACAAGGACCGATGCTAGTATTTCCTTGCCCCGTCCATCGCATTTCCTGCATGGCGGTGATGTCAGCCTTTGCTTTCACAAGGACATCAACCAGTCGGGCAGCGGTACGCTCCCTAGAAAGGGTCCGGACATTCCACGTACATGCCCTTATATCCTTCTCGTAGTCTCTAATTCGTTTTGCCGGGTCGTCAATATTAAAGGGGTCCGAGGCTTTGATAAATTTGTTTTCATTGGAATTAAGTTTTTTACGTGGAATTAAGTTGTTTACGGGTCCTAAACCCAGCGCACAACTCGTTTCGGGGTTTTTTGAAAATATTTACACATTTATATAGCGAGCCGCTTGCTTCAAGACAGACGCTCGCTTGCAGCCGCACCAGACGCTGCGCAAAGGACCTCGGTGAGCCCTTAAACCAAGTATGTCAGAGTGGCCCCACCGGGGCTCCCTTTCTTTCTGCTGCGAGCCTAGATAGCTCACGTTGCCCAGAGTGTACGAACGAGGACGCAAGAGTCAGGATTGGGCAAGGTCACATAGCAACCACACCCTATTTACAGTGATAATTCGCTGATGATATCTTCTTTTTGAAATAATATATAAATTTCATGCAACCCATTTGAGGTTCCAATAAAGTTTGATGGACAACGTCTACCTACAGATCCTTTTAAACCTCCTACAAATAGCTCTGAGTTTAAATTTGAGACTACCACAGGGGTATTGATTTTGAACTAAAGCATACAACTACACACACATAAACTTTGTCAACTCCCAACAAACATCGAGCACAAAAAACTCAAACGTTTGAGAAAACATCTATTCTCAACTTTTTCTCAATTGTTGTTTATATAACAGGATTATTTGTTGAACTGTACCGGGAATGACCGGACCCTTTCAAGGGACGATACCGCTGCCCGACTGGTTGATGTCCTCGTAGGCGCAAAGGCCGACATCACCGCCCTGCAGGAAATGCGATGGACGGGGCAAGGAAAGACGACCATGGTCCTTGTGACGTATACTATAGTGGCCACATCAAGGCGAGGTTTTTTAACATAACATTTATCTGCGCCTATGCGCCGACTGAGGAGACAGACGACGCAGAGAAGGACTCCTTCTACGATAAACTTGAACAGACTTATGATCGCTGCCCCCAGCATGATATCAAAATCGTGCTCGGCGACTTTAATGCCAAGGTGGGCAAGGAAGGAGTCTTTGGTCCTACAGTTGGAAAATTCAGTCTCCACGATATAACATCCCCCAACGGCACTAGGTTGATTGACTTTGCCGCTGCTCGCAATATGGTCATCAGTAGTACCAGGTTCCAGCATAAGCGAATACACAAAGCCACAGATTGATCATGTCATGATCGACGGCAGACACAGCTCCACTGTTCTGGACGTGCGTACCTTACGTGGTCCCAATATCGACTCGGACCATTATCTAGTTCCAGCCAAGATATGCACACGCCTCTGTGCAGCGAAGAAGTGCGCACAGTAACGGAAGGAAAGTTTGACGTCGAGAAGCTGCGCATGACACAGACAGCTGATAATTTCTCCATTAGACTCTCACACCTGCTATCAGAGGGCAATCCTCGATCTAACGATGTAACCGAGCAATGGAAGCATATCTCTCACTCATTGCGTACCGCCGCTGAGGCCACTATATGGTTTCAGCGAGCCCGCAAGAACAACTGGTACGATGAGGAATGTAGAACTGCCTCGGACAAAAAGGCCGCTGCATACAGGGAGACGTTGCGAACGGGCGCAACCCGCAGTGTATGGCAACGCTATAGTGAGGCGAGGAAGGAAGAGAGACGCCTTTTCAGAAAAGAGAAACGTGAAGCCGAAAGGCGTGAGTGTGAGGAGCTTGAGATGCTGGCTGACAGGCATGATGCCCGAAAATTCTATGAAAAGATCCGGCGGCTGACGGAAGGTTTAAAGACCGGGGTAAGTTCCTGTAAGGACAATAACGGCGACCTGGTAACCGACGTACAGAAAGGCGATCCCGCTAACCGCACCAACTACCGCGGAATCAGTCTTCTTAATATCGCATATAAGGTTATTTCTAGCGCATTGTGTGAAAGACTGAAGCCCATCGTAGACAAACTGATTGGACCTTATCAGTGTGGCTTTACACTTGGTAAGTCTACCATCGGCCAGATTTTCACGATACGCCAAATTCTGGATAAGACCCATGATAAAAGAATCGACACTCACCATCTCTTTGTCGATTTTAAAGCCGCTTTTGACAGCGCTAAAAGGAGTTGCCTGTATGCCGCCATGTCTGAATTTAACTTCCCTGCAAAGCTTATACGGCTTTGCCAAATGACGTTGAGCAAAACCAACAGCTCTGTCAGAATCGGGAAGGACCTCTCTGAGCCATTTGAAACCAAACGAGGCTTCAGACAGGGCGACTCCCTTTCGTGCGATTTTTTTAACCTGATGCTGGAGAAGATAATTCGAGCAGCAGAGCTAAGCCGCAATGGCACAATCTTTTACAAGAGCGTGCAATTGCTGGCGTATGCCGATGATATTGATATCATTGGCCTTAACAGCCGTGCCGTAAGCGGTGCTTTCTCTGGGTTGGATAAGGAAGCGAAAAAAGTGGGTCTTGCGGTGAACGAGGACAAGACGAAGTATCTGCTGTCATCAAAGAAAGAATCGGCGCACCTGCGCCTTGGCAGCCAAGTCACCGTTGATAGCTACAAGTTTGAAACGGTGAGAGACTTCGTCTATTTGGAAACCAGCATTAACACCGAAAATAATATCAGTCTAGAAATCCAACGGAGAATCACCCGTGCCAACAAGTGTTACTTTGGACTAAGTAGACCATTGAGAAGTAAAGTCCGCTCTCGACAAACAAAGATCACGCTCTATAAGTCTCTCATCATACCAGTCCTGATGTACGGCTCGGAATCATGGACAGTGTCAAGAGAAGATGAGATGGCCCTTGGAGTATTTGAGAGAAAGGTTCTCCGGAAGATTTATGGTCCTTCCCGTGATGCCAACGGCGAGTATCGAAGGAAATTTAACGATGAGCTGTACGAGCTTTACGCAGACCTGACCATATTTCAGCGGATTAAAACCCAAAGGCTCCGCTGGCTGGGTCATGTTATGCGAATGGACAAAGAAGCACCAGCACAGAAAGTTTTCCTATCGATACCCGAATTCGGCAGCAGAGGAAGGGGAGGCCTCGACTGAGATGGAAACAACAGGTAGAGGATGACTTGAACTACCTTGGGGTTACCAATTGGCGTCAGTTATCGCTAAAAAGGAATGACTGGCGTGCTACGAAACGGCCAAAATCGCCTTGGCGGTTAAGCGTCATTATGACACAAGCCAAGATTAGATTAGATTTGTTGAACTATATTAATTAAAAAAATATTATGTAAAATTTAACTGCATAAATGGAAACTCGCTTTTTATTAAAATAGGTATTTGTTTTGCATGATTGGCATCTCTGAATAAATATTTCAATGAGAGCATGTGGATTCCATTTCGATCCACTGCGCTCAGTTTGAGAAAAGTTTGAAAATTCTGCCGTTCTCAATTTGAAAATCAGGGAAAATCCCACATTAAAAATAAACCTTAGCAAGAAAGAAATTGCAATCACGGTAGCTGGTATTGTTTGTTTGTGAGTTGTTGCTCAGTTTGTTCGTTAATAACAAAAAATAGAATAATTTAAAAATAAATTATTCGATCGGTCAAATAGTCCATGAAAAATTTTCTACTGTACAATAACATGACCATAACATCAAAGCTTTCATAAACCTTTTAGGTTGAGAACGATATCAACGGTTATTTCGTCTCAAATTGAAAACGAACGTTTGAGATTTGAGAAGATGGTTGGTCTCAAATGCATCTCAAATTGAGATTACCTAAAAATGTCTGTTGGGCTTGCGTGCCTTTTATTTCGTGGTGCTGGGTTGAAAAGGTCAACTGCAGTGTTGAGAGAGGGTACCATGTATCCAACTCTATCCACCGGTAGATTGCACATAATTTGAAAAGGGGTTCGTGAATTTGCCCTAACATACCGATAGCATTTGTTTACTACTCTTTTCACTAACTGCCTACCTTTAAAGTGGCAGAATTGTTGAATCACTATTGCAAGGAGTCCTTGCGGTCGAATGAGTAGGTGTTTCGTATAAGTTCCCCCAACCAATAGTTTAGACAGGTCAAATTTATAGGGGAGCACCGCCGGGTGCTTTGCTTGATCTGGTATATTGCCAGTTCCATCTAGGAATGGTGAAAGCGTCATGCGCTTAGAATTCTTGTCCACGATTTTCGTACCTGAAAGTAGACTTATATCTTTATTCAAATATTTATTTAGTAGTTTTATTTTAAAAAATATGGGTTTCCATTGCTTCTTTTTTGTATTCAAGCTGAGTTTTCAATTTAAATGAAAAATTTATACCAAATATTCCATCAATTTTTTGTATTGTTTTATTGCAAAAAATTCCTTGACATTCTTCTTCTGCATTTTCTAATGTACTTTGTTTTTCAGCATCCTTTTCTGTTTCCAATTTTTTGTTTATTTTATTATATTCCGTATTATCACCATTAACTTTATGTAGTAGAATATCATGTATTCCGTTACATGTACGGCAATTATACCCATTGCAAATTTGGTAAGAATACCCACTTTTGAGACACTTCAAAGATAAGTTTTTTTACTGACCTTCTCCCACCTTTCATTGAGAGCAAGGTCTTTAAATTTCCCACATTGGTAGAGGACATGCCCTATTTTACATCCCATGATGTATCTGGCTTCATTTTGTCTTATCAATGTTTCGTTTTCATCATACCATATTGATGATCCATCACCTTTCGATGGCTGTATTGCTTGCAAAATTATACGTGCAAAAGCTCAACCTTGATAAAAAGTACTTCAGAAAGAGCTTTTTTCACGACGTTCGCAGCCTCCCACCCGCGTACCCACCGCTACCAGACTGAATGACGGTCGGTTTCGTAATTGGGAACGAGACTACAACACGCAGTATTAAACTCAGTCTTGATAAAATTCCTTGAAAAATAATAATAAAGAATAACAAAGATCTTTATTAACGCAGCGCATTAACATATGTAAGTTATCACAAGTTTCTTCCCACAAATGTCATTAACCAAATGGCACAGTTGTCTTCCTAGCCTTCGCCTAGGTCAATCACATTCAGCCAAATTACGACAGCACGCCACCTCATGCAACTAGCTGGATCAGCAGAAATGCGATCACACGGTATGATCGCATATCGTTGTTGGCACACTTCGCTGTGTCATCGAAACAATAGCTATTGCTATCGTTTGTGGTCATTGCGCTATGACAACATCACAAGTGCCACAATTCTCTTCATCATGTTTAGCTGCATCAGCAAAAGCAGCTATTGCAACAGCAGCAAGTAAACATCGTTGTGTCAACGTCGCTAACCGCCAGCAGAGCAGCAGCAGCGTTATCCAACGTCGTGGGCTAGGTGGATAGTTAGGGTAATTATTAAGCTTCAGTTTTTAGAAAGAACTCAATAAAGAATACGTGCTAAAAAGCACAATTGGCGCCCAACGTGGGGCTGGAAAATACTAATCATTTTTGATCCTAAGGGACAAATAATAACCACAAACAAGTTAGAAGGATTTGAAACAAGCATCCTGGTGAATACGAAGTTAGAAGGATTTGAAACAAGCATCCTGGCGAATACGAAGTTAATGATAATAACCGCAAACAGCTAGAAGGATTTGAAACAAGCATCCTGGCGAATACGAAGTTAATGATAATAACCGCAATCAGTTAGAAGAATTTGAAGCAAGCAACAACGGAAGGAGTAGAAACAAGAATCGTTACAACCCAAAGAAGAAAATCAAGAATTAACGTAGGCTAGGATAACACCTAAGTATGAAGAGGTAAGTGAAGTGCTCTAAAAGAATTAGTGAAAGTGCAAAACCGAAAATTAAAAAAAAATTAAAAAAAAAAAAAAAAAATTTATAAAAAAATAGGTGCTAAATAAACCTGTGTCCTTTGTGAAATTTTTTAAGAAAATCTTTGAATGTTAAATGACCGAGGTGTTGGAGGACCTCTTTAAGAATTTAAATTTAGCAGCAAACAGACAAAATACAATGAATACAGAACAAGTTAGCGAGATAGTAAAAGCAGAGGTCAGGAGAGCTTTAGCCGAACAGAAAACCGAGTTTGACAGAAGGCTTCTTGCTTTACACAATCAAATACAATAGGTCCATTCATACAGTAACGAAAATGAAACCTATTACAATTTTTCAGTCAGGCAAGGAGGATGAACTGGTAACCTCTCGCCTGGAGGACGCGCAGGATAAGGAACTTGAAATACATAATAGGAATCGACAAGACAGGGAGTTTGCAGTGGGAGAGAAAGTGCTAGTTAAAAACAATAGAAGACTAGGAAATAAATTGACGCCTCTCTACACCGAAGAAGAGGTCGAAAAAGATCTCGGCACTACGGTGCTTATAAGAGGAGAAGGGTCCATAAGGACAACCTTCGCAAAAGCTAAGTAACTTATGTCATTTACATTTTTATTTTTAGGGTTTCCCTGGTATTTCTCACATTGTTATCGGCATCGTTGTCAACGGGACGGATAATGGACTACACTAACGCAAGGTACATCCCAGTGGTAGACGGAGATATTATAATCTGGGAAAATTTCGGACACATCAAGCAAATCACCAACTTAACTCTCTACGAACTACTACGAGACGAAACGTTTAACGCAACAGACCATTTCCCCCAATCGCACATGAAGAAAATATTGCACGTAGACATAGGCCAAATAGACAGACTTCTACAATTGATAAACACTCACCATAGGCAGACGAGAAGTTTAAACGCCCTCGGGACATTATTAAAATATATTACTGGCACTCCTGACCACGACGATTTCGACAGACTGAGTAGCACAGAGGAACAATTAATCGACTCACAGGACAGGCAGTTCATTATTAATACGGAAGTACAAAAAGAAATTAATAGCCTTACTATCACAGTGAATAAGATCCTAAAACAAGCAAAACAAAGAGAAATAGACACAGGTTATCTCTATGACATTCTTATGGCCAGAAATAGGGCAATGATAACAGAATTAAATAACTTGCTCACCTCCATTACTTTCGCAAAAATTGGAACGCTCGATCCTATTCTTCTGGATAATGCGGAGATAAACTCAATAATCAAAATGAAGCACTTCACAAACCTCACGATAGCCGATATCATACCTTTAGTTAAGATTAAAATAGTCCAATACAATAACGTAATATACTTTTTAATGAAATATCCTATACCTAGATTTAGATGCAAGAAAATACGAATTTTTCCAGTAGCCCACGACCACCAAATTCTACATTTGCAAGAACCCATCTTAGCTACATGCGACAACCAAACTGTAGCGGTAAGAAATTGTAGTAACACAACCCCAACATTCTGCCTAACATCATTAGCAACTTCATGCGCTCTACAGCTAATGACACGCAACACGGCCAACTGTGGTACAACATACAACAATCTTGCTCCTATCACATCGATAGGTGACGGTATGATTGTTATTAACGACCAAACGGCGGTCATAGAAGAAAATGACGAGGCTCCAATTACAGTAAATGGAACTTACCTGGTGGCCTTCGAGAAAATGGTAAGAGTTAACGGCACCCTATTTTATAACGAAAATTCCACGGCGCCTTTGAAACCTGAAGCGCCATGGTCCCCAGATATCAACTTGACACAGCACATAGAAATTCTGAGCGCACCTTACCTTCACCACATAAATCAGCAAAACCTTCAGCATATTAAACATCTGCAGCAAAGCGCCAAACGCAATAACCTGGTAAGTTTCGCCGCTTTGGGAGCCCTACTCATTATAGGAACAGAAAGAAAGCGTCCTTAGCCAAATCCATCAAAGCCGTTATTGAAAATGCCGCCATAAGGTCCGCGGACGTCCCTAACTTAGAAGGGGAAGAGTTATCACAAGTTTCTTCCCACAAATGTCATTAACCAAATGGCACAGTTGTCTTCCTAGCCTTCGCCTAGGTCAATCACATTCAGCCAAATTACGACAGCACGCCACCTCATGCAACTAGCTGGATCAGCAGAAATGCGATCACACGGTATGATCGCATATCGTTGTTGGCACACTTCGCTGTGTCATCGAAACAATAGCTATTGCTATCGTTTGTGGTCATTGCGCTCTGACAACATCACAAGTGCCACAATTCTCTGCATCATGTTTAGCTGCATCAGCAAAAGCAGCTATTGCAACAGCAGCAAGTAAACATCGTTGTGTCAACGTCGCTAACCGCCAGCAGAGCAGCAGCAGCGTTATCCAACGTCGTGGGCTAGGTGGATAGTTAGGGTAATTATTAAGCTTCAGTTTTTAGAAAGAACTCAATAAAGAATACGTGCTAAAAAGCACAATTTGTATAAATCAGGGTGATTCTGATTGATATCGGAATCAGAGTTGAAATCAGAAAAAAGTTCATTTCTTATTTTTGTAGGCTTGATTTAGGGCCGTTTTCTCAAGTGAACTTTGAAGTTTATCTGCGCGATAAACAAAACTTTCTATAAAAAACATTTTTTTTAGCGGGACATAAATTTAAAGTTTAATTGAGAAAGCGGCTCTTATGCTTTTTTTTAAGTGAATAAAAAGGAAATAAGTTCACTCACCGAATGTGTTCATTGTGTAGTATTCAAAGTCCCCAACAAAGTTATTTATTATCAGGTGTCGCATTATTAACTGAACACCGCCGTCCATTATAAATACCTGCACACGGTCTTTGATATTAATTTTAGCTTTAAGCTTTTGAGAATCCTTGTTTATTTTGGTTTCGCGAATCACCAAGAGTGAGTCTCCTTTGTTCCGAGCTTCCATATTTTTTTCCTATGGTAAGAAAACATTTCGTATAGAGTTATAGAAAAGAAATCCCGTCATGTCCCTGTGTTTTGCACTGTCTATTTGAATGCCCCGAAAACTAATAAAATCGAGACTTTGTCTGCGAAACTATGGTCTGGTTTTCATTAGGTCAACTTTTGACAAATTCTATCGACTTTATCGAAATAAGCAACCAAATCTCGATAAATTCGATGAAATTTGACACCATTTGACCTAATGAAAACCAACCTTAACGTAACCGGACCATTTATACTGCTTTTTTGAATATCTAGAGTCTAGACGCCAGCACATTTTAGCGGTGAAAATATATATGCTATGTTTAGAGCAGGGGTGCAAACCACTTCAAATATCTCTGCGGTTCGGTTCAGTGGTTCGAACCGTTTGCCGAAAATCTGGTGGTTCGGTTCTGTGGTGCGAACCACCTTGATAAACTTGAACCGGTTCGTGAACCGTTTCAGGGCTTGTATCAACCCAGCAAAAACTAAAAAAAAAATTAAAAACTTTGTGTTATTTCGCATTCAAATGAGAAATAACACAAAATGTAGCAAAATTTTAAGGTTTGGCTTATTACCACTCGGAAAGAAGCCAAACTTTGTCTTATTGCTCAAATATAGTATTTCATTGCAGACAGGATCACAGAAAGGTGTACTACGCAGAAGGACGGTTCAGGCAACCACCCGGACTTGGCATAGCGTAGCCCAGGGTTATTTATCATAGGCGCGGCCGAAGGCCGCCTACGCAGAAGGACTTGGCATGGTGTAGACCAATTTTGCACATACGCGGTCTCGGACCGGTTTTGATTTGACCGATTTGCCAAGTAGTTTTTTATGATGCCTTCTCTATAAATAACACTTATATTAAATAAAGTATTTTTCTGCAATGTTTATTTTCATGCAAACATTTTCTAGATTTTCATACAGTAAAGAAACAATTTCAAGTCTTGCGTTAGAAGTTATAAGGGGCAAAAGATGTTAAATAAAAATCACGGGGGAGGTCGCGCAGCGCGGCCTGTCCCGGCGGTTCACGTGCCCGATCGCGGCGGATATGCGCGGCTTAGCCCTAACGACCTAAGCAGGTTTGATATGAGCGGTGCGACCACAAAAAATGTCAGTGATGCGTGCATGTCCGCTTTTTTGCTTTATTGCTCAAACGTGGGAAAAAAGTTTGACTTATTTCACAAAATGATGCAATAACACAAATTGGTGTTATTTGAGTTGAGCAATAACACATTAAGGGGATTCATCAACTGTTATAAGTTTACGAATTGCGTAAGCTTATACATTTATCAGCTCAGTTAGATGAACGCCCTAGATAAATTTATGTGTTCTTGATGTCAAACAAAAACTTTTTATTTCGAAGTTCTCATTAAAAAAGTAATTTTCGACCCATTTTCAGCATATTCTTCTCTTTTTGTCCAGTGTGCATTGAATGCATTAAAAACATTTCATGTCGAACGTCGTCATTGCATTGTATAAATTTACGCACTCTTTTACACACCAAAATCGACGCGGAAGTTTATCAAATTTGTGTAAACTGCGTTCCATACAAATTTTGACAGTTCATTTACACACTTGATAAATTTATTCGTTTACACGCTTTATAAGGTGTTTATGAGCTTTGATGAGTCCCCTTATTGAGTTGAACAGTAACACAAATTTGGTTTATTTACTTATTTAAGAAGTACTGGGGATCGGGAAGCCGGTGTTTGTTCGGCTAAAGGTTATTTTACTTTTTAATTGGCAACTCCCATAAAACTTTTTCTTCAAGGTGAATATCTCTAAAAGGGTTTAGGGTAGGGACCTGGAAATTGGTACAGAGCTATAGGATAACAACACCATTCTCACCCATAAAACTGGGGATAACGAAAAAGGGGGCGGTTATATGAGATTGACCCCCCCAACTTCCAAAAAAAACTGGGGATAACGAAAAAGGGGGCGTGGCACCTCCCATACGAATGAAATACTTCATAGTCCATATCTCTGGAAGTACTTATGTTAGACCACTCAAACGTGGTAAGTGGTTAGATGAGAACGATCCCTACCACCTCCAAAAAAACTGAGGATAACGAAAAAGGGGGCGTGGCACCTCCCATATCTCTGGAAGTATTTAGGTCAGACCACTGAAATTTGGTAAGGGGTTATATGCGATCGATTCTCACTACCTCCAAAAAACTGGGGATAACGAAAAAGAGAGCGTGGCACCTCCCATACGAATGAAAGACTTCATAGTCCATATCTCTGGAAGTATTTAGGTTAGACCACTAAAATTTGGCAAGGGGTTTTATGATACCCACCATCTCCAAAAAAACTGGGGATAACGAAAAAGGGGGCGTGGCAACTCCCATACAAATGAAATACTTCATAATCGATATCTCTGGAAGTATTTAGGTTAGACCACTGAAATTTCATGAGGAGCTGAATAAGATTAACCCCTATCATCTCCAAAAAAACTGGAGATAAAGAAAAGGGGGGCGTGGCACCTCCCTGCAAGTATTTATGTTAGACCACTGAAATTTGGTAAGGGTTTATATGTGATTGATCCCTACCACCTAAAGAAAAAGGGGGTGTTGCACCTCCCTGCAAGTATTTATGTTAGACCACTGAAATTTGGTAAGGGTTTATATGTGATCGATCCCTACCACCTTCCAAAAAACCCGAGTTAACGACAAATTTTGTGTGGAGTTATATAAGATCAATCCCTGCCACCAAAAAAAAACTGGGGATAACGAAAAAGGAGGCGTGGTTCTTCCTATACGAAGGAGATAGAGATATGGATTAAAGTAGATATAAGGGTCGGGTTAGAGAAACATGCAGGGAAATAAATTTGTGACAGGACAACGTCTGCCGGGTCAGCTAGTAACATATACATTAGACAGGGCCAAATAAAACAAGTAAGGAAAGCTGTCCAGTGCAGCCTGTGTGAATTTAACTTAAGCTCATACCGAAATTATCGGAACTATCGATTATATGGGGGCGATGTGTTATATTGGTCCAATCTCATTGATTTTTAACACCGACATTCCACATTCTATTTCTTTGCGGCCGCCGTGGTGTAGCGGTTAAGTGTTCGGCCTTCTACACCAAGTCGTGGCGGTTCGATGCCCGGCAAAAGTAACATCAAAAATTATTTAGAAAAAGAATTTTTCTAAACGGGGTCGCCCCTCGGCAGTAGTTTGGCAAACTCTCCGGGTGTATTTCTGCCATGAGAAGCTTCTCAGCAAAAAATTCATTTGCTTTGCAAGTGCCGTTCGGAGTCGGCAAAAAACTGTAGGTCCCGCCAACTTGTAGGAAAAACTCAAAAAAGCAACACACCACAAGTTGGAAAGAGAAGCTCGGCTAAAAATCTCGTTAGAGGTTATGATAACCTGTTGGTATATCGCCGCCATTAGTTTTTTTTTTTTTTATTCCACATTCTAAAATAGCAATAGTTACGAAATTTCACGTTCCTATAAAACTACAGGAGTTATCTACCAAAATCCGTTTATTGGAACAATGGATTGTATGGGGGCTATGTGAAATATTTATCCCATCTCGATGATTTTCAACATCGATATTTCACATATAAAAATAGCAATACGTCCAAAATTTCACATTCCTAGGTGTTTAATTACAGGAGTTAGAGCCCAAAATCCGTCTATCGGAATAATCGATTGTATGGGAGCTATGTGAAATATTTATCCCATCTCGATGATTTTCAACATCGATACTTCACATATAAAAAGAGCAATACGTCCAAAATTTCACGTTCCTAGGTATTTAATTACCGGAGTTATAGCCCAAAATCCGTTTATCGGAACAATCGATTGTATGGGAGCTATGTGAAATATTTATCCCATCCCGATGATTTTCAACATCGATATTTCACATATAAAAATAGCAACACTTACAGAATTTCACGTTCCTAGGTGTTTAATTACAGGAGTTATAGCCCAAAATCCGTTTATCGGAATAATCGGTTGTACGGGAGCTATTCGTAATATCGGTCCGATCTTGCTGGTTCCGACAAATGATTTCTATATTGGAAAATGGTGGCCGCATACAAAATTTCAGCCAAATATCTTAAAAACTGAGGGACTAGTTTGCGTTCAAACAGACAGACAGACAGACAGACAGACAGACAGACGGACATGGCTAAATCAACTCATCTCATCATCTCATCTCATGATCATTTCGGTATACTTATTGATGGGTCTATCTCTTCTTCTTCTCATACTTATAAACATCGGACCAAAGTTATAATACCATTTCATGTTCATGAAAGGTATAAAAAGAAATGTTTTTTTTTTATCAAAAACTATATTGATTTTATTTTTCGGAAAAGTTAAAAAAAATTTCAAAAAAATTACAGATTTTAATGTTGAATTCTAGAGGTCTGTCATAGCTAGTTTAGATTTTACAGACTTTACCACTTAATTGTGGCAAAAAAGCTGCATAGACTAAAATTTTCTCAGGGTAGCCGTTTTCTAGGATTCTAGTCTCCAAAATAAGCATTTTTTCGATATTACATTTTTTCTTTCAAAAACTGTCAAAAATGCATACATCTACCCTGCAGTCAACTTAACTAGTTTAATACTAATCAAATACTAGTTATCCAAACGGCCTCAACTAGTTCGAGTTCTGTAATTTTTCCATATTAGCAAGTGGTATTTTTAATCTTGGCTTGCGTTATAATGACGCTTAACCGCCTAGGCGATTTTGGCCGTTTCGTATCAAAGCACGCCAGTCATTCCTTTTTAGCGATAACTGGCGCCAATTGGAAACCCCAAGGGAGTTCAAGTCATCCTCCACCTGTTGTTTCCATCTCAGTCGAAGCCTCCCCCTTCCTCTGCTGCCGAATTCGGGTGTCGATAGGAAACGCCAGTCATTCCTTTTTAGCGATAACTGGCGCCAATTGGAAACCCCAAGGAAGTTCAAGTCATCCTCCACCTGTTGTTTCCATCTCAGTTGAGGCCTCCCCCTTCCTCTGCTGACGAATTCGGGTGTCGATAGGAAAACTTTCTGTTCTGGAGCTTCTTTTTCCATTCGCATAACGTGACCCAGCCAGTGGAGCCTTTGGGATTTAATCCGCTAAACTATGGTCAGTTCTGCGTAAAGCTCGTACAGGTCATCGTTTAATTTCCTTCGATACTCGCCGTTGGCATCAAGGGAAGGACCATATATCTTCCGGAGAACTTTTCTCTCAAATATTCCAAGGGCCATCTCATCTTCTCTTGACACTGTCCATGATTCCGAGCCGTACTTCAGGACTGGTATGATGAGAGACTTATAGAGCGTGATCTTTGTTTGTCGAGAGAGGACTTTACTTCTCAATTGCTTACTTAGTCCAAAGTAACACTTGTTGCAAGAGTGATTCCCCGTTGGATTGCTAGACTGATATTATTTTCGGTGTTAATGCTATTTCCCAAATAGACGAAGTCCCTCACCGTTTCAAACTTGTAGCTATCAACGGTGACTTGGCTGCCAAGGCACAGGTGCGCCGATTCTTTCTTTGATGACAGCAGATACTTCGTCTTGTCCTCGTTCACCGCAAGGCCCACTTTTTTCGCTTCTTTATCCAGCCCAGAGAAGGCAGCGCTGACGGCGCGGTTGTTAAGGCCAATGATATCAAAATCATCGGCATACGCCAGAAATTGCACGCTCTTGTAGAAGATTGTGCCATTGTGGTTTAGCTCTGCTGCTCGAATTATCTTCTCCAGCATCAGGTAAAAGAAATCGCACGAAAGGGAGTCGCCCTGTCTGAAGACTCGTTTGGTTTCAAATGGCTCAGAGAGGTCCTTTCCGATTCTGACGAAGCTGTTGGTATTGCTCATCGTCATTTGGCAAAGCCGTATAAGCTTTGCGGGGAAGTCAAATTCAGACATGGCGGTATACAGGCAACTCCTTTTTGCGCTGTCAAAAGCGGCTTTAAAATCGACAAAGAGGTGGTGTGTATCGATTCTTTTATCATGGGTCTTCTCCAGGATATGGCGTATCGTGAAAATGTGGTCGATGGTAGACTTACCAGGTCTAAAGCCACACTGATAAGGTCCAATCAGTTTGTCTACGATGGGCTTCAGTCTTTCACACAATGCGCTAGAAATTACCTTATATGCGATATTAAGATTCCGCGGTAGTTGGTGCGGTTAGCGGGATCGCCTTTCTTGTGGATTGGGCAGAGCACACTTAAATTCCAATCTGGAGGCATGCACTCGTCTGACCATATTCTGCAAAAGAGCTGATGCATGCTTTTTACCAGCTCTTTGCTTCCGTGTTTGAACAGCTCGGCGGGTAGTCCGTCTTTTCCAGGCGCTTTGTTGTTTTTGAGCCGGGATATAGCTATCCGCACTTCTTCATAGTCAGGTGGTGGGACGACCTTTCCATTGTCAGGGATTGGGGTATCGGGTTAGTAGTGAGGAGAAGTGCTCCATCCATAATTTAAGTACATTCTGTACGTCAGTTACCAGGTCGCCACGTTACCAGGTCGCTCACGTTGCCCAGAGAGCACGAACGAGGACGCAAGAGTCGGGATTGGGCAAGGTCACACAGCAACCACACTGTAATGGGCGATAACCCGGCGATGTCCTACGAGATGGCAATTGTCCTCCTCTGCATCAGCGCCATACCAATTGGCTGAGTAGTCAGCCCCTGCATCAGGGATATACCAGTTGAGATACCAGTTCATGTATGCATCAGAATCATACCAGTTGAAATACTAGTTCAAAAAAGCATCAGAATCATACCAGTTGTCATACTAGTTCATATATGAGTCAGAATCATACCATTTGACATAATAGCTCATTTATGCATCATAATCATATCAATAGACATACTAGTTCATATTTATCAGAATTATACCATTTGACATACTACTCAGTCTATGCGCCAGGACATACTAATAATTATGCACATTCAGACCATACCACTTGTCATACCAGTCCACGAATTTGATATTCATTCCAGTTGGTATGCTAGTCGGTCTATGCACCAGTATCATAGTCACCCTGCAGTCAACTTAACTAGTTTAATACTAATCAAATACTAGTCAGCCAAACGGCCTCAACTAGTTCGAGTTCTGCAAGTGGTATTTTTAACACGGCGATGTCCTACGAAATGGCAATTGTCCTCCTCTCCATCAGCACCATACCAATTGGCTGAGTAGTCAGCCTCTGATGCATCAGAATCATACCAGTTGTCACACTAGTTCATATATGCGTCAGAATCATACCAGTTGACATACCAGTTCATTTATGCATCATAATCATATCAGTTGAAATACTAGTTCATATTTGCATCAGAATTATACCATTTGACATACTAGTTCATATATGCATCACAATCTTACCATTTGACATACTAGTTCATATATACATCAGAATCATACCAGTTGACATAATACTCAGTCTATGCGCCAGGACATACTAATCATTATGCACTTTCAGACCATACCACTTGTCATACCCCTGAGACATAAAACTGTATATGGGTCATTATTTTACAAATCGAACAACTTTTGAGACTTCATAATTTTGATTCGGCACAAACTTTTTTTTTAAGATGCTCGCACAAAATAAGCAAATATATGTATCAGGATTTCCTCGAAAAAAATTTATTTTCAGAGATCTGCATGTGCTCAAATTCGATGAGTAAGCAAACTTGCCCACATTCAAAATACCATATCTTTGGTTCCACTCGTCGTATCTTATTAATTTTTGTATTATTTTGAAGGTAATAATATTTACTTTATAACTGCGTTAAAAAAAATATTTAATTATAAAAAATCAAAATATTGAATAAAGAATGAATTTTTTAAATAATTATTACATACAGTTTTCCCCACTTACTATTTTCGAAAAAATATATATAAAATGCGCTACAATTTCACCTAAAAACCCTTTTTATTTCAAGTTGGACAATTTTGTAGTTCAAAAGATATTAACTCATTTCTGACCTGACCTCGAGCAACTTGCTTACATTTGCTTGCAGCAGGTACATGCTACAATTGTATACAGTCAACGCCTGCCTGTGTATGCATGCTTGGTCAACTTAACTACAACATACATACGTATACATACTTGTGCATGGTCAACTTAACTACAACATACATACTTAGCACTTTGCAGGTAGCTAGTATTTGTGTTTTACCAAATCATTATTGTAGTACAATAGACAATACATAGAATACAAATAAAAAACAATTTCTATTTTTTAGTTATTTTTAAAATGTATTTACATATATTATTGGAAATAAAATGAGAATGCACACTTCAAAACCGTCGTAAGAAAATATGTATACATATGTGTTTGTGTGTTTAGATACTACATGTAACAATATAAAAAAAATTTCGTATTCGAAAATAGAATTTAATAATTTCTAATAATATAGGATTTAATAATTTTTAATAAATTATAAATTATAATACTTATTTTTGTAAAATTAAGATTTTACAAGCTATTTTTATATTATTATGTTTTATTATTACAAGTAGAAAATGAGCAGGATTTATTAAACATAATCAGTCTAATATATAAACAAACTTATATAATATCAATTTTACAAAAATAACAAACTCGGACTTGAAGACGGCAATTGATGTATGTACTAATTAATTACTACAAAAAACAAAACCAACTTAACAATAATTTTTAATTTCATTTAAATTTATACATATCAACTGAATGATCATCCAAAGAAAAAAACTTTGCTTTTGCTGTTCCTTCTGCCACTGGAATCATGCAGTGGTATGCCAACGTCCCTTTTACTGCTACTGCCTTTTTAAATCTAGCTTCAAGGTTCTTTTCTTCTTTGTAGTATTCCTCGTTTTCCACATATTTAAATGAAATATTAGGGATAGCCGCTATTGCCCAGTCAAATAATTCTTTTGGCGTTTGAATTGGATTATTCGCTCTCTGTAGACTTGCTCTGGCAGCCAATCTTTTCAAGGTCCCTCCACCATCGCATGCATTTTTGCCATGTGAAGTTGGAAAAAAGTGCCACTCCGCACTCAAACCGAAATCCTTTTGATGGTGGGTAAGATTAACAAAATTCTTTTTGTTTTTATACTGTGCACTTGCCCCATCAGAAAAATATGTAATTTTGGAAATATTTTCAAAGTTATTTTTAACATACTCCACTAGGTATTTTTGAAATAAATGCACGGCAATTGTGTTGTGATGTAAACAGTCCGAAATGACAACAAAGCTTTTCATACGAATTTCGCCGCTTCCATGCTTGTAATAAATGGCAAATGGATGAATTGTTGCCTGATTGTTATTCCAATGAATTCCTTGAGCAGAATTTTGCACGACAAATGCATAGTTTTCGGAAAAATCACAGAGAACGATGCATTCATTTTCTGGTAAAGATTCTTTTTTGCTGTTTATAAACTTGTTTTGGCTTTTAACTATGAATGAATGCAACAATAATTTTTTTAAGCCGGATTCTAATTTTTGTAAGTATTCATCAACTGGGGATACCATTACTTGCAAAGTGGTTCTATCGACGTTCACCCATTGTCTGTAAGTTATTTCCTCAATAAAGTTATCCTCCAAAATTGTTCTTATTTCATCGATCAAATTTGTTGCCCCAGGGCACTGGGCACATTTTCCGAAATAACAATTTGTTGATGCATTAAGACATAACATACGTTTTAAACAGTCTTGATAGCTTTTTATTGGGTGCACAGACTCAGCAGTAAGATGTTTGATGTTAGGTCCTTCGACTAATAATTTGACGTTCTCATGTATAGTGCAAACACATACTGAATGAGTACCACTTGAACCTGCTAGAACGCAATGTTTTGGCCTCAAAGTTGCAAATTTTGAAAAACTACACTTAACCGTGGGGTGATTTTCCTTAAACATCTGATGAAGTTCGCGTAAGTTTATCAACAGTAGCCTCTTTTGCACGTGAATGCGTTCATTATTAATTTTTACAGAGACAAAATCTTTTTTCCCGGGCATTACACGACTATTTTCATCGAGTTCATAAAATTGTGTTATCAAATCAATAACTTCTCTTTCTAATGACGGATGGCTCTTGGGATTTGCTTCTGCCAGAATTCCTTTCTCCTCAGCAATTTTCTTAGCAACAGTTATCATATGAACTGTAGCAGAGGGGAAATGATGTTGAATTTTCCGATGAGGCCAATCCTTGCAAATAGTTAAAATTCTAACTTGTTTTGCTCGATCACTGGTGGTAGCGAATGCGTCTTTAAGAGTTTGTAATATTTCGTTTCCATCATTTTCATCTAAGCAAACGTTGTCATCACTGGGTATGCCAAAAATTTTTCCTGAAATTGCTTCAGAAACATTCTGCATTTTTTCAGGTGAATAGCGCTTCTGATTAACTTTTTTTTTTTTGAATTGGTGAAACTCCGATTATTTCTAAGCCTCTGTTGATTAAACTAGTTGCCTCAAACACTGCTTCCCTGTCTTTCTCCAATGATATAGATGTAGAACATTCCGGAGTGTAATTCACGTCGCTATCAGTTTCAGTGTGTACTTCGCTGAAATTAATATCATCTGGTTCCTTCATCTGGAAAAACGAATAAATGTATGATAAGTACCTAATATTTGACGAATTAAATAATACTGAAGTTAAAATATGGAAAACCATATGTGTACATGAGGGCAGCTGCCAATGTCTTACATATGAGTTCCATAAATAGATATATTGTTTCTGAATTTGTATATTCAATTATATGTGCAAGTATATACAAACCTCATTATCTTTGCTGATTTTAGATAGCTTAAGTCGGCATTTGTTGCAAATTCGTTGTTCCATCGCTTTTTTTGTTACAGGAATATCCAGCGTCAATAAGTGCTTTTCTGTTACTTTTCTCAGAGTCCCGTATTTTTTGGTGTTTGGATGCGGAGACAAATCAAATGGATTAAAACATCTAACTTTCGGCATTTTCCTAATAATATTTATTTAAAACTCGCAATAATAAAACAAGAACTTTCTCAATTAAGGAAATGAACGATGTTTCTACATTGAAATAACATTTAATTCTGTTTTCTATTTACAATCTTACATCTACTTATACTAATTCTGACAAAAATAATAATTTCGTAAAACTATCTACCTACTAAGTGATTATTAAGTTTATTCACAAGTATGTATACGTATG
This sequence comes from Campiglossa producta, assembly GCA_964058755.1. Lineage (NCBI taxonomy): Eukaryota > Metazoa > Arthropoda > Insecta > Diptera > Tephritidae > Campiglossa > Campiglossa producta. The sequence continues at coordinate 81,527,421 of CAXKVI010000003.1, read as the reverse complement.
TATGTTGTAGTTAAGTTGACCAAGCATGCATACACAGGCAGGCGTTGACTGTATACAATTGTAGCACGTACCTGCTGCAAGCAAATGTAAGCAAGTTGCTCGGGGTCAGGTCAGAAATGAGTTAATATCTTTTGAACTACAAAATTGTCCAACTTGAAATAAAAAGGGTTTTTTAGGTGAAATTGTAGCGCATTTTATATATATTTTTTCGAAAATAGTAAGTGGGGAAAACTGTATGTAATAATTATTTAAAAAATTCATTCTTTATTCAATATTTTGATTTTTTATAATTAAATATTTTTTTTAACGCAGTTATAAAGTAAATATTATTATCTTCAAAATAAAACAAAAATGAATAAGATACGACGAGTGGAACCAAAGATATGGCATTTTGAATGTGGGCAAGTTTGCTTACTCATCGAATTTGAGCACATGCAGATCTCTGAAAATAAATTTTTTTCGAGGAAATCCTGATACATATATTTGCTTATTTTGTGCGAGCAGCGTAAAAAAAAGTTTGAGCCGAATCAAAATTATGAAATTTTTTTTTTCGATAAATCCGTTTGATTTGTAAAATAATGACCCATATGTGAAAACTAGTTTTCATGACATGTTTGCAAAAATTTCGATTGCATGAAAATCGAAAAACGTCAATTCCACAACAGGGGCCTAAGCTTTTGGGCCGTTTGCATAAGTTGGGTGTCATACGTTACATCCATATTGACGCGATCCATGGTTGTTACATCCATACACCTAAGATACAAGGTCATAAGTGTGTAAAGCAAACTTCTGAATAGATTGATACTGGGGTACACGTACGGCAAGACATATTTGCAAAAGTTTAAAGACAACATATCTGACCTTTGTTCCAGCTGCCAAGTTGCAGAAACACCGCAACATGCAATATTTGAATGCAATAGATACAATGCCTTCAGGAATGGTACCATTTTTGGAATGTTTGACAATCTAAAAGATCTTTTTATAACAAAATATTTTGTTTACTATGAAGAACTCATCAATTTTTTACACAACACAAATCTTGCAAAAAAGTTTTAAAAAGTATATATATGTATATATAATAACCTCACAATATAATATAAGTAAACGTAGTTATAAGCATAGCCGCAGGGAATTAGATTTCCGAAACGGATAGTACAAAAATGCCTAATGACACGGCATTCTAAAATATAAATGAGACTGCTAGCATTTATTTATGTCTTAAAATTATTTTTAAGCTAATCTCACTGCCTTAAAAGTGTATGTTAAGTAGGGATCTTGGTAGATTATAACGACATCGAAGTAGTAAATATGTAAACCTACCACCGAAGTAATACAATATTTAAAAAAATAAATAAATATACAATAATAACAATCACAAATAAGTGAAATAAATTGAACAACGAATGCCAAAAGGGCAAATGAAAGCTAACGAGCAAACGAAAGCAACACTGTGGATACAGAATAACGTCACCTGTTTACTATTCTGTCATCTGCACTTTGGAAGCCAGCGAATTTTACTTTAGAACAACCTGGTGTTTAGAGGAACTTAATAACTCTCTAAGCCATTATACACTGTCCGGGACAGTATCAAAGCAGCAAAAAAAAATAAGTGTGTAAAGGTACGAAAACCCGGTTTTGACCCCTAACTCAAGATTTTGACGGTGTCCGGCAAATTTCTTGTACGCAGTTCTTCTTATCTCCTTGAGATCTACCAGTAAAATGTTATCTCGTCCCAGGTATTTTTTTCGTGTTGCGCAGTGTAATAGATTTAATGACAAGTAAAACAAGTAAGGAAAGCTGTCTTCGGCTGTGCCGAAGACTAAATACCTTTCATGAATAAGCGTAACGATTTTCACTGTTTGATCCCAGTACAGCCGGTGTGTACTTAACTTCCGCTCATACCGAAATTATCGGAACTATCGATTATATGGGGGCGATGTGTTATATTGGTCCAATCTCATTGATTTTTAACATCGACATTCCACATTCTAAAATAGCAATAGTTACGAAATTTCACGTTTCTACCTATATAATTACAGGAGTTATCTACCAAAATCCGTTTATCGGAACAATCGATTGTATGGGGGCTATGTGAAATATTTATCCCATCTCGATGATTTTCAACATCGATATTTCTTATATAAAAAAAGTAATTCTCACAAAAGTTGACGTTCCTACCTGTTTAATTACAGGAGTTATAGCTCAAAATCCGTTTATCGGAACAATCGATTGTATGGCGACTATGTGAAATATTTATCCCATCTCAATGATTTTCAACATCGACATTTCTTATATAAAAAAAGTAATTCTCGCAAAATTTGACGATCCTACCTATTTAATTACAGGAGTTATAGCTCAAAATCCGTTTATCGGAACAATCGATTGTATGGTAGCTATGTGAAATACTTATCCCATCGCGATGATTTTCAACACCGATATTTCTTATATAAAAAAAGTAATTCTCACAAAAGTTGACGTTCCTACCTGTTTAATTACAGGAGTTATAGCTCAAAATCCGTTTATCGGAACAATCGATTGTATGGCGACTATGTGAAATATTTATCCCATCTCAATGATTTTCAACATCGACATTTCTTATATAAAAAAAGTAATTCTCGCAAAATTTGACGTTCCTACCTATTTAATTACAGGAGTTATAGCTCAAAATCCGTTTATCGGAACAATCGATTGTATGGTGGCTATGTGAAATATTTATCCCATCTCAATGATTTTCAACATCGATATTTCTTATATAAAAAAAGTAACTCTCACAAAAGTTGACGTTCCTACCTATTTAATTACAGGAGTTATAGCTCAAAATCCGTTTATCGGAACAATCGATTGTATGGGGGCTATGTGAAATATTTATCCCATCTCGATCATTTTCAACATCGATGTTTCTTATATAAAAAAAAGCAATTCTTACAAAATGTGACGTTCCTACCTCTTTAATTACAGGAGTTACAGCCCAAAATCCGTTTATCGGAACAATCGATTGTATGGGAGCTATATGTAATATCGGTCCGATCTTGCTGGTTCCGACAAATGATTCCTATATTAGAAAATTATGGCCGCATACAAAATTTCAGCCAAATATCTCATAAACTGAGAGACTACTTTGCGTTCAAACAGACAGACAGACAGACAGACAGACGGACGGACAGACGGACATGGCTAAATCAACTCATCTCGTCATCCTGATCATTTCGGTACACTTATTGATGGGTCCATCTCTTCTTCTTCTCATACTTACAAACATCGGAACAAAGTTAAAATACCATTTCATGTTCATATAAAAAGAAGATTGGCCCTTGTTATATAAGTCTATCACCCCTATTACGGTTGTGAATACTTAAATGAATTGAGGTGACGTTCTTAAATTGGTATCGGCGTTGTCAAAATCGATAACATTTGACTATGGTCGATGCTTTTTTGGTAACGGCTAAGGCAATTGTGACACTGTGTTGACATGTATTGACAACCATTTTGTCGACAAACTTTTGTGCGACGACAAGCGTGTCGACGTGCTGCAAATTGGTAAAATAGTTTTGTTTTGTGTTTTTTTTTAATATCCAATTGTGTTTAAATAAAGAAAATGGCTAAAATAACCAACACAAAACAATTTTAGCAATTTTAGCCTTTGGGCTTTAATCCGCTGAACTATGGCAGGTCTGCGTAAAGCTCGTACAGCTCATCGTTAAAGTTTCCTTTTAAAGCAACTAGTTTCAGATCTGGAAAATAATCCCACGCTTGCCAAAGGGTTTAAAAGGGGGACAGTTCCTGTTAATTTTAAAGGGTAAAATCTCCTTTTTTCATCGCTGGAGCTATCAGTCGAGTCCGATAAAAAACATTTTTGTGCATGAATACAAATGTGTTTTAGAAAACTGGTAATTGTCTAGTTTAGCTGTCAACTGCTAATAAATTAGCTAAAATTATAGGAGGGGGCTTAAAAGACGCGGTTTGGCCTCAGGATCCCGAATCCGGAAGCGCTTTTTTAATAATTTGCTGCTCTGAAGAGGTATTTGCAATCAAAGTTGCAAGCTTTCATGTGGTTGTTGTAATTACATTACACTGCGCCAAAAAAATTGAGTAAGGTGGCATTATGCCGCGGTTCAGGCAACCACCCGGACTTGATATGGCGTAGCCCAGGGTTATTTATTATAAGGTCGCCAGCTCAGAAAGGTGTTCTGCACATAAATACCATGGGTTCCGCCCCAATTTTGGTATCGACCCGAGTCAATTTTCGGTTTTTTGACCATGACTTTTCACTGAAACAAAAAATTAAAAAATCGCTTCCGGATTCGTGATTCTGAGGCCAAACCCCGTCTTTTGAGCCCCCTTCCATAATTTTAGCGAATTTTTTGGCAGTTGACAGCTAAACTAGGCAATAACCATCCAAAGTCAAAATCACTCCGTTGCTGTCCTTTTTCAGGAAAATCTGCAGTTAAGATGAAAATACTATGAATTTGTGTAAGGAAAATTAGTTAAACGCTCGCTATCGGTAAATTTTTAATTTTTCGTGACAATAAAATTCACGACAAACTGTAAAGATCGCAGTTTTTTTTTGCAAAATTATCGATAACACGTCAACATCAATACATTGCTTTAGTAAATACCCATTTTGCCGTGTGTTGATGTCGATGTCGATACAAAGTGATGTCGACAAAGAATTGACGTCGAAGTTAGCATTGACGACCGTAATAGGGGTGTATATAAGTAACATTTATTGGCAGGTATCTAAAAATTCAAAATTTCGCTTTTTTTCAAAACTTTTATTGACTTTCTTTTTAAGAAAGGTGAAAAAAATTAATGTAATTTTTCAGATTTTTATATTAAAGTCTATCATCGCTAGTTTAGATTTTACAGACTTAACCTCCAATTTGGTATAAAACGAATTCCCTACAAAAGCTACCTAGACTGCAATTTTCTCAGAAATCCCGATTTTGGTTTGAAAATTTAGGAAACATGAAAAAATCAACATCGATTAAAGCTAAATACATATCGCTTCCTTAATTCACAAAGGCCCTAATTGACACATTTTTCGAAAATGACTTTTTTACATATTTAAGTATGATATAGTAAAATACATACAAAATATGCTTCTCCTGTAAAAATTTTTTATGTCAGTTAGGGCCTTTGTGAATTAAGGTAACGATATTCTTAAGGGAAATTGGATGCTGAATTCGAATTCGATATCAGAATTTAACAACGGGCCCGAGGATCGGCCCTAATCGTGCATAAAATTCCAATATTATTTTGTGAAGGTTAGTGAAGAACTGCGACCTGTTAGGCTACTTCTGATCACGGATTTGGATTTAGCTCGCCAAAATACATGAAAATTAAGGTGGGGTGCGATAAAGCCATGCGAGATAACGCCATATGGCCTTATCACTCAATTCAAAGAGAGAAAAAGCCATACTCCCGCCAAAATTTCTGTATGGCTTTATTTCCAATTTCAAAGAGCGATAAGGCCATATGGCGTTATCTCGTATGGCTTTATCTCTCATTTGATTTTCCCTTTTCCCTTTCCCTGCTCTATATGCATTCAAGAAGGTGTAAGCATACTGTAAAAGTGAAAAATCATTATTTTTTCTTCTTGCAATGAAAAGTAATGATTTTTCCCTTTTACGAGAGGTTAAAATAGTGCACATTTCGTAAAAGAAGAAACCATAATTTTGTAAATTTTAAAATAATAGAAGGGAATTTTTGCTTTTACGAAAGGTTAAAATCACTAATAGTGCACATTTCGTAAGAGGAGAAACCATAATTTTGTAAATAATCATATGATAAATCCATCTCTTACTACACTGCGCTGCGCAGACAACCGCTGCCTAAAATAGCAATAGTGTTGTTTCGTAAAGGGAATATAAGTGCCACCCTAATATACTGGCATAGCCACAAATATACATATGTACATAGTTAAGGCTTTGCATTTTTATACCATTCGTTCTCTCAACTAAAAAAAAAATCAATTGAAATACTGTTAGGTACTTAAGCGCATTGTGTAGGAGTGTAATGGGGTGTGGTTGCTGAGTGACCGCGCTCAATCCCGACTCTTGCGTCCTCGTTAGTGCACTCTGGGCAACGTTGAGCTACCTAGGCTCGCGGCAGAAAGAGAGGGAGCCCCGGTGGGGCCACTCTGACATACTTGGTTTAAGGGCTCGCCGGGGTCTTTTTCGCAGCGTCTGTACACCATGAGATGCGGCTGTAAGCGGGCGTCTGTCTTGAAGCAAGCGGCTCGCTATATAAATGTGCAAAACTGTTCCCTCCCAATCCAGGGTGTTATGCGATACCGTGCCCTTTGGACGTTTGCAGCCGGGAGGCAAATCGTGGCTGCAGTCGAACGGAGCCTCGCTGATACCGGGCCGCCTCAGGGAGTAACTATGGTCTTACCGCGGTATGGGGCTCTGCCGCGGCGGACGACACACTTCCCCTTACACTACCCTTGACCCTAAGCTGGCCTTGTCCGGCGAGGGGTCGTACGAACAAGATGAAGAACACACAAAATACAAAGCAATTAACGACTTCGTTTACTCCGCAGCAGAGAAGAACTATGCTGGAGCAAGCGAAAACACAACGCCGGAGGACAAACTCCGCCTCAAAGTTAACTGGGAGGCCGACAGCGATGGAAACTACGGGTCAGTCATCCCCCAAACTGCTATCAAGTAAGAGTGACTTGATGGGAGCAAGCAGTAGTGCGGCTGCCTACGCAGTCAAGCAGAAAACGGCGGAAGCTAAACTTCCATCAAGCGCTGGTACGAAACCCAATCTCTTCACATCTGGGGCAATGGTCTCACGACCTGGTTTCAGAGTTTCGAAAGAGAAGGACGACGCCGCAAAGGGAGAGACCGCGATGGCAACTACGAGTCTGAATCCCCCCCAAGAGGCATCTCCCCGACGCTTTGCGTACTGGGATAAAAGAAAGGCCGCAAGGATCCTTAAAAAATATGAGGGAGCATCGCAGGAGAAGCTGTCGCCGGAAGAAAGGAAGATGGTGGAGATCGGACGGAGAGGTAGACCCCCATCCGAAGCGGCATCAGCTCAACCCCGTAGTGGGAAAACCCAGCTTTGCTGAAGTAACCAAGGACAGAATCCTTATAGGTTTCATTGACCGAGGTAACGACCGTTGGTCCATCCCCAAAGACCGGTGGCTGTATGACCGGAATGAAATGGGCAGGGCCCTCCTCGACTTAATGCGTGAGTCTCCGGGTAGTCCGCCGCGAGGTACTGACGCGGGCTGGCACCAAGGTCAGATAAAAATATTCGCGTGCGAGGATGCAAGAACTGTCGCACTGTATAAGGCAGCAGTTGCAAGACTGGGTGAAGTCTACCCAGGGGCAAGACTTGATGTCGTCGACTGGAAGGACATTCCTGCTCGGCCAAGGGCAAAGGTATGGATTCCTGCCGTCCCTGCAGAACCCGAGAATATTCTTGAGATGCTGCAGGTCTGGAATCCGTCTCTCCCGACGCAGGATTGGGGCGTCAATCTGGTCGATGATGTGGTTGGGCCCAATAGACAGGTGAATAAGGAGGCGCTCGAGCCCCTTAAACGGTGCAACGGACGAGTGCATTACGGCTTGGGTCAGATCGTGATCCACGTATACCGTGGCGATGCACAGCGCGCTGCTATTCCGGACGCTCCGGAGGACTCGGAGATCGAGGCATCGGAAGGGGAAGCAGAGGAGTCCGACGCGGAAAGTATGTTATCCGCCACGTCAAATTGCGATGGTGGTGCGAACAACTCGGCGATAGAAGAAAGCCTGCTTGACGAAGAAGGCCTCGACGTCACGATCGTGGCTAAACCTGAGCACACTAACGTTGATGCTGCTTCAGACAGCAGGGTTCCCGCCACGCCAAATCGTGCAGGTGCTCTGAACAACTCCTCGTTGAGAGACAGCCCCCGGAACAGGCCAGACCTCGACGACACGCTGGCGGCAGGGAAGTCTGAGCTCTCTCATGTTGGTGGTGCTTCAGATAAATCTGCACAAATCTAAAGCAGCCTCGGCTGTTTTAAGCAGTCGTCTTTCTAAAGGCGACGTAGACGTGGTCCTTATCCAAGAGCCCTGGGTCAATAGCTCTAGGATCTGTGGATTGGGGACTAAGGGGTACAAGCTCATCCAAGCCAATGATGAGGGCAAGGTCAGAACCTGTATTTTGGTAAAGTCTGAGCTAAACACCTTTCTATTACCCAACTACTCAAATGGTGACGTTACAGCTGCCAGCTTAACAGTCGGCAGCACCAGCCTAATGATGGCGTCGGTCTATATGCCCTATGACGCCGAAGAACCTCCTCCACAAAAGGAGGTGAAAGATCTGGTGGATAATTTCTGTACGGGCCATCTTATTATTGGAGCTGACGCTAATGCTCATCACGTCCAGTGGGGAAGCTCCGATATTAACGCTAGGGGCGAGTCTCTGTTTGACTACCTACTAACAACTAACCTGGTGGTTTGTAACGTGGGTAACGAGCCTACTTTTATAACTAAAGCTCGTAGGGAGGTTATAGACCTCACTGTTTGTAGCAAAGGCGCTTATGAGTGGGCCAGAAAATGGCGTGTTCTTGATGAGCATTAATTTTCTGACCATCGGTACATAGAAATTGTGTTAGACTTTATTGTTGAGCAGCCAGTTATGAAACGAAATCCACGCAACACTAACTGGCAGCTACATAACCAAATATTAGCTAGGGACCTACCAGTATTACCTCCACAAGCCCCCTCATCAGTGGGAGAACTGGATGATCTGGTAACGACCTTTACAACGGCGCTCTCAAATGCCCTAGAGCAGGCTTGTCCAGTACCAAAACCACGCGGCAAACATAGACCCCACTGGTGGTCTTACGACCTGGATTCGTTCCGTATATCATGCAGGAAGCAATTTAACAAGGCCAAGAGCATCGGTACGGAGCCTGAATGGCTCGAATATAAAGCTAAACTGAGGGCCTATAAAAAGGCTCTAAGGCAAGCGAAGAGAACTTCGTGGAGAAATTTCTGCACCGGGGTCGAAAAAGTCGATGATACAGCGAGACTTAGACGAGTGCTATCAAAAACTCAAACAGCCATTAGCTATTTACGGAAGCCTGACGGATCTTGGACCAGCACGGAAGGGAAACCCTGGAGCTGCTCCTGAACACACACTTTCCGGGGAACTGTATGATGCACCTGTAGCATCTGCAACAAACCTGGCGGTAAACATACCCATTACGGAGGAAAGGGTAAGGTGGGCAATCAAAAGCTTTGAGCCGTTCAAGGCAGCTGGGCCAGACGGGATTTTCCCCGCACAACTCATAAACACGCTGGAAATATCAGCTAAATGGCTGGTAGTTCTCTATTCAGCCTGCCTGGCTCTTAATTACATTCCGTGCTCCTGGAGAAGCGCCACGGTAGTCTTTATTCCAAAGGCTGGGAAGGCCTCACACTATGAGCCTAAAGACTACAGGCCGATCAGTCTCTCGTCTTTGCACTTAAAACCTTCGAGAGGATAATTAGCGATTATCTCTCCTCTACTATTGATAGCAACCTTATTTCTAGCTATCAACATGCATACACCAAAGGTAAATCAACGGAAACTGCGCTCCACAGCCTAGTCTCTATTGTTGAAAAATCATTGCATGAAAAGGAGTACTGTCTCGTGGCCTTTCTGGACATCGAAGGGGCTTTCAACAATATAAGGCCGGAGGCTATTAACACTGCTTTAACAAACCTGGGCATAAATAGGTCTCTTATTGGACTAATTGATCAACTACTAAAGGGAAGGAAAATAGTTTCTTCACTGGGAACAGTTGATCTTTCACGCTATGTCACAAGAGGAACGCCTCAGGGTGGTGTTCTCTCCCCGCTCCTATGGAATATCACCGTAAACTCGCTGCTACGAGACACAAGGTGGGGGGGGCGGGAAGATAGTGGTATATGCAGACGATTTAGCTATTGCATATAGGGGCAAATTCCCACAAACACTGTGTGACTTGATGCAAGTAGCACTGCGAGAAGTTTCTTCATGGTCCTCTCGCTGCGGACTTAGCATCAACCCGGGAAAGGTGGAGCTTGTCCTTTATACCAGACGGTACAAGATACCACCGTTGAACCTACCAGAACTAGATGGCGTGCGCCTGAACTTAGCTGACAAAGCCAAATTCCTAGGGTCAGTTCTAGATAGAAAGCTTAACTGGAAGGAGAATGTCATCCAGCGCCAGAGAAAAGCGTGCATTGCACTTTACACGTGTAAAAGAGCCATTGGCAAAAAATGGGGGCTCAGCCCCAAAATTTGCAGATGGATCTACACTGCGATAATCCAGCCAATTATGCTGTATGGAGTCGTGGTATGGTGGCCTGCGCTAAGAAAGGCAACAAACCTAAATCTGTTAGGGAAAGTCCACAGATCGAGCATGATCTGTATAAGCGGGGCGTTAAGAACAACGCCCAATGAAGCTCTCCAGGCCATTCTTGGCTTTTTGCCACTCGATCTGGAAGGGTACCGGGCAGCAGCAGCATCGGCTGTGCGTCTAAGGGAAACGTCCGTCTGGGGCGCAAGCACTATTGGACACTCCTGTATTCTAAGATCTTACCGCTTTCTCCCTCTGAGCACAGATCGGTGTGCGACCACAACAGTCGGAGATTGTTGTTTTAGAATAAACATTCCCAGCAGGGAAGACTGGGAGAACATAGATCGGTGTCCCGCTACTAATGGCGGCACTTTTATATACACCGACGGCTCGAAGTTAGACGGCAGAGTCGGAGGAGGGGTTTACTCAAGGGATTTGGACCTAGAACTCTCCTTTAGACTACCTGATCACTGCAGCGTCTTCCAGGCTGAAGTTTCAGCAATCATGGACGCCGTGACTTGGACAGGTGAACGCACCATCGGACAGGATATCTGTATTTTCAGCGACAGTCAAGAGGCCATCAAATCCCTTGGCTCTTACTCGTTCAACTCTGAACTGACGCTCAGCTGTCGTCGATCTCTTCAAGAGATTGCCCAACAGAACCGCGTGAACCTCACATGGGTCCCGGGACACAGGGACATTGAGGGAAACTGTAGGGCAGACGAACTTGCCAGGCAGGGCACGACCAAGCAGATTCTTCAAGATAAAGAGCGCATAGGTATGCCGTTTGCCACGTGCAAGCTAATGCTGAAGGAGCATACACTCCGCGAAGCCAACGAAAGATGGCTACAAGCCCCAGGGTGCCGGATATCCAAGCAAACCTGGCCAAAATGCGATCTTAAAAGATCTAGACACATATACGCCTTAAAAAGGAAGGAAATCTCCATATTAATAGGTGTTTTAACCGGGCACTGCCTTATTGGTAGGCACGCAGCAAGGCTAGGCGTTCCCTGCCGACGATGCTGCAGGAGTTGCAAAGATGATGAAGAAGAGGAAACGGTGGAGCACCTCATCTTAAGCGGAGCAAGAAGGCGCTCTCTGGGAGTTCCCTTCCTGGTTAGCTTAAGCCAGGTCGCGGAGCTAGACATAAAGGACTTGATGGCCTTCATCAAGTTATCAAAATGGTTCGAGGAGGGGTAGCGGTGTCGGTTAGGAGTGTCAGTCCCGGGTTTCGGCTATATGGAGAGTCCCGACAGCACTGGGATTTTCCATATGGCCGGGCCCCGGGACTGACTTTCCTAGTGTTTGGTGGTATCACAACGGGCCTTTTATTACTGGCGTAGGTGTGCCTTTGCGGCAGCCACTTCTACCTACTTTCTACCTACCTTCTGCATTGTATTCCAATAAACATAATCATGTACTTGACGCATACATAAATACAACAGTTAGGTATTCTAAGTTTTTTCATGCACATTAACTTTGTAACCTGTTTTCTGAGTTCAGTTGAATAAAGAATAGTCAAGACAAAACAGTCTCCTGACTTTAATCATTTGGTGACCCCGACGTGATCACATTCGGTGACGCGTTGAACAAAAAATATAAGTACATCGGTACAGTTTTCTTTACATCGCTAATAATGAAGACGAATCATCCGGTGATACGCCGCAAGCACCGAACTCATTTTTAAAAAGAAAATGTGGCGCTATATTTCGGCAAATTCTTACTATACAGCGTCAGACTACACAGGAGGCTATGGATCAGGCAGAACTTTCGACACGAATAGAGCTTCTAAATCGCATATTAGCACCAAACTCATTTTTAAAAAGAAAATGTGGCGCTATATTTCGGCAAATTCTTACTATACAGCGTCAGACTACACAGGAGGCTATGGATCAGGCAGAACTTTCGACACGACTAGAGCTTCTAAATCACATATTAGCAAATTTTGAGGCCACCCAGACTAGCCTGGAAGAAGAGAATCCTGACGAACTGGATGGTAGCAGCCGAATAGATTTTCTTGCCGCCTATGTCTCCATAAAGGCATCAATTACTCGTGAATTGAAATCGCAACGTCTAGAGCCACATGCTCATTCGTCAACAACAATGTTTTCTCCGAATGATTCACAATCAGTAGTAGTTTTAAAGCAAAATAAGTCACGGTTGCCGGACTTTCAGCTTCCTTCATTTACTGGGGCCCTTACGGAATGGCCGAATTTTATTTCGATGTTTCAAACCGTAGTTGATAATGAACCTGAACTTACGAAAATAGAAAAATTCCAACATCTGCGGACCTGTTTAAAAGGCAGCGCCTTAGACGTCATTCGCTCCCTGGAAATACGTGAAACCAACTACGACAAGGCTATGAATCTTCTTAAATGTCGCTTTGATAATAAACGCCTTATCTTTCAGGCCCACATTCGCGAGTTGCTTGAACTCAAAGGTACAGATGCCAACACTGCAGGCAGTCTTCGGGTACTTGTTGACAAATTCACATCGCATATTCGAGCGCTTCAGACCCTAGGAAGTAAGCTACAAATAGCCGACTGTCTGCTAATCTTCATCATTGGTCAAAAGCTAGATCCATCTACGCAAACAAAGTGGGAGGAAGCGGCCGCTATCAATAGCATACCTAGTTGGGAGAGTATGGAAGCCTTTCTCGAGAAGAGGTGTCAAACGTTGGAGAGCATTAATTTCGCTACGATACAAAAAATACCTAGCGCTCAGGTGAGCAAAACACAGTATCACAAAAAATCTCTTGTAGTTTCAAAATCCACTCATAAACTATGCACATTTTGTAAAAAGGAAGATCATTACATTTATAACTGTCCATCATTTATTAAACTTACTCCAGAAGTGCGTTGGAAAGAGGCCAAAAAGGCAAGCCTCTGTTTAAATTGCCTAAGGCAAGCGCATCACGCTCAACAATGTAAGTCTTCCAATTGTCGACGCTGCTCTGCTCAGCATAACACCTTATTGAACCGGTACAACCGCCAACCTCTGATTGTACGCCAGAGGCTAATCTTGAGTCAAGTGTCAAATCGGCACAAGCTACAGCACTAGTTTCAAAGTCGAACAATATTTCACCAGATACACCTCTAAACGAAAACGTTTTAATCGCATCTGCAGTCATACTGGTGAAAACTAGGACTGGATCCTTCATTCCATGTTGAGCTTTATTGGATTCTGCTTCTGCTCGCGGCAGAAAGAGAGGGAGCCCCGGGTGGGCCACTCTGACATACTTGGTTTAAGGGCTCACCGAGGTTTTTGCGTAGCGTCTGTTCACCATGAGGTGCGGCTGCAAGCGGGCGTCTGTCTTGAAGCAAGCGGCTCGCTATATAAATGTGTAAATATTTTCCAAAACTCCGAAATGAGTTGTGCGCTGGGTTTGGGACCCGCCACGTAAACAACTTAATTCCAATGAAAACAATTGCAAAGCCTCGGATGAGAACCCCCTTTAATGTTGACGACCCGGCAAAACGAATAAGGCATAATGATTTGGATATTAGGGCATGTACCGGGAATGTCCGGATCCTTTCAAGGGACGGTACCGCTGCCCGACTGGTTGATGTCCTCGTAGGCGCAAAGGCCGCCCTGCAGGAAATGCGATGGACGGGGCAAGGAAAGACGACCATCGGTCCTTGTGACGTCTACTACAGTGGCCAGACACGCCGCAAAGCGCGTGGTGTAGGATTCGTGGTGGGAAAGAGACTTCGCCGCCAAGTATTAGCGTTCACTCCTGGGAACGAGCGTCTCGCTGCGATCCGCATCAAGGCGAGGTTTTTCAACATAACATTTATCTGCGCCTATGCGCCGACTGAGGAGACGGACGACGCAGAGAAGGACTCCTTCTACGATAAACTTGAACAGACTTATGATCGCTGCCCCCAGCATGATATCAAAATCGTGCTAGGCGACTTTAATGCCAAGGTGGGCAAGGAAGGAGTCTTTGGTCCCACACTTGGAAAATTCAGTCTCCACGATATAACATCCCCCAACGGCACTAGGTTGATTGAGTTCGCCGCTGCTCGCAATATGGTCATCAGTAGTACCAGGTTACAGCATAAGCGAATACACCAAGCCACATGGCTGTCCCCTGATCAAAGAACTAGAAACCAGATTGATCATGTCTTGATTGACGGCAGACATAGCTCCACCGTTCTGGACGTGCGTACACTGCGTGGTCCCAATATTGACTCTGACCATTATCTTGTCGCAGCCAAGATACGCACACGCCTCTGTGCAACGAAGAAAGTGCGCACAGTAACGGAAGGAAAGTTTGACGTCGAGAAGCTGCGCGTGACACAGACAGCTGATAATTTCACAACTCGACTCTCACACCTGCTAGCAGAGGGCAATCCTCGACCTAACGATGTAACCGAGCAATGGAAGCATATCTCTCACTCATTGCGTACCACCGCTGAGGCCACTATAGGGTTCCAGCGAGCCCGCAAGAACAACTGGTACGATGAGGAATGCAAAACTGCCTCGAAAAAAAGGACGCTGCCTACAAGGAGACGTTGCGAACGGGCGCAACCCGCAGGGTATGGCAACAATATCGTGAGGCAAAGAAGGAAGAGAGACGCCTTTTCAGAAAAAAGAAAAGTGAGGGCGAAAGGCGTGAGTGTGAGGAACTTGAGATGCTGGCTGACAGGAATAATGCCCGAAAATTCTATGAAAAGATCCGGCGGATGACGGAAGGTTTTAAGACCGGGGCAAGCTCCTGTAAGGACAATAATGGCGACCGGTAACCGACATACAAAGTGTACTTAAATTATGGAGGGAGCACTTCTCCTCACTGCTAAATTGCGAGGGCGCGTCGAACCCGATACCCCAATCCCTGACGATGGAAAAGTCGTCCCACCACCTGACTATGATGAAGTGAGGATAGCTATATCCCGGCTCAAAAACAACAAAGCGCCTGGAAAAGACGGACTACCCGCCGAGCTGTTCAAACACGGAGGCGAAGAGCTGGTAAAAAGCATGCATCAGCTCTTATGCAGAATATGGTCAGACGAATGCATGCCTCCTGATTGGAATTTAAGTGTGCTTTGCCCAATCCACAAGAAAGGCCATCCCGCTAACCGCACCAACTACCGCGGAAATAGTCTTCTTAATATCGCATATAAGGTTCTTTCTAGCGTGTTGTGTGAAAGGCTGAAGCCCATCGTAGACAAACTGATTGGACCTTATCAGTGTGGCTTTATACCTGGTAAGTCTACCAACGACCAGATTTTCACGATACGCCAAATCCTGGAGAAGACCCATGATAAGAGAATCGACACTCACCATCTCTTTGTCGATTTTAAAGCCGCTTTCGACAGCGTAAAAAGGAGTTGCCTTTATGCCGCCATGTCTGAATTTGACTTCCCTGCAAAGCTTATACGGCTTTGCCAAATGACGTTGAGCAATACCAAGAGCTCCGTCAGAATCGGGAAGGACCTCTCTGAGCCATTTGAAACCAAACGAGGCTTCAGACAGGGCGACTCCCTTTCGTGCGATTTCTTCAATCTGATGCTGGAGAAGATAATTCGAGCAGCAGAACTAAACCGCAATGGTACAATCTTTTACAAGAGCGTGCAATTGCTGGCGTATGCCGATGATATTGATATCATGAACTCCCTTGGGGTTTCCAATTGGCGTCGGTTATCGCTAAAAAGGAATGACTGGCGTGCTTTGATACGAAACGGCCAAAATCGCTTAGGCGGTTAACCGCCAATAAATGATGAATGACTACTCAACTAGTCTAACAGTTGCGGTTACTCCTACCATTACTGAGAGTCAACCTAATTATACCTTTGCCACAGTCGACTGGAACTTGCCTGCGAATATAAAACTTGCCGATCCTTCTTTTTTCAAGTCCCAGCGCGTCGTTATGTTGCTTGGAGCTGGAATATTTTTTGATCTTTTGTGTGTTGGACAAATTCGAGTTATGCAGTACATTTTGCAGAAAACTCATTTGGGTTGGGTTGTTTCCGGTGGCCATCAAATATCGTCTGTTACATCATCGCTAGCAGCCGTTTCACGTGGCGAAGAACAGCCACCGTCGTTGAGTCAAATAGTGCGCTCATTCTGGGAAATTGAAAACTGTTTCGAATCTATACCAAACAAAACAAGTGAAGAGATCGAGTGTGAAGAACACTTTGTAAATAATTATCGTCGATTAGAAACTGGAGACTACCCTGTTCGTTTACCACTAAAACTTACTCTCGATTTACTTGGGGGCTCATATGAGCAAGCACTGAGAAGGTTTATATCTCTGGAGCGCCGGCTTCAGCGCAACACTGCAGTTAAAGATCAATATTCCGCGTTCATTAAAGAGTATGAACAGCTAGGACACATGTCTATTATTGACCAGCCAACCAAAAATATAAAGGTTCATTACTTGCCTCATCACTGCGTCTTCAAAAGCGATAGTAGCACAACAAAACTTCGTGTTGTGTTTGTCGGCTCAGCCGTTAGCTGTTCTGGATATTCGCTCAACGAAATTTTGATGGCTGGGCCGACGATTCAATCAAAGTTGGCTGATATTCTCATACGTTTTCGAAGTCATCCCGTAGCTGTAACTGGAGACATATGTAAAATGTATAGGTGTGTTCGGGTTGCATCTCCTGATAACTATTTACAGTGTATTCTATGGAGAGACGATTCAAATAGTAAAATTAAAACCTTCAAACTCGAAACTGTCACTTATGGCACGAAACCGACGTCGTTTCTTGCTATACGCACCATGCACCAGCTTGCCGCGGATGAGAAGCAATCATTTCCTCTTGGGTCTCAAATTGTTTTACGCGATTTTTATGTTGACGATTTAATTGCTGGTGCAAAAACCGTCGACGACGCAATAGAGATATACGCCGCCGACAAAAGTCATTTTCGACGCGCCGCCGCCGAATAGCCTTTTTAGCGGCGCGGCGGCGGCGGCGGCGCGCGCCGGCGCGTTTAACATTTTTTTTGTGATAATTTTCTAAAGTTACAATTTTTTTTTTAATTTACAACGCACTAATGGCCGTGCTCTAAATGTGTTAAAAGTGCAGGTATTTGTTTCCTTTAGGGGTCAACTGTTAATAAATTAGCTAAAATTGTGCGGGAGGGCTTAAAAGACGGGATTTGGCCTCAGGATCACGAATCCGGAAGCGCTTTTTTTTATTATTTTGCGTTACATATTTGCGATCAAAGTTGTAAGTTTTCATGTGATTGTAATTTATTTAGGCCGTCCCTAAAAAGCGCTTCCGGATTCGTGATCCTGAGGCCAAACCCCGTCTTTAGAGTCCTCCCCCATAATTTTAGCTAATTTATTAGCAGTTGACCCCTGAAAGGAACAAATACCAAAGTGCAAAAGATGATGGATCTAGCAGCTGTATTTCACACAGCAAGAACGTCTCAACAGGGAATTTAACACGTCATTTAAAAAACGAGCACAATATACGTCACTTTGATGCAGAAAATACTTCTTCATCTACACTGACAAATTTTTTTCAAAAATGTCCAAAAAAAAGTTCAACTGATTCTAAATGGATGTTGGGAAGGGACTTAGCCTTATGGATGGCACGTGATTTATTACCGTTCCATACAATTGCACACAATGGAATAAAAAACTTTTTAAAAAAATACCATGTAGTAGTAAACGATAATGATATACCACATTATAAAACAATTGCAACAACAGCATTAGATGATGTTTATGAAAGCGTTTTAAAAGTCGTTAAAGGAAAAATATCTGGGATGGAACATTTTGCTTTAACTTTCGATCTATGGACGGATAACTACTGTAGGCGTAATTATATAACTTTTACTTTTCATTACCTTTCAACAAACTTCGCTATGTCGAGTCTCACACTAGAAACAAAATATGTCTCAAAGTCCCATACAGGAAACAACATATTGCAGGAGATTGAGGAAGTAACTGAATACTTTAACGTAAAGCTTGGTTCGAATTTCGTTGTCACTGACCAAGGCAGTAATATGAAGGAAGCCATCGATTTGGGCAGCCTTAACAACCACTTCTGTATTGGGCATGGGCTTCACAATTTGCTTTCGGTAGATGGGTATGATTCCGTTCCAGAAATAAATCGTCTAATTTTAAAGTGTAAAAAAATCGCGCGAGCCCTACGTTTCAAAACACATACTCTGAAGTTACAGGCCGATGCCATACAAAAAGAGATTTTGTCAAAAATTGATAACTTGGAAGAACTCCTGGCTTCATAAGACGCTTCATGGGTCGACTACGACGAAGGGTTCGGTCCCCTTGATGATGTGTTCTTGGAAGTATATAGAAACATAAATAATACCAATGACTTGCATGGCAGTTTGGTGGATAAGAGAAACACCACCCTTAAAAATTCGATATCTACAAGATGGCACAGTGTCTTATCATTACTTGATAGTCTTGGATCTCAAAGGGCTGCCATTAATAAACTTCTTTTAAACTGTAATAAAACTGACTTAATTTTACTCGAATCGGAAGTACTACTATTGTATAAATTAAGAGACTTTTTGCAAAAATTCAAAGATGCTGTCAATATTCTTTCTGGGGACTCATACCCATCGATTTCTCTTGCGTTAATCATTCGAACTGAGATATTATCAATATTATCTGAAAACGATGACACTGATTTAAATCAGAATAATTTCAGCTTTTGTCACGATCATTTATTGCAACAAATAAAAAAAAATATGAAGAGTAAACTTGACTATAGATTTCCAATAACTGATATTTTAGTATGCGCAACGCTGCTGGATCCGCGTTTTAACACATTAGATTGTGTTACAGAATACTGCAAAAGCAAATGTAAGACAGAAGTACAGTTTTTGATAGAGATGTATAAAAGACTTGTTGGTGATTCATCAAAAAACGGAAATAGTGTAAACGATTCTGAAGAAACTTCACCTTCTCCTAAAATATTGAAACTTGCCAAGCGGTATTCTTCGAGTTTGAAAAACTCTAATTTAGAAGCAGAATGTCATTTGCTGCTAAGTCTGTCCTCCAATCAGAATGTTTTAGAGTTTTGGAGGGAAAAGGCGGCTGCAATGCCCTTGCTATCCAAGCTAGCAAAAAAAGTTGTATGCATCCTGCAACAAGTACGCCGAGTGAGCGAGTTTTTTCTATAGATGGTCTGGCAGTCACAAATAAGCGGTCACAGCTAAGCCCTCACAACATTAACAAAACAATTTTTACCCATGACAACTACGAGTCTTGTGTAGAATATATAAAATGATTATTTTTCGCTATGAAAAGAGACACATACAACTTTATAAACATAAGATATACACAACAACAACTGTACAAAGAAGTGAAATGGTACAAATTTTTTTTTTTAAACTAAATAAGTAAATTTCTATCAATGTAAGCATTACAATAGCTTTACTTTTATGTTAACAATGTATACAAAGACTGAATTGATATAATATTACACTATAAACATATATTTTAAATCACACATGCATATTGTAGTGATCATAACAAAGCCTTCGGTTAATGTACATAATTTTAGTCCTAGACTCAATATGTAACATAGTTATTTCAGTGTAAGAATTTGATTAAAAGACTGCTATGCGTTATGTTTTTAGTATTCTTCTATATTATATTATAAAATGTGAAACATTTAAAGTTACGTTCATTTACATTACATAAAAAATGTACCCAAAATTTTTTGTCAGTTCAATAAAAATCCCAACAATTGAAATTATGGAGTTTTTAAATTCAACATGCAATTTTTGTATACCACCACGCCGGCGCATGCCGGCGGCGCGCCGCGCCGGCATAGCCGCCGCCGCCGCCGACAAATTTGACGGCGTATACCTCTACGACGCAGGAACCATTGTCACACAAACCTCTCAGTTGTTAGAAAAAGGCAACTTTCAAATTCGTAAATGGCGCTCAAGTCATAATGATGTGCTCTCACATATAGCTGCCGAGAATAGAGAAAGTTTTTTAAAATTCGACGACAAACATACACATTTCTATTTTCGTTCTCATTGGAAAGGCTGCCTTACTAAACGTGTCGTACTCTCCATTATAGCGCGCTTCTACGATCCACTTGGCTTGATAGGGCGAATCATTTCTAAGGCAAAAATATTTTTGCAGCGACTGTGGATGGAGAAGTTAAATTGGGATGAAAGCCTACCAATTTCCCTTCACACTATTTGGCAAAAGCTCCATAATGAGCTGGAGGAAGTCAAAGGTTTTAGTTTTCCTCGTTTTGTTTCGATTACAGACGCTAAAACCGAAGTACATGCATTTTGTGACGCTAGCATTTTAGCATATGGAGTATGTGTCTACATACGGTCAATGAATGAACACGATATACAGACTTCTCTTCTTTGCTCCAAATCTCGAGTCGCACCAGTGAAAACACTCACCGTGCCTAAATTAGAACTATGTGCTGCCGCACTACTTGCGTAAGTTGTGGAGGCAATTTCGAAGCTAGGTATTTTCGAATGCAAATTTTTTTGCTGGTCGGACTCCAGTATAGTTTTGTCAAGAGGAACCTGGACGCTTCAACATTTTTGTTGCCAATCGAGTAGGTAGCATTCAGAAACTTACAAAAGGAACGGAATGGCGCTATATTCCATCAGCACTCAATCCAGCGGATATATTATCTAGAGGGGCTACAGCTACGGAACTACTAAAATCATCATTGTGGAAGTCTGGTCCACCATTCTTAGCGCAATCATCATGCACTTGGCCAACATCATATGCCCAAGTAAAGTCTGCCTGAGATGCGTAAAAGTACATTGCTTGCATCATCTGCATTTGTTGATTCATCTACTGACTGCAAGTACATAAATTCGTTTAGCAAAATGCAACGCATTTATGGCTACGTCTACAAATTTCTTAACAGAGACAACTCAAATACTTTATCACCCTTGCATATTCAGAAAGGGACTTTCTATCTTCTACGAATGATTCAACGAGTGCACTTTCCTATAGAATATACTGCCCTCCAAAGAAAACAACCGATCAGTTCTCACAGCTCATTGTTTTCTCTTTCACCATTCCTTGACGATTTTGGATTACTCCGTGTTGGAGGTCGGCTCAAAAACGCTTACTATTTCAATAATGACTCATTTTCATAAAAAACTGTTGCACGCGGGTCCGCAATCTCTCCTAGCTTCAGTTCGTTTGCAGTACTCGCCCATAGGTGGACGCAACACAGTATCCTACGTAGTCAACAAGTGCGTTGTGTGATTCCAAGCCCAAAACTATCTGGTCGGATAATGCCACCAACTTTGTGGGAGCGAGAAATGAGCTCGCGGAATTGAAGCGGCTATTTAGCAACAGCGACCATCAGCAAAGGGTACATCAGCTATGTTTGGAAGAGGGGATCGACTGGAAATTCATTCCTCCCCGGTCACCTCACTTTGGTGGTTTATGGGAAGCCACCATTAAGGCAGCAAAATATCATTTTTACAGAGTAGTGGGGTTGTCTATTTTAACTTATGATCATTTGCGCACTATAATTTGTCAAATCTCAGCAATTCTTAATTCGAGACCTTTAACTCCAATTACAGAGCACATAGATGATCTTGATGTTCTTACACCAGCCCATTTCTTAACAGGTGGGCCTTTAACTGCAATTCCTGATCCCGACATCACCGAGTTGAATATTAACCGTCTTAGCCTTTGGCAACGTATATCTAGCATGCATCAAACGTTTTGGAAAAAGTGGTCAACCGAGTATCTGACGCAGCTTCAACAGCGGGTCAAATGGCGCTCTCCAAAGGTTCCAATTCCTGTCGGAGCTCTCGTCTTAATAAAGGAAGAAAATCTACCACCGCTCCGATGGCCGATTGCTCGGGTAATTGAAACGAATGCTGGGTCAGACGGCTATCAGCAAGTTATGCCTTTTACCGATGGAGGATGTTTCGTAAAGGGAATATAAGTGCCACCCTAATATACTGGCATAGCCACAAATATACATATGTACATAGTTAAGGCTTTGCATTTTTATACCATTCGTTCTCTCAACTAAAAAAAAATCAATTGAAATACTGTTAGGTACTTAAGCGCATTGTATTCCAATAAACATAATCATGTACTTGAAGTATACATAAATACTACAGTTGGGTATTCTAAGTTTTTTCATGCACTTTAACTTTGTAACCTGTTTTCTGAGTTCAGTTGAATAAAGAACAGTCAAGACAAAGCAGTCTGCTGACTTTAATCAAGTGTCAATTGACACTATTACCTGTCACCTCACAATGACAAATAAATTCATATGAGAGATAAGGCCATATGGCTTTAACTCACAATTGACAAAAAAAAAATGTCATTATCTCTCAATACGAAGCGTGATAATGCCATATGGCTTTACCTCGCAATTGGATGGGAGATAGAGCCATATGGCGTTATATCCCATGGCTTTATCGCACCCCACCGAAAATTAATGTATTAAGGTTACAGATCCGTCAACTTTTTTATACCCAGCTGTACTTGTACACAGGGTATTATAACTTTGTTAGGATAACGGTTGGTTGTACAGGTATAAAGGAATCGAGATAGATATAGACTTCCATATATCAATATGATCAGGATCGAAAAAAAATTTGATTGAGCCATGTCCGTCCGTCTGTCCGTCCGTCCGTCTGTCCGTTAACACGATAACTTGAGCAAATAATGAGATATCTTCACCAAATTTGGCATGCGTACTTATTTGGGTTCAGAATAGATTGCTATTGAAAATGGGTAAAATCGGACCATAACCACGCCCCTTTTTCGATATCGAAAATTTCGAGAAACGTATAAAATGGGTTAATTCAATATTAGAAGCAGCTACAATGATAAAATTTGCAATATGTATTGATTTAGATGTTCTAAGGCCGATTTTATAAAAAATTTTGAAAAGGGGGCGTGGTACCGCCCACGTATATTTGAAGAAATTTTAAAATTTTGACTCTTAATAACTTCAGAACAGTTTATGCTAGTATAACGAAATTTCGTAGAGGACATACTATTGTTGTGGTAAATTCAGCTATAGAAAATAAACGAAATCGCTTCGCGACCACGCCTACTTTTTCATAAAAGTTATATTGAAAGGAGGTGGAAATATTGAAAAGTCCATATCTAATTAACTGATTTCGCTATAATAATATAATTTGGTACATACATCAACTTTCATATTCTTTACATAATTTTTTCAAAATTTTGGAAAGTGGGCGTGGCACCGCCCACTTATGAGTCAAGCAATTTTTAAATTCGACTGCTAACAACTTCAGAACGGTGTGAGATAGATTTACGAAACTAGGTACCAGGCATGTTATGTTTATGTAGAGTACTACCACAGAAAATAAGAAAAATCGGTGAACGATCACGCCCACTTTATGTGCACAGCTGGGTATGTAATGTTCGGTTTCACCCGAACTTAGACTTCCTTACTTTTTTTTTTTTTTTTTGTGGCTGCGCCATTTAAAGACTGTAGAACTACACCCAAGCAGAGAAAGCCTATACACAGAGCCAAAAAGTTCACCTATAATCAAAGAGATCGACGTCTAAAAAAGCTTTTTGGCCGGGGAGAGCGAGTGGGGACAAATTTGGAGAAATTTGTGCTAGGAAATCTTCTAGATTTTAGCTTGAATTTCTTCTCAAATTTATTGAAAAGGAAATCGGCTAAAAAGAAGGAGTTAGCTTCTTATTTATGAATTTTTTATGTACTTTTGTCAAAAACGTTCAATTGTTAGAAGAAATCTGTTTTTATGAGAAAACCTGTTTAAAGTAAATTAATGAGAACATCCTCTTATTTTCACTAGTTTCATATTCTTATGCTTCGCGTCTCATGCTTATTGACCTACAATCTTTGGACAGTCATAGGACATCTTAGACATCTTGTCGATGACTTTTATATTCAATATTATTCAAGGCATCCTCGATTGCCCTTCTCTCATGGAAAGGATTACTTTTAATGTTCCCAGGCGTAACCTCCGAGTCACTTACCCTTTTTACTGCAAGAAGGTTAAAACTAAATTCAGTAGAAAATTAAATTCGCCAGTAATGCTCCTCTCGCTAGATCTATGCGAGAATTTAATATTTTGTCTCAAACAATCGTCATTGAATTTTCAATGACCACAGACGCTTTTGTAAATCTTTTTCGCTCATTATCTATAGATATTTAAACTTGTTTTAAATGCTTAGCATATTAATTTCATAAGTTTAGTGTGTAACATACTTGTAATCTTCATATAAAAATGTATGCACTTGTTTTTAGTAGTCTATAAGAAACTTTGCTTCATTGACGGTATTACAATAAATATAAAATATAAATATAAATTTATTGAAAAGGAAAACTATATATTTTTAAAAGATCCCTTATTAATTCAAATTCAGGTATGCCTTCTTCAAATGTGTAATTCGACGCTACCAAGCACAAGTACACGATATCATCATGGTAGAGATCTCCGTTCAGCAGTTAATAATTCTTAGTTCGATTCGCGGTGAAGGCAATAAGGCAAGTGGACATGTGGTGAGGCAAAAAGAACAAAGGTGTAATTAGACGTTGGCAAGTTAAGTATACGATGGCATGGTAGTGTAGATTAGACTAGACTAGACATCTGGGTTGAGCGTTCATTTTTTTTTTTTTTAATTTCAAATATTAAAAAGAAAATCTTAATATTATGTGATTATCTACTCAGTTTTATTAAAAAGAGACACCCAGTCATAATAAGACGGGCATCTTATTGGAAAAATATCATAGAGAAATCCTTCTGATTTAGAGGGCATTTTATGTAACTTTTTGCTCTGTGTATTAAGCAAAAATATGTTTGAACGTATATTTATACCTTTCATGAACATTAAATGGTATTATAACTTTGGTCCGATGTTTGTAAGTATGAGAAGAAGAAGAGATGGACCCATAAATAAGTATACCGAAATGATCAGGATGACAAGCTGAGTTGCTTTAGCCATGTCCGTCTGTCCGTCTGTCTGTTTGAACGCAAACTAGTCCCTCAATTTTTGAGATATCTGGCTGAAATTTTGTATGTGGCCACCATTTTGTAATATAGGAATCATTTGTCGGAACTGACAAGATCGGACCGGTATAACATATAGCCCCCATACAACTGATTGTTCAGATATAAGGTTTTTTGGCCAAAACTTCCGCAATTAAAAAGTTAGGAACTTAAAATTTTGCAACTCGAGTACTTTCTATTTATGTAGTGTATATAGTGAAAATCAACGAGATCGGGCAAATGTAACATATAGCCCCCATACAACCGATTGTTCAGATATAAGGTTTTTTGGCCAAAACTTCCGCATTTAAAAAGTTAGGAACGTAAAATATTGCAACTCGAGTACTTTCTATTTATGTAGTGTATATAGTGAAAATCAACGAGATCGGGCAAATGTAACATATAGCCCCCATACAACCGATTGTTCAGATATAAGGTTTTTTGGCCAAAACTTCCGCAATTAAAAAGTTAGGAACGTAAAATTTTGCAACTCGAGTACTTTCTATTTATGTGGTGTATATAGTGAAAATCAACGAGATCGGGCAAATGTAACATATAGCCCCCATACAACCGATTGTTCAGATATAAGGTTTTTTGGCCAAAACTTCCGCAATTAAAAAGTTAGGAACTTAAAATTTTGCAACTCGAGTACTTTCTGTTTATGTAGTGTATATAGTGAAAATCAACGAGATCGGGCAAATGTAACATATAGCCCCCATACAACCGATTGTTCAGATATAAGAATTTTTGGCCAAAACTTCTGCAATTAAAAAGTTAGGAACGTAAAATTTTGCAACTCGAGTTGTTGTTGTTGTAGCGAGGTGTAGCCCTGCCTAAATGTCAGACAGGGTCACCCCGAGTGTATTGCTCTTGGCCGGGTCGATATAAGAAAACGGCCCGGATCGTTTCGGCACGATGGGTACAGCACAAGTACTGGTACCGTTCTCGTAGAACCGGCAATACAAGAAACTAGCCGTGTAGGCCATGTAGGTCATTTTGCGTTACCCAGGGTGCACCAACTGGGAGGCGACCTACTTTTACACCCCTAGTACTTTCTATTTATGTAGTGTATATAGTGAAAATCGGGCAAATGTAACATATAGCCCCCATACAACCGATTGTTCAGATATAAGGTTTTTGACTAAAACTTCTGCAATTAAAAAGTTAGGAACGTAAAATTTTGCAACTCGAGTACTTTCTATTTACGTAGTATATATAGTGAAAATCAACAAGATCGGGCAAATGTAACATATAGCCCCCATACAACCGATTGTTCAGATATAAGGTTTTTTGGCCAAAAATTCTGCAATTAAGAAGTTAGGAACGTAAAATTTTGCATCTCGAGTACTTTCTATTTATGTAGTGTATATAGTGAAAATCAACAAGATCGGGCAAATGTAACATATAGCCCCCATACAACCGATTGTTCAGATATAAGGTTTTTTGGCCAAAACTTCTACAATTAAAAAGTTAGGCACGTAAAATTTTGCATCTCGAGTACTTTCTATTTATGTAGTGTATATTGTGAAAATCAAATAGATCGGGCAAATGTAACATATAGCCCCCATACAACCGATTGTTCAGATATAAGGTTTTTTGGCCAAAACTTCTGCAATTAACAAGTTAGGAACATAAAATTTTGCAACTTGAGTACTTTCTATTTATGTAGTGTGTATAGTGAAAATCAAAAAGATCGGGCAAATGTAACATATAGCCCCCATACAACCGATTGTTCAGATATAAGGGTTTATGACCAAAACTTCTGCAATTAAAAAGTTAGGAACGTAAAATTTTGCAACTCCAGTACTTTCTATTTATGTAGTGTATATAGTGAAAATCAACGAGATCGGGCAAATGCAACATATAGCCCCCATACAACCGATTGTTCAGATATAAGAATTTTTGGCCAAAACTTCTGCAATTAAAAAGTTAGGAACTTAAAATTTTGCAACTCGAGTACTTTCTATTTACGTAGTATATATAGTGAAAATCAACAAGATCGGGCAAATGTAACATATAGCCCCCATACAACCGATTGTTCAGATATAAGGTTTTTTGGCCAAAACTTCTGCAATTAAAAAGTGAGGAACGTAAAATTTTGCAACTCGAGTACTTTCTATTTATGTAGTGTATATAGTGAAAATCAACAAGATCGGGCAAATGTAACATATAGTCCCCATACAACCGATTGTTCAGATATAAGGTTTTTTGGCCAAAACTTCTGCAATTAAAAAATTAGGAACGTAAAATATTGCAACTCGAGTACTTTCTATTTATGTAGTGTATATAGTGAAAATCAAAAAGATCGGGCAAATGTGACATATAGCCCCCATACAACCGATTGTTCAGATATAAGGGTTTTTGACCAAAACTTCTGCAATTAAAAAGTTAGGAACGTAAAATTTTGCAACTCGAGTACTTTCTATTTATGTAGTGTATATAGTGAAAATCAACAAGATCGGGCAAATGTAACATATAGCCCCCATACAACCGATTGTTCAGATATAAGGTTTTTTGGCCAAAACTTCTGCAATTAAAAAGTTAGGAACATAAAATTTTGCAACTTGAGTACTTTCAATTTATGTAGTGTGTAGAGGAAAATCAAGAAGATCGGGTAAATATAACATATAGCCCCATACAACCGGTTGTTCCGATATAAGGTTTTTTGGCCAATACTTCCGCATTTAAAAAGTTAGGAACGTAAAATATTGCACCTTTAGTACTTTCTACATATGTAATGTGTATAGTGTAAGTCAGCACAATTGAACACGTATAATATATAGCCTCCATACAATCGATTGTTCCGATAACTCGGATCCTATTATTTTGTAAGTTTTTTTTAAATTATATCAAAGATGTGTAATGTGTATAGTAAATATAGTTAAATTGAAACAGGCTGTACTGGGGATCGAACAGTGAAAATCGTGACGCTTATTCATGAAAGGTATATAGCCTTCGGCACAGCCGAAGACAGCTTACCTTACTTGTTTTTTGTTAAAATATTGATCATATAATGTAGAAAATTGGATCAAAAACACCAAAAAAAGACGGAAATATGATTTTTTTTTTAATTTAATACTAAATAAGTTTTGAAAAAGTAACTTTACAAAAAAAAAGTTGTTTAACCTTTCCTGTAGCCCACTCAATTTTCATTAAGAATCTGTATCTATCTTTGTTGTACATGGACATTTGCATTTCTGACAATTTTTGAAAGAAAAACTGGGAAATCGAAAAAAAAACATGCTAATTTTTGAAGCTAGAATACTAGAAAATGGCTAGCCTGAATGGTTTGTCGTTTTTATACCAAATATGAAGCAAAGTCTGTAAAATCTAAACTAGCGTTGATTTATCCTCTACACTGAGAGAAATGCATTGAATGTTGTGACAATATCACTATTGATAGCGCCGAGTTTGATGCAATATTCATTCAGAATGAGCGAGTTATCAAATATTATTTGCTCCCAATAAAAAGTAAAATGACAAGTCAACCATTTCGATATGATGTACTATTTTTTATATTTATGGATAGAATACTAATATGTTTGAACGGCATGTCAATATCTATGGTCGTGATATGAATTTCTATTGTCGGTATATCCATATCCATATTTACTACTACTAGTAATAATGGTAGAGACAGCGTATTAATATATATGGACGAAATGTAAATTTTTCTGGGACGTATAATCATAATAGTTCAACAATTTTTACTATGGATTTTCTAACAATATTCCAACTTGTTGGAGCGATTTTTTTAAATTCAAAATTTTTTGAATTCTTATGATTGAACATTTTTCTAAAAATTGTATAATATGCCGTAGCCAAATGGTAGAATACTGGGCTAACGTGCCAGAGGAGCATAGTTCGAGTCTCACTGAAACCAGATGTCAAATTATATAAAATTTTGTTTTTTTAAACTATTTAGAATTTATCAATAGTTTATATGGATACCATTTCAATAGTGATTTATCAAAAAAGCATTGATGAAACATCCATATTCATTGATGGGACAGAAATATCAATTTTTATTTAATGTGATATCAATAATTATGGATGTTCGATCCATATATTTCCCTCCGTGTAGACTTTAATTTAAAAATCTGAAAAAATTACAATAATATTTTTCACCTTTCTTAACCCTAGAACACACACCCAGAAAATATCACGAAAAGACACACCCGGGATACGTTTGTACCCGGGACCTTATTTTGCGGTTTTTTTAATGCTTATTCAACCGATTTCTATGATTTTTTTTTGAAATGTATATTTTAATATATAACAAGTTTTTTTTCTTTTGTTTCATTCGAATATTCCTACTGGTTCCAGCGATATGGGCAAATAAAGTCAGGACATGCAACAGTGGATTTTTGTTTTTTTTTTGTTTTTGTTGTTGTCCTGATAAATGCAAAACAAAATAATATAATTTATAATAATATACTTGTAGAGTAACAACGAATACACATTTTGGTTTTTATTTCATTGATAAATAAATATAACTGAAACTATAAATAACTGGATACGAAATGGCTTCAAGAAGAAACGAATATTTATCAAGTGCAGCATATAGAAGGTAAAAATGTAAAATAACAGCGAGAATCATATATACAATCTTTATTTGATGAAATTTGTGACGATGACGCTCCCTATGATTTTGACTCAGAAGATGAAGAAGAAATTCAAATCAATGACATTGAAATTGATGATGACGATGCTGAAGTTTCGCAAAGTGCCGCAGAAGTATTACCTGATTATTCGGACTATGAGGATGATGAAGAAGACGATGAAGAAGAAGAAGTAGAAGAAAAAAATGAATTACCTGCTGTGACGAAATATTTGTTGCACGTGATGGTACTGAGTGGATGAAAGAACCAAATGTAAGTCGTCAGGTACTCAGACAAAATATTATAAGAGAACGTTCTGGATCAGCTAGATGCACTGAAATGTTGTCAATAGAGCAAACATTCAAATGTTTCATGAACGTTCAAATGGCTGATATAATTATGCGCCACACAAATAAGTTAGCAAAAGAAACTTATGATGCTTACAACAATGCGCATCCAAACACAACTCCTAAGTCATGGACGCCTGTGTCAATAACAGAGCTTTTTTGGCATACTTATTATGACTGGTGTGAACCATAGCAATGGAGAACATGTTCGAGATGGAGAACATGTTTCTGTTCGATATTGCCGTTCCTAAGATTTGACGATAACTGATAAAGCAGCACCGATCAGTGAGTTGTGGACGATGATGAACAATAATCTTGCTGCACATTACAAGCCCAGCTCATGCTTGACGATTGATGAACAATTATTTCCTTACCGTGGACGCACACGGTTTACGCAGTACATACCGTCAAAACCTGCTAAATATGGTATCAAGGTTTGGTGGATTTGCGATGCCACAAATGCATATCCACTGCATGGACAAATATATACTGGCCAAGCAGAAACTGGTAGGGAAACGAACCAAGGCGAACGAGTAGTGAAGGATTTGTCTGCCAAATACCAAGGAAGTGGCCGAAACATTACAATGGACAATTTGTTCACGACCTTGCCAGTTGCAGAACTGCTTCTCACCTGGAAACTCACGATCGTTGGAACTTTTCGCAAAAACAAATCATATATTCCTCAAGAAATGAAGCCGAACAAAAACAGGACAATTGGTTCAACGACATTTGGCTTCAAAAATAATGTGACAATGTGCTGTCATGTTCCCAAAAAAAATAAAGCAGTAATTTTGCTTTCGACCATCCATAATGATGCTGAAATAGCTGACAGTGGGAAACCTGAAATAATTGAATATTATAATCGTACCAAAGGTGGTGTTGATCGAATGGACCAAATGTTTGCGGAATATCCAACACAAAGAACAAACAAAACGATGGCCACTAGAGATGTTCTTCAACATGTTGGACATTACAGCTCTTGCAGCCTAAATTGTCTACGATTTGAATAACCCTATGTTGCCTTGGAGATCAAACAAGCGTAAGCTGATCCTGCGCAGCTTGGCTGAAGCATTGTGTATGACCATTATTGAAGCCAGAGCCATAAATCGTCAAGTGACGCGAAATTTTTCGACTAAAATTGCTATTGAAGCATATTTCAACCAACCGGTGGAATCAATGGTGTCAACAGCAGCATCAACATCTGCCGCAGCGCGCACGCCAAAACCTGTGTGCGGATCTTGCTATTTATGTTACGCACAAGAGGAAAAACGCCGTAGAAAAACCAGAAAGCTGTGCGCCAAGTGTAAGAAGCCAATGTGTCTTGAACATTCGGTCACATCAACAAATTTCTCTATTTGCCATGATTTTCCTTAGATATAAGATGCATTTTTATAATTTTTATAATAAAAGTCAATAATCTAATGTGTGAAATGAATATTTTTAATTTTTCAAATAAAAAAATAATATAAAAAATGTTTTTTTTTGATTATTATGAGGAGTTTTACTATTGGGGTACAAAGGTATCCCGGGTGTGTGTTTACGTATATAATGTATTTGGAAGGCTGTAGCTCCTGAACCAATGGTCCGACCTGGTTCAAATTTTGAATTTGAACTCAAAAATAAATAATCTTCCCAGATCCGAAGTTAGCGGTATAGAGGTATAGCGGTATCAAAAGTTACAACACTTCAAAGTTGAAAGTGGATACATTTGTACCCGGGTGTGTGTTCTAGGGTTTTAAAGTAAATCAATATAAGTTTTGAAAAAAAAAACGAAATTTGGAATTTTTAGATACCTGCCAATAAATGTTACGCTACTCCTAACTGGCGCTATAAAATAATTTTGTAAATAGTTGTGCTAGGAAAATATTAAAAAGAAAAAAATTAAAAACCACCCCAAACATTTTCTTCTGGATGCGCCCCTGAGTCCACGAATTTGAAATTTATTCCAGCCGGTCTATGCACCAGTATGATCCCAGTACGCATGATTCCAACTTTATTTTCAATGTTGGAGAAATGTCTTCAATTTCAACTTGATTTCTAACATATTTTTCCAAAGTTGGATTGGAAAACCATTTGAGCTCCACTTGAGAGTCTTTCTTCAATTTTTACACATGGCAATACTCGTATTCTCTCTCATATCTGAGATCAAAAATTAAACAAAGCACACGTGTGCGAACGAAAAACTCCAAACATTTTCTTTCAAAAACATTAAAAAGTGGTAAATAAATAGAAAGATATTAATATTTGTGTTAAAAAAAGTGTTTATAATAATATACTTTAAAATTTATATTAAGTAAACACGCCATTTATTCCCAATCATACTAGTTTCCTCATGCCAAATGGATATCCCTTTTGACGTTTGATTCCAATTGGAAAATATTGTTGGAATTCAAGTCTAGTTCCATTACTTTTTCAATTGGAGAAATAAGAATATTTTCATGCAAAAAAATTTCCGTTTTGCTGGAAAAGGGGCTGTTGCAACAATGTTGCTCGAATGGAAATTCAACGTTGGAAATTGGAAAACGAACTTGATTTCGAATGAGATTCCAATGTAGTTCCAATATAAATGTTTATTGGGATAGTCAGCTTTTATGGTTTTAATAAAGGTGTCGTTTATTTTATATAAAGATGTGTTGATACATCGAATAACATTCAGCGACTGACTTAAATTGTCGTCTCACTTACATGCTAGGCATTGTGTATCAATACCAAGTGTGAACTCTTCTTTTGACAACACACATTAAAATGTCGGTTTGTTTACATCCTGCACATATTAAAATGTCGCCAGCACCGAATAACAGAAAAGCAATGGCGTTGTTTTAACATCCTGCACACATCAACATGGCGGTCTCCTATCTTTTACCTAATGGTAGAAAGAGATGGGAAGATGGAAAGAAGTGAGACAAAAAAGGAAATTAAAAACAGATGACTAGGTACATACCTACGTATGTGTATATACATGACGATGGAGGGTTGCCATCAATAACTTAATTTATCATTAAAGCTACCCACAACATCTCCCCTTTTCATGTTTTATAAACCTTATTATTATATTCAGTAATGTTTAAACATAGTCTTTAAGATAATCTGGTTTCCTTATGGTCCGACCCGATCTCGTTGTACTAACAGGAGTGACATGCGTAGTTACTTCGGTGTTTGTATTATTTACCGCTCCAATAGGCTGATTCTCGCTGTTACTACAAGGATTAGATTGACTCGCATTACAATTTATATTACTTGAGACTCCTTGTTGGGGTTCTTCTAGTGGTGTATCTAAATCATACTGTATTTCTTTATATTTGTTTGCTTTAGAGAGGTCTTTTCTATTACGTGTTATCATTGTATTGTTCTCTGTTTTAACATTGTACGATCTAGGATTATGATGTTTATTAATAATTATACCACTTTGATGAGGCAATGATGTTTTTCGTTCATCATGAATTTTTACTTTATCACCCACATCAAATTCTTTAAGAGATTTGGACCCTCTATCACAATACATCTTTTGTTTCTTTTGTCCTTCATATAGTTTTTCTTTTAAGTTTTTTGAGTTTATTCTACCTTCATTTACATTAGGTATTATGTTTCTAATTTTTCTGTTATACATTAATTCAGCCGGCGTAATGCCGCTACCATCTATCGGCATATTTCTTAGTTGCAATAGAGCCATCTCTTTATCTTTCCCTTCATTAATAAGGCAGGTAGGTAGAAGTGGCTGCCGCAAAGGCACACCTAGGCCAGTAATAAAAGGCCCGTTGTGATGCCACCAAACACTAGGAAAGTCAGTCCCGGGGCCCGGCCATATGGAAAATCCCAGTGCTGTCGGGACTCTCCATATAGCCGAAACCCGGGACTGACACTCCTAACCGACACCGCTACCCCTCCTCGAACCATTTTGATAACTTGATGAAGGCCATCAAGTCCTTTATGTCTACCTCCGCGACCTGGCTTAAGCTAACCAGGAAGGGAACTCCCAGAGAGCGCCGCCTTCTCGCTCCGCTTAAGGCAGGGCAGTTGCAGATGAGGTGCTCCACCGTTTCCTCTTCCTCATCATCTTTGCAACTCCTGCAGCATCGTCGGTAGGGAACGCCTAGCCTTGCTGCGTGCCTACCAATAAGGCAGTGCCCGGTTAAAACACCTAATAATATGGAGATTTCCTTCCTTTTTAGGGCGTATATGTGTCTAGATCTTTTAAGATCGCATTTTGGCCAGGTTTGCTTGGATATCCGGCACCCTGGGGCTTGTAGCCATCTTTCGTTGGCTTCGCGGAGTGTATGCTCCTTCAGCATTAGCTTGCACGTGGCAAACGGCATACCTATGCGCTCTTTATCTTGAAGAATCTGCTTGGTCGTGCCCTGCCTGGCAAGTTCGTCTGCCCTACAGTTTCGCTCAATGTCCCTGTGTCCCGGGACCCATGTGAGGTTCACGCGGTTCTGTTGGGCCATCTCTTGAAGAGATCGACGACAGCTGAGCGTCAGTTCAGAGTTGAACGAGTAAGAGCCAAGGGATTTGATGGCCGCTTGGCTATCGCTGAAAATACAGATATCCTGTCCGATGGTGCGTTCACCTGTCCAAGTCACGGCATCCATGATTGCTGAAACTTCAGCCTGGAAGACGCTGCAGTGATCAGGTAGTCTAAAGGAGAGTTCTAGGTCCAAATCCCTTGAGTAAACCCCTCCTCCGACTCTGCCGTCTAACTTCGAGCCGTCGGTGTATATAAAAGTGCCGCCATTAGTAGCGGGACACCGATCTATGTTCTCCCAGTCTTCCCTGCTGGGAATGTTTATTCTAAAACAACAATCTCCGACTGTTGTGGTCGCACACCGATCTGTGCTCAGAGGGAGAAAGCTGTAAGATCTTAGAATACAGGAGTGTCCAATAGTGCTTGCGCCCCAGACGGACGTTTCCCTTAGACGCACAGCCGATGCTGCTGCTGCCCGGTACCCTTCCAGATCGAGTGGCGAAAAGCCAAGAATGGCCTGCAGAGCTTCATTGGGCGTTGTTCTTAACGCCCCGCTTATACAGATCATGCTCGATCTGTGGACTTTCCCTAACAGATTTAGGTTTGTTGCCTTTCTAAGCGCAGGCCACCATACCACGACTCCATACAGCATAATTGGCTGGATTATCGCAGTGTGCCAATGGCTCTTTTACACGTGTAAAGTGCAATGCACGCTTTCCTCTGGCGCTGGATGACATTCTCCTTCCAGTTAAGCTTTCTATCTAGAACTGTGCCTAGGAATTTGGCTTTGTCAGCTAAGTTCAGGCGCACGCCATCTAGTTCTGGTAGGTTCAACGCTGGTCTCTTGTACCGCCTGGTATAAAGGACAGCTCCACCTTTCCCGGGTTGATGCTAAGTCCGCAGCGAGAGGACCATGAAGAAACTTCTCGCAGTGCTACTTGCATCAAGGCACACAGGGTTTGTGGGAATTTGCCCCTATATGCAATAGCTAAATCGTCTGCATATGCCACTATCTTCCCGCCCCCCCCCCCACCTTGGGTCTCGTTGCAGCGAGTTTACGGTGAGGTTCCATAGGAGCGGGGAGAGAACACCACCCTAAGGCGTTCCTCTTGTGACATAGCGTGAAAGATCAACTGTTCCCAGTGAAGAAACTAGTTTCCTTCCCTTTAGTAGTTGATCAATTAGTCCAATAAGACACCTATTTATGCCCAGGTTTGTTAAAGCAGTGTTAAGAGCCTCCGGCCTTATATTGTTGAAAGCCCCTTCGATGTCCAGAAAGGCCACGAGACAGTACTCCTTTTCATGCAATAATTTTTCAACAATAGAGACTAGGCTGTGGAGCGCAGTTTCCGTTGATTTACCTTTGGTGTATGCATGTTGATAGCTAGAAATAAGGTTGCTATCAATAGTAGAGGAGAGATAATCGCTAATTATCCTCTCGAAGGTTTTAAGTGCAAAGACGAGAGACTGATCGGCCTGTAGTCTTTAGGCTCATAGTGTGAGGCCTTCCCAGCCTTTGGAATAAAGACTAACGTAGCGCTTCTCCAGGAGCACGGAATGTAATTAAGAGCCAGGCAGGCTGAATAGAGAACTACCAGCCATTTAGCTGATATTTCCAGCGTGTTTATGAGTTGTGCGGGGAAAATCCCGTCTGGCCCAGCTGCCTTGAACGGCTCAAAGCTTTTGATTGCCCACCTTACCCTTTCCTCCGTAATGGGTATGTTTACCGCCAGGTTTGTTGCAGATGCTACAGGTGCATCATACAAGTTCCCCGGAAAGTGTGTGTTCAGGAGCAGCTCCAGGGTTTCCCCTTCCGTGCTGGTCCAAGATCCGTCAGGCTTCCGTAAATAGCTAATGGCTGTTTGAGTTTTTGATAGCACTCGTCTAAGTCTCGCTGTATCATCGACTTTTTCGACCCCGGTGCAGAAATTTCTCCACGAAGTTCTCTTCGCTTGCCTTAGAGCCTTTTTATAGGCCCTCAGTTTAGCTTTATATTCGAGCCATTCAGGCTCCGTACCGATGCTCTTGGCCTTGTTAAATTGCTTCCTGCATGATATACGGAACGAATCCAGGTCGTAAGACCACCAGTGGGGTCTAAGTTTGCCGCGTGGTTTTGGTACTGGACAAGCCTGCTCTAGGGCATTTGAGAGCGCCGTTGTAAAGGTCGTTACCAGATCATCCAGTTCTCCCACTGATGAGGGGGCTTGTGGAGGTAATACTGGTAGGTACCTAGCTAATATTTGGTTATGTAGCTGCCAGTTAGTGTTGCGTGGATTTCGTTTCATAACTGGCTGCTCAACAATAAAGTCTAACACAATTTCTATGTACCGATGGTCAGAAAATGAATGCTCATCAAGAACACGCCATTTTCTGACCCACTCATAAGCGCCTTCGCTACAAACAGTGAGGTCTATAACCTCCCTACGAGCTTTAGTTATAAAAGTAGGCTCGTTACCCACGTTACAAACCACCAGGTTAGTTGTTAGTAGGTAGTCAAACAGAGACTCGCCCCTAGCGTTAATATCGGAGCTTCCCCACTGGACGTGATGAGCATTAGCGTCAGCTCCAATAATAAGATGGCCCGTACAGAAATTATCCACCAGATCTTTCACCTCCTTTTGTGGAGGAGGTTCTTCGGCGTCATAGGGCATATAGACCGACGCCATCGTTAGGCTAGTGCTGCCGACTGTTAAGCTGGCAGGTGTAACGTCACCATTTGAGTAGTTGGGTAATAGAAAGGTGTTTAGCTCAGACTTTACCAAAATACAGGTTCTGACCTTGCCCTCATCATTGTCTTGGATGAGCTTGCACCCCTTAGTCCCCAATCCACAGATCCTAGAGCTATTGACCCAGGGCTCTTGGATAAGGACCACGTCTACGTCGCCTTTAGAAAGACGACTGCTTAAAACAGCCGAGGCTGCTTTAGATTTGTGCAGATTTATCTGAAGCACCACCAACATGAGAGAGCTCAGACTTCCCTGCCGCCAGCGTGTCGTCGAGGTCTGGCCTGTTCCGGAGCTGTCTCTCAACGAGGAGTTGTTCAGAGCACCTGCACGATTTGGCGTGGCGGGAACCCTGCTGTCTGAAGCAGCATCAACGTTAGTGTGCTCAGGTTTAGCCACGATCGTGACGTCGAGGCCTTCTTCTTCAAGCAGGCTTTCTTCTACAGCCGAGTTGTTCGCAGCACCATCGCAATTTGACGTGGCGGATAACATACTTTCCGCGTCGGACTCCTCTGCTTCCTCTTCCGATGCCTCGATCTCCGAGTCGTCCGGAGCGTCCGGAATAGCAGCGCGCTGTGCATCGCCACGGTATACGTCGATCACGATCTGACCCAAGCCGTAATGCACTCGTCCGTTGCACCGTTTAAGGGGCTCGAGCGCCTCCTTATTCAGAGTGATAACCACCTGTCTATTGGGCCCAACCACATCATCGACCAGATTGACGCCCCAATCCTGCGTCGGGAGAGACGGATTCCAGACCTGCAGCATCTCACGAATATTCTCGGTTTCTGCAGGGACGGCAGGAATCCATGCCCTTGCCCTTGGCCGAGCAGGAATGTCCTTCCAGTCGACGACATCTAGTCTTGCCCCTGGGTAGACTTCACCCAGTCTTGCAACTGCTGCCTTATACAGTGCGACAGTCCTTGCATCCTCGCACGCGAATATTTTGATCTGACCTTGGTGCCAGCCCGCGTCAGTACCTCGCGGCGGACTACCCGGAGACTCACGCATTAAGTCGAGGAGGGCCCTGCCCATTTCATTCCGGACATACAGCCACCGGTCTTTGGGGATGAACCAACGGTCGTTACCTCGGTCAATGAAACCTATAAGGATTCTGTCCTTGGTTACTTCAGCAAAGCTGAGTTTACCCACTACGGGGTTGAGCTGATGCCGCTTCGGATGGGGGTTTACCTCTCCGTCCGATCTCTGGCGTTTGAAGGGATTACCGTTCACCCTCTTAGGCACACAGGGCCTCTGGAAATTTGGTATCAGAGCTTTCGCTTCCTCCACCATCTTCCTTTCTTCCGGCGACAGCTTCTCCTGCGATGCTCCCTCATATTTTTTAAGGATCCTTGCGGCCTTTCTTTTATCCCAGTACGCAAAGCGTCGGGGAGATGCCTCTTGGGGGGGATTCAGACTCGTAGTTGCCACCGCGGTCTCTCCCTTTGCGGTGTCGTCCTTCTCTTTCGAAACTCTGAAACCAGGTCGTGAGACCATTGCCCCAGATGTGAAGAGATTGGGTTTCGTACCAGCGCTTGATGGAAGTTTAGCTTCCGCCGTTTTCTGCTTGACTGCGTAGGCAGCCGCACTGCTGCTTGCTCCCATCAAGTCACTCTTACTTGATAGCAGTTTGGGGGATGACTGACCCGTAGTTTCCATCGCTGTCGGCCTCCCAGTTAACTTTGAGGCGGAGTTTGTCCTCCGGCGTTGTGTTTTCGCTTGCTCCAGCATAGTTCTTCTCCGCTGCGGAGTAAACGAAGTCGTTAATTGCTTTGTATTTTGTGTGTTCTTCATCTTGTTCGTACGACCCCTCGCCGGACAAGGCCAGCTTAGGGTCAAGGGTAGTGTAAGGGGAAGTGTGTCGTCCGCCGCGGCAGAGCCCCATACCGCGGTAAGACCGTAGTTACTCCCTGAGGCGGCCCGGTATCAGTGAGGCTCCGTTCGACTACAGCCACGATTTGCCTCCCGGCTGCAAACGTCCAATGGGCACGGTATCGCATAACACCCTGGATTGGGAGGGAAAAGTTTTGCACATTTATATAGCGAGCCGCTTGCTTCAAGACAGACGCTCGCTTACAGCCGCACCTCATGGTGTACAGACGCTGCGAAAAAGACCCCGGTGAGCCCTTAAACCAAGTATGCCAGAGTGGCGGGGCTCCCTCTCTTTCTGCCGCGAGCCTAGGTAGCTCAACGTTGCCCAGAGTGCACGAACGAGGACGCAAGAGTCGGGATTGAGCGCGGTCACTCAGCAACCACACCCCATTACACTCCTTCAATAATAATATTTTTTTAACATATTTTTCATGGTTTGTATATGTCTCTCTGCTAACCCGTTGGATTGATGATGTTTTGGTGTGGTTATCTTGTGTTCGAAACCCCATTGTTCTGCAAATTTTTTAAACTCCCAACTAGTATATTGAGCACCCGAATCTGAATAAAATATTTTTGGTACTCCATATCTTGCAAAGAACTCTTTTAAGGCTTGAATAGTATGTTCCGCAGTTATACTACTTAACATTTGCACATCAATGAATTTACTATATGTGTCTACTACCAGTATATACTTCTTACCGCGTAAAAAGAATATGTCTGAAGCTACTATCTCCCACGGATAATTTGGTATAGTTTTCTCTACCATAGGTTCTTTGTTGTTGTCATTTTGATACTCACAGCATATATCGCAGTTACCTACCACATCATCAATTTGTTTTGACATGCCTGGCCAAAATATTGTTTTTCTAGCTAACATTTTACATTTTTCTTTAGCAAAGTGTGCATAGTGTATTTTAAATAACATCGCTTTCCTCATAATTATTGGTATCACTATACGAGTATTTTTTAACACTAAACCATTACATTCCGACAGTTCTTCTTTAAATGAAAAATAAGGTTTTACAAATTTAAATACCTCACTCTTATTCTCCGGCCAGCCATTTTTTACATACTTTAACACTTCCTGCAGCTCTTCATCTTTACCTGTCTCTAGTTTTAATTCATTCATTCTTATATCTGATACACTCAAGTGATTTTGTATCATCATTACATAACATTCTATTTTTTCCTCTTCAGATGATTCCGTATTTTTTAAATAAGCTCTACTTAAGTGATCAGCCACTAGCAACTTTTTACCTGGTACATGTATAAGCTCAAAATCAAAATTG
The DNA here is from genome assembly GCA_964058755.1 of Campiglossa producta. Lineage (NCBI taxonomy): Eukaryota > Metazoa > Arthropoda > Insecta > Diptera > Tephritidae > Campiglossa > Campiglossa producta. The sequence continues at coordinate 81,486,863 of CAXKVI010000003.1, read as the reverse complement.
TGTAAACTGATCCTCAATCTTTGTAATCTCGCAGGAATTTTATTCATGGTCTTTTTAAAGATAGGAATCAATGGCTTATGATCTGTCTCTACAATAAACTTCTGACCAAATAAGTATTGATTAAATTTATGGCATCCAAACACAATCGCTAAACTTTCCTTTTCTATTTGACTATACATTTTTTCAGTTTCTGTCAACGCACGTGAACCATATGCCACTGGTCTATCATTTTGAATTAGGACACATCCTAGTCCCTCACTTGATGCATCTACACTCAACTTTATCGGTTTGTGGACATCAAAATATGTTAAAACTGGAGGGCTACATAAAGCCTCTTTAAGTTTCATAAACGAGTTTTGTTGCGCAGTACCCCATACAAATGGTACATCCTTTTTTATAAGCTTTCTTAAATTGCTTGTAATTTGTGCCGCATTTGGAATAAACTTGGATACATAATTAACCATTGTGTATCAATACCAAGTGTAAACTCTTCTGCATAGACGTCAAAATTCCAAAATGAGTTTAACACCTGTTTGAGATTGTGGTTAATAACAAGTGTGATATCATAGACATAGTCGTGAAAACTTCAAAGTGAGTTTAGTCACCTGTTTTTAATTTCCTTTTTTGTAAAAGATAGGAGACCGCCATGTTGATGTGTGCAGGATGTTAAACAACGCCATTTGCTTTTCTGTTATTCGGTGTAAACAAACCGACCCCTCGTGAAGGGTGGATACCTTGCTGCGGTACGAGGGCTTAAGTCGATAGCCACAGGGCTACGCTGCCCTTGTGATCATAGCTCCGTACGGCACTTCATCACGAGAGCAGCCTAGCCTCTCTGGCGCGACGACAAAGATCTTCCCCCTCCCAATCCAGGGTGTTATGCGAAACCGTGCCCATTGGACGTTTGCAGCCGGGAGGCAAATCGTGGCTGTATTTGAACGGAGCCTCTCTGATACCGGGTCGCCTCAGAGAGTAAGCATGGCCTTACCGCGGTACGGGGCTCTGCCGCGGCGGACGACACATTTTCCCCTACTCTTCCCTTGACCCTAAGCTGGCCTTGTCCGGCGACGGGTCGTACGAACAAGATGAACTCAAATAACCCAAATAAAAACGATAAAACTAAAAAACAAACAACGCCAAATTTCACTCCTCAGCAAAGGAGAGCTATGGAGGAACAGGCGAGAAAGCAACAACAACGCCGGAGGACAACCTCCGTTCCACAATCAAGGGGGGGATCGACAGCGATGGCAACTACGAGTCGGTCAACCAACCCTCTATCGACTAAGATTGACTTGATGGGAGCTAGCACCAGTGCGGTTGCCAACGCAACTAAGCGGACAACGGCGGATGCTAAACTCCCATCAACCGCTGATATGAAAACCAGTATCTTTACGTCTGTGGCAGCGGTCTCACGACCTGGCCTCGGAGTTTCGAAGGAGAAGGAAGCTGCAACTGAGATTTCGGCAAGGAGAGCGACCGCGATGGCAACTACGGGTCCGCACTCCCAGGAGACATCTCCCCGCCGCTTCACATACCACGAGAAAAGATTGGCTGCAAAGATCCTGAAGAGGTATGAAGGGGTACCGCAGGAATCGCTGTCGCCGAATTCCAGTAAATCGGTAGAGCTAGCGAAAGCTGTGATACCGGATTTCCAAAATTCGTACATGCCAAAGAGGTTAAAAGTTAACCCTTTCAAGCGCCAGAGATCGGACCTGGAGTTAAATCCCCCTCCCAAGCGGCATCAGAAGACCCCTGGAGCGGGCAAACTAAGCTTTGCTGAGGTTACCAAGGACAGGATCCTTATAGGCGTCCTTGGCCGAGCCAATGACCGTCTGGCCATCCCTAAGGACCGGTGGCGTTACGTGCGAAATGAACTCGGCAACATTCTTCTCAACGTTGCTCCAGAGTTTCCGGGTAGTTCGGCGCGAGTAACGGATGCGGGTTGGCACCAGGGTCAGATTAAATTACTCGCATGCGAGGATGCAAAAACCGTAGCACTGTACAAGGCAGCAGCTGCTAAGCTGGGTGAAGTCTACAAGGGCGCAAAGATAGAGGTCGTCGACTGGAAGGACATTCCAGCTCGTCCAAGGGCAAGGGCGTGGATTCCGGCCATCCCTGACGAACCCGAGAGAATTCTCGGGATGCTACGGCTAATGAATCCGTCCCTGCCAACGCATGACTGGAGTGTCAATCTGGTCGGGGATGCAGTAGGGCCCGACAGACAGGTGGTGTTCACCATGAATAAAGAGTCAATCGAGCCCCTGAAAAGGTGCAATGGCCTAGTACATTACAGCGTAGGCCAGATCGTTATCCACGTATATCGTGGTGATGCTCAGCGCGCTGCCTTCTCGGCTGCTCCGGGGGAACCGGAAAACGAATTACCAGAAGAGGAAGCGGAGGATTCCGGTGCGGAAAGCATGTTATCCGCCACGTCCCTTGGCGATAGTGCTGTGAACAACTCGGAGATGGAGGACAGCCTACAGGACGAGGAAGCCCTCGACGTCACGGTGGTAGCAGCCAACGCTGAGCGATTAACATCTAACGCTACAGACAGCAAGACACCTGCAACGCCATATCGGGCAGTTAATCGGAACAACTCGTCGTTGATAGGCAACCTCCGGGATGGGGCAAACCTCGACGATATGGGGACGGCAGGGAAGTCTGTGCGCTCTCATGTTGGTGGTGCTTCAGATTAATCTGCACAAATCTAAAGTAGCTTCGGCTGCTTTAAGTAGTCGTCTTTCTAAAGGCGACGTGGATGTGGTCCTCATCCAAGAACCCTGGGTCAATAGCTCGAGAATCTGCGGATTGGGGACTAAGGGCTTCAAGCTCATTCGAGCCAGCGAGGAGAGCAAAGTCAGAACGTGTATTCTGGTCAAGTCTGAGTTGAACTCCTTTCTCCTACCTAATTACACCAATGGGGATATTACCGCTATCAGTCTAACGGTCGACAGCACCCGCCTGATGGTGGCTTCGGTCTATATGCCCTACGACGCCGAAGAACCCCCACCACAAACGGAGGTGAAAGACCTGGTGTCAAATTTCTGCAAGGGTAATCTTATTATTGGAGCGGACGCTAATGCTCACCATGTCCAATGGGGGAGCTCCGACATCAATGCCAGGGGCGAGTCTCTGTTTGATTGCCTCTTAACAACCAACCTGTTGATTTGCAACGTGGGTAATGAGCCTACTTTTATCACTAAGACCCGCAGGGAGGTCATAGACCTCACTATCTGTAGTGAAGGCGCTTATGAGTGGGTCAGAAAATGGTGGGTTCTGGAAGAACATTCTTTCTCCGACCACCGTTACATAGAAATGGTTTTAGACTTTATTGTAGAACAACCAATCATGAAGCGCAATCCACGTAACACTGATTGGCAGTTAAACAATGAAATATTAGACAGAGACCTACCAGTACTGCCCTCACAAGCCCCCTCATCAGTAGAGGAGCTGGAGGATCTTGTTACTACACTTACATCGGCGCTCTCAAATGCTCTAGGACAGGCTTGTCCAGTGCCAAAACCACGCGGTAAACACAGGCCACATTGGTGGTCCTACGATTTGGACTCGCTCCGAATATCATGCCGGAAACAATTTAACAAGGCCAAGAGCTTCGGCTCTGAGCCTCATTGGCACGAATATAAAGCTAAACTAAGGGCCTACAAAAAAGCTCTGAGACAGGCGAAGAGAACCTCGTGGAGAAATTTCTGCACTGGCGTCGAAAAGGTCGACGACACAGCGAGACTTAGACGAGTCCTCTCGAAAAGTCAAACAACCATCAGCTAGCTGCGAAAACCTGACGGATCCTGGACCAGCACGGAAGAGGAAACCCTAGAGCTGCTCTTGAATACACATTTTCCGGGGAATCTGCATGATGCACCACTAGCACCTGCAACAAACCTGGCAGTAAATATACCCATCACTGAGGAAAGAGTAAGGTGGGCAGTTAAGAGCTTTGAACCGTATAAGGCTTCCGGGCCGGACGGGATTATCCCCGCGCAACTTATAAACACGTTGGAGACATCAGCTAAATGGCTGGTATTTCTCTTCACAGCCTGCCTGGCTCTCAACCACATTCCGGGCTCCTGGAGAAGCGCCACGGTAGTGTTTATCCCTAAGGCTGGGAAGGCATCCCACTACGAGCCAAAAGACTACAGACCGATCAGTCTCTCGTCCTTTGTACTAAAAACCTTTGAGAGGATACTAAGCGACTACCTCTTAACAACTATTGATAGCAACCTTATCTCTAGCTATCAGCATGCATACACCAAGGGTAAATCAACAGAAACCGCTCTGCACAGCCTAGTGTCTGTCATTGAGAAATCGCTGTGTGAAAAGGACTACTGTCTCGTGGCCCTCCTAGACATTGAGGGGGCTTTCAACAATATAAGCCCGGAGGCTATCAACTCCGCTCTAACTAATCTGGGCGTAGATAGACCTCTAACTGATTTAATTGACCAACTTTTAAGGGGAAGGAAAATAGCTTCTTCTCTTGGTACGGTTGAGTTATCACGTTATGTCACAAGGGGAACACCCCAGGGTGGTGTTCTTTCCCCGCTTTTATGGAACCTCACAGTCAACTCGTTGCTACGTGACACAAGCTGGGGGGCGGGAAGATAGTGGCATACGCAGACGATTTAGCTATTGCATTCAGAGGCAAGTTCCCACAAACTCTGTGTGACCTGATGCAAGTAGCACTGCGAGAAGTTTCGACGTGGTCCTCTCGCTGCGGACTTAGTATCAACCCAGGGAAGGTGGAACTTGTCCTCTTCACCAACCGGTACAAAATACCGCCACTAAGCCTACCAGAACTAGATGGCACGCGCCTGGGCTTGTCGGATAAGGCCAAGTTTCTAGGCATAGTTCTGGACAGGAAATTGAATTGGAAGGAGAATGTTCTTCAGCGCCAGAAGAAAGCTTGCATCGCTCTTTACACATGCAAAAGAGCCATTGGCAAAAAATGGGGGCTCAGCCCTACAGTATGCAGTTGGATCTACACGGCCATCATTCGCCCAATCATGCTTTATGGAGTCGTCGTATGGTGGCCTGCGCTGAGCAAGGCAACATACCTGAATCTGTTGCGGAAAGTCCATAGATCCAATATGATCTGTATAAGCGGTGCGCTAAGGACAACGCCCAACGAAGCCCTCCAGGTCATTCTGGGCATTTTGCCACTTGATCTGGAAGGGTTTCGGTCAGCGGCGGCATCAGCTCTGCGCCTAAGAGAAACCTCCAGTTGGGCTGCGGGTACTATTGGACACTCCAGTATTCTGGAATCTTACAGCTTTCTCCCTCTAAGCACAGATCGTTGTGCGACTACTACAGTCGGGGATAGCTGTTTCAAAATAAACATTCCCAGCAGAGAAGACTGGGAGAGGACGGATTGGTGTCCCGAAACAAATGGTGGTACTTCCATATACACCGACGGCTCGAAGTTGGACGGCAGAGTTGGAGGAGGAGTTTATTCAAGAGATTTGGACCTTGAGCTCTCCTTCAGACTACCTGATCATTGTAGCGTCTTCCAGGCGGAAGTCTCGGCAATCCTGGACGCCGCGGCCTGGTTAAGCAAACGTGTTATCGGAGAAGATATCGCTATTTTCAGCGATAGCCAAGCGGCCATCAAATCCCTTGGCTCATACACGTTCAACTCTGAACTGACGCTCAGCTGTCGTCGATCTCTTCAGGAGATGGCCCAACAGAACCGCGTAAACCTCATATGGGTCCCGGGACATAGGGACATTGAGGGAAACTGTAAGGCAGACGAGCTTGCCAGGCAGGGCACGACCAAGCAGGTTCTTCAGGATAAAGAGCGCTTAGGTATGCCGTTTGCCACATGCAAACTAATGCTGAAGGAGCACACACTCCGTCAAGCCAACGAAAGATGGCTGCTATCCCCAGGGTGTCGCATATCGAAACAAACCTGGCCAAAATGGGATCTTAAAAGGTCTAGACGCATTTATGCCCTAACTAGGAGGGAAATCTGCATATTGATAGGGGTATTAATCGGTCACTGCCTCATTGGTAGGCATGCAGAAAGGCTAGGTGTGCCCTACCGACGATGCTGCAGGAGTTGCAAAGATGATGAGGAGGAGGAAACAGTGGAGCACCTCATCTGCAACTGTCCGGCTTTAAGCGGCGCGAGAACGCGCTTTTGGGAGTTCCGTTCCTGGATAGCCTAAGCCAGATCGCGGAAATGGACATAAAGGACTTGATGGGCTTCATAAAGTCATCTAAGTGGTTCAAGGAGGAGTAACGGTGTCGGTTTAGGAGTGTCAGTCCCGGGATTCTGCTATGTGGAAAATCCCAACAACTCAGGGATTTTCCATATGGCTGGGTCCCGGGACTGACTTTCCTTGTGTTGGTGGTATCACAACGGGCCTTTCAAAACTGGCCTAAGTGTGCCTCTGCGGCAGCCACTTGAACCTAACCTAAACAAACCGACATTTTAATGTGTGTTGTCAAAAGAAGAGTTCACACTTGGTATTGATACACAATGTTACAATTAACGGTACCTAAAAATGTCAATAGCTCTTTTTTATTTGCTGGCACTTGCATTCTTTCAATCGACTCCACTTTATCTGTATCTATTTCAATACCATCAGCCGAAAGAATATGGCCCAAGTATTTTACTTTCGTTACCATAAACGCACTTTTGTTCTTATTAAATTTTATACCGTATTTTCTGGCCTTATTGAAAACTTTATCCATTGTTTTCAATAATTGTTCTTTAGTCTCTGCCCATATCAACATATCATCGGCATAAATATCTACATTCTCTATATTCTCGAAAATTTGATTGAAAACTCTAAAAAATACCTCTGATCTTGCGCTTATACCATACGGCATTCTATTAAAATAATATCTCCCAAATGGAGTATTGAAAGTTGTTAATTTTCTACTAGCTTCTGCTAATTCAATTTGCCAAAAAGCCTTGTTTGCATCCAATTTAGTAAAATATTTCGCATTTTTAACCTTTGCTGCAATTTCATCAATCGTAGGCAGTTGCATATGTTCTCTTTTTATGCACGAATTTAAATATTGGGGGTCTAAACAAACTCTTATAGATCCATCTGTCTTACCTACTATTACTAAGGAGTTAACAAAATCCGTAGGTTTTTCAAATTTTGATATAATTCCCCCATTCTCCATTCTCTTTATTTCATCTTTCAATTTATTTAGCAGTTTGAAGGGGACATGCCTACACGGCTCTACTTTACCAACAGTACCTTCTTTTAATTCGATCTTATATTGATGACCTTTTATTTTACCCAGGCCAGTAAATACATCTTCATTTCGTTTGATTATCTCCAGCCCTTCATTAACTGAACAAGCATTCAAAACTTCGTGATTTTTCCTAGTCTCATCAGTATTCATTCTTTTTATTATATTAAACTCAATACAGCTTTTCAAGCCTAATATCGGAACACTTTTACCATCGAAAATCTGAAACTCCACTTTCTTTTCCATGTTATCAATCCTACAATTCAACAAAATTTTGCCCACTGTTTTCATCTTTTCTTGATTATAATTCTTTAAAACTACATTAGATTTTTCATACTTTTTTATTTTCAGGGCTTTGCATACATCCACCGGTATTATATTACATTGAGCTCCTGTATCAATTTTAAAAGGCACTTCTTTCCTCGCATTTATAATGCATACATTTTGTGCCCATTCGTTATGTACATCTATCATATCTACACTAATCCAATTACAAAAAAATTCATCCGAGTCTTTACCTTCTTGCTCCTCACTCACTTCTACAGATTTCACATAGCGTTTGTTGTTGTTTTTGCATTTGCCCGCAAAATGCCCTTTCTTTCCACACTTTCTGCATTCTTTGTTGTGATGCTGCCGTTGACGCTGTTGTTGTCGTCCTACGTGACTGCTGATATTTTGTGTTGTTGTGTGTTTTATTCTTGTATTTTCCGCTATTTTGCTTACTTATGCTGCAAATTTCTTTGGTCGCATCAAATTATCTCACCTGTTGTTCTGATAATTCCGCGCTTTTACAAATTTTGATGGTTTTCTCCAAGTTGAGATCCAATTCACGCAAAAGTCTGTCTTTGACTCGTTTGTCTTGTATTCCAGCAACTATGCGATCCCTTATTAATCGGTCTTTCAGAGTACCAAAATTACAGTCTGTACTAAACTTTCTCAACTCTGTTAGATATGCGTCAAATGATTCACCAACTTCCTGATTTCTCGTGAAAAACAGGTGCGCACTAACGCTTTCATTTTTAATCGGCACAAAATATTCTTCAAGTTTTTTAACTACTTTGTTATAACTTTTCTTTTCATCATCGGTCAACCCCAACGTGTTAAACACTTCAACGCACGTCTCTCCTATGCAATGCAATAATACCGCCACCTGCACTTCATCTACCATCTTGTTTGTACCTGATGCAATGCGATATATTTCAAATAGCTGCTTCCATTTTGTCCAACCTTGTGAACTCAGCTTCTGTAAACTATTTGGGGGTTTTAATCCAGTTAAAGAAGTGGAGGTTGTTGTAATTGTTGTTGTTGTTGCCGAATTGCTCGCTGTAGTCGACATTCTTCTTAATTAATTTGATATTTTCTGTACTTTTATGATTTTTCTTTTTAATTGATCACACAGTACTCTTCATCGTCCGCAGCGCCATGTTATGGTTTTAAGCTTTCGGCAGAATCAGTCCGTCACGTACGTGCCGGAAAAGGAAGAAACTGACAGCCGAGTAGGATGTGTGTATTTTGCATGTAAAACGCTACATTGACAAAGTATCAGTCAACGGATCCGGTATCCTTCGCCAATTTTCTACTTTGACGGAACGTCAGCTGCGTGACAAATGTCAAAATCAATTTTACCGCCAATTTGACAACGGGATTGTGAAAATTGTGACTATAACAAGTATTACTTGAATATTTTCCATGTTTTTAACCGAAATTTTGCTTTTGTTATGTTTTTTTTTAATAACTTTCGTTTTGTGCCAATTACTTTGTTGACATATCTGTGTACTTCAACATGACGTAGGTCAATCGCTATGTGCCATCCCTGTACGGCACGTACGTTTTGTCACGACGTACGTCACGTACGTGACGTATTGACGGACTGATTCTGCCGAAAGCTTTAATAAAGGTGTCATTTATTTTATATAAAGATGTGTTGATACATCGATAAATTGTCGTCTCACTTACATGCTAGGTACATACCTACGTATGTGTATATACATGACGATGGAGGGTTGCCATCAATAACTTAATTTATCATTAAAGCTACTCACAACATCAGCCTCTACATCCCCAATATACCAGTTTATTCTTTAGAAAGCAGCGACTATTTGTATTTACCCAAACACGAATGAATGTGAATTACAAGATAAAAAAGAAGCAGTTACAAGAGGAAAAGAAAAGCAATTGTCCTCTTCTGCATCAGCACCATACAGCCTCTGCATCAGCATTATACCTATTGATATACTAGTTCATACACGGCCAAAAATGAGCTAAAGGTTCTCAGTTCGATTCTCGGTAAAGTCAACACAATTTTTTTTTCTATATTTTTTAAATTATGTAGGTTATTGTATTTTTAATTAAGTTATTGAATTCAACTTGCAATGCCTCCTTTCTAGTAGTCATTTTTACTTAAATTTCTGTTTGGGGAGTGGACCTACGTATGCACACATTAAACAAAGGCACCATTGTTGCTAGAATTTTTTTAGTAATCCGGCTAGATCGAGAAAAAAACAGCCAAAAAGGCTAAAAAAAGATTTCGGTGAAAAATTATAATTTTGGCCGGAAAAACGGCTAAAAATTTTTAATCAACTTTTCACACATTTAATTCGCTTTTTTTCATTAAAACATATAATATAAATATTTTATAATATTAAGTTGTTTGTACTCTTTGTTTGTACCCATATAGCTAACAGTTTTAAGTCAAATTTTCAATGTTCTATTCGTTTTTCTTGTCATTAAAACAAATAATAAAATTTTATATAATAAAGGAGCCTTTTCTCATCAATCCTCAAATATTAAAGTTCACTCTAAACCAAAATTTTGTGTGGAGAAATTAAAGGTTACTTGAGAAAACGGCTCCAATTTCATAACAATAAGAAAGTTTCGCATACAGATGCTTTGCATCGGAATATACAGAGTTATAATAAACATAAATAAAGCTTACATTTATTTTTGTTACTAGCAGGGAACCTGACGTTGTTCGGGTTGGATCTGTATTTTAGGGTGGTACAAATTTCTATTGAAACAGTTTTTTGCGCTTGCCAACCTTATTCTCCGGTCCAATACCTCTTCATCAACCTCTCTTCCTCGGCGTTCATTCCTATGTCATATTCCTTTCTGTCACATATGTTTGGGTTAAGCCCCTATCTCTATTGGCAATCCCAGTCTAGTTTTACCGAAATGCTTCCTTCTTTCCATCTCCTTAACCTCAGTATCTGCTCCTACTTTGATACCCACCCTCATTGATAATAAATATAGTTTAAAAAAACTAGAACTCATGCCTTTAGAGAGTATTGAACTAAAAAGTTGAAAATAATTTTAAAAACCCTACACAGTAGTATTGTCGAAAAAGCGTGGTCCGCTTTGTTCCATAATCTTCGTTTTTTATTTAAATTATTTTTACCTTTTTAGTGCAATATTCTTTAAAAGCGCGTGTTTTCGCTTTTTAAACTATATTTATCTTTTTACTTTTTAGTTAAATGTGTTATGAAGTAATCGACAAATATATCGAAATATACCGCAGTGCAAACGAAACCTCTGGGCCTCCACTTTCGTTTGAGAGGTACCCATATTGTAGGCAATTTTGAATATTATTGGACAACCTAATTTTGACCGATAACTCAGATATCGATAAATATATCGAAATACCAAAATCCAATAGAAACCTGTAGAACTTCCCTTTTGTTTGAAACCCAGATTGTAGGCATTATGACCGATAGCTTCCCTGCAGTCAAATTCCGAACTACTCAGCAAACATACTAGTTCATTGACTAACCATTTTGTGGCATATGCCTACCAGTTCGTTGTTGATTAGTTTTAAAAGCAGTCAATGCCAAACTACTCAGCGAAAATTCTAGTTCATTGACTATACATTTTGCGGCGTATGCATACTAGTTCATTGCTGATTAGCGTTAAACCAGTCAATGCCAAACTACTCAGCAAACAATATAGTTCATTGACTATACATTTTGTGGTGTATTTATACTAGTTCATTGCTGATTAGCTTCAAACCAGTCAAGGCCAAACTACTCAGCAAACAATATAGTTCAATGACTATACCTTTTGTGGTGTATTCATACTAGTTCACTTCTGATCACATTTAAACCAGTCAATGTCGAACTACTCAGCAAACAATATAGTTCAATGACGATACATTTTGTGGAGTATTCATACTAGTTCATTTCTGATCACCTTTAAACCAGTCAATGTCCAACTACTCAGCAAAGAATATAGTTCATTGACTATACATTTTCTGGTGTATTTATACTAGTTCATTTCTGATCACCTTTAAACCAGGCAATGTCCAACTACTCAGCAAAGAATATAGTTCATTGACTATACATTTTGTGGTGTATTTATACTAGTTCATTGCTGATTAGCTTCAAACCAGTCAAGGCCAAACTACTCAGCAAGCAATATAGTTCATTGACTATACATTTTGTGGTGTATTCATACTAGTTCATTTCTGATCACCATCAAACCAGTCAAGGCCAAACTACTCAGCAAGCAATATAGTTGACTATACATTTTGTGGTGTATTCATACTAGTTCATTTCTGATCACCATTAAACCAGTCAATGTCGAACTACTCAGCAAACAATATAGTTCATTGACTATACATTTTGTGGTGTATTCATACTAGTTCTTTTCTGATCACCTTTAAACCAGTCAATGTCGAACTACTCAGCAAACAATATAATTCATTGTCTATACATTTTGTAGTGTATTCATACTAGTTCATTGCTGATCACCTTTAAACCAGTCAATGTCCAACTACTCAGCTAACAATATAGTTCATTGACTATACATTTTGTGGTGTATTTATACTAGTTCATTGCTGATTAGCTTCAAACCAGTCAAGGCCAAACTACTCAGCAAACAATATAGTTCATTGACTATACATTTTGTGGTGTATTCATACTAGTTAATTTCTGATCACCTTTAAACCAGTCAATGTCGAACTACTCAGCAAACAATATAGTTCATTGACTATGCATTTTGTGGCATATGGATACCAGTTCATTGTTGATTAGCTTTAAACCATTCAATGCCAAACTACTTAGCGAAAATTCTAGTTCATTGACTATGCATTTTGTGGTGTATTCATACTAGTTCATTTCTGATTTCCTTTAAGCCAGACATTGCCAAACTACTCGGCAAACAATGTAGTTCATTGACTGTACATTTTGTGGTGTATTCATACTAGTTCATTTCTGATTAGCTTTAAACCAGTCAATGCCAAACTACTCAGCAACATTATAGTTCTACGCCTAAAAATTTTGTGGTGTATTCATACTAGTTAATTTCTGACTACCTTCAAACTAATCAATTCCAAACTACTCAGCAGACACCTAGCTCGTTTACTATACATTTTATGGATGTTTTTATACTAGTTCTTTGGTGATTGCCCTTAAACCAATCAATGCCAATCTAATCAGAAAACATACTAGTATACAACTATAATTTGCTGGGCGAAATAATACTAGTCAGAAAAATCCTGGTTCGTACTAGTATGCAAGTATGTATGAAACTCGGGTTGAAATCATACTACACCTTTTTCAGTTTATATTCAGAAAGTTTTCTGAATATCAATTGTAATTTTCTGAATGTCAATTGTATTTTTCTGAAAATCAAATGGAAATTCTGTAACTGCATTCAGATCTTTTATGATCCCTCTAGATCTTTTATGATCCCATTTTGGCCAGGTTTGTTTGGATGTCCGGCACCCTGGGGATTGTTGCTACTTTTCGTTGGCTTGACGGAGTGTGTACTCCAAGCCAACGAAAGGTGGCAACAATCCCCAAGTTGCCGGACATCCAAACAAACCTGGCCTAAATGGGATCATAAAAGATCTAGAGGCATTCACGCCCTAAGAAGGAGAGAAATCTTAATATTAATAGGTGTTCTAACTGGGCACTGCCTTATTGGTAGGCACGCAGAAGGGGTGCGCTATCGACGATGCTGTAGGAGCTGCAAAGATGATGAGGAAGAGGAAACGGTGAAGCACCTCATTTGCAACTGCCCGGCCTTAAGCGGCGCGGGAACGCGCTTTTTGGGAGTTCCCTTCCTGGATAGTCTAAACCAGACCGCTGGGATTTTCCAAATGGCCGGGTCCCGGGACTGACTTTCCTAGTGCTGGTGGTATCACAACGGGCTTTTCAAAACTGGCCTAAGTGTGCCTCTGCGGCAGCCACTAACCTAACCTAACCTAACTGCATTCAACTGTTTGAACAGTCACAGATATTTAAATTTAAAAAAAAACTAGGTCCCGCCAACTCATAGGGAAAAAATCAAAGCAGCACACTATAAGTTGGAATAGAAGTTCGGCAAAAGTCTCGTTAGAGGTTATGACAACCTGTTGGTATATAACCGCCAATTTTTTTTACGTTGCGGCATAAACTTGAGTATATTGACAACAACAATATAAATTAACTCTACCAATGCTCCTTTAACTCGAGTGTATGGCCCCTCATGAAAGCAGTCTTACTTTGACTCTTTTTGATGTAAAAATAAGACTTAATTTTATCTATATATCATATGTGGGTCCGGAACTCCGCAGTGGACGACTAACTTAACCTTAATTTACCTTAACTAAAAATACAACCCCAAAGCCCCAATTACATAAATCTTTGACAAATGCGCGCCTCGTTTTTGAGCATTTGCAAAAATTTCGCTTCGCTTTACGTTTAAAAAACTTTGTATGAAAGTGGATCCTACAAAGTTGAATGCAATTGGGCCTTCACCTATATAATCAAACTTGACGAACGCGGAATTTGAAAGGAGCCATTGCAAGTAGAATTCAATAATTAAATTAAAAATACAATAAACAACATAATTTAAAAAATATAGAAAAAAAAAACTTGTGTTAACTTTACCGAGAATCGAACTCAGGGCCTTTAGCTCATTTTTGGCTGTGTATGAACTAGTATATCAACTGGTATAATGCTGATGCAGAGGCTGACTAGTATACCAATTGGTATGGTGCTGATGCAGAAGAGGACAATTGCTTTTCTTTTTCTCTTCTAACTGCTTCTTTTTTACCTTGTAATTCACAGATGCTTTTTCGTGTTTGGGTAAATACAAATAGTCGCTGCTTTCTAAAGAATAAACTGGTATATTGCTGATGTAGAGGCTGACTATGATACTGGTGCATAGACCGACTAGTATACCAACTGGAATGAATCCAAATTCGTGGACTAGTATGACAAGTGGTACGATCTGAATGGGCATAATGATTAGTATGTCCTGCCGCATAGACTGAGCAGTATGTCAACCGGTATGATTCTGATGTATATATGAACTAGTATGTCAACTGGTAAGATTCTGATGCATATATGAACTAGTATGTCAAATGGTATATTTCTGATGCAAATTTGAACTAGTATGTCAACTGATATGATTATGATGCATAAATGAACTGATATGTCAACTGGTATGATTCTGATGCATAAATGAACTACTATATCAACTGGTATGATTCTGACGCATATATGAACTAGTATGACAACTGGTATGATTCCGATGATTTTTTTAACTAGTCTGTTAATTGGTATGATTCTGATGCATTAATGAACTAGTCTGTCAACTGGTATGATTCTGATGCATATAAGAAGTAGTCTGTCAAGAGGTATGATTCTGATGCATATATGAACTAGTCTGCCAACTGGTATGATTCTGATGCATATATGATCTAGTCTGTCAACTGGTATGATTCTGATGTATATATGAACTATTCTTTCAACTGGTACGATCCTGACGTATATACGAACTAGTATCTTAAATGGTATGATACTGATGTGTATAATAACAAGTATATCAACTGGTATATTCCTGATGCAGAGGCTGACTAGTCAGCCAATTGGTATGGTGCTGATGCAGAGAAGGACAATTGCCATCTCGTAGGACATCGCCGTGTTAAAAATACCAGTTGCTAATATGGAAAAATTACAGAACTCGAACTAGTTGAAGCCGCCTAGCTGACTGGTATTTGATTAGTATAAAACTAGTTAAGTTGACTGCAGGGTTAGTTATCGATAAATATATCGAAGTCATAATGCAACCTCCTATCGTTTGACACCCATATTGAAGGCACATTTCAAGGTTTTTGTGACAGTCATATGCCACTATCGGTTAGACTGAAATAGAGTTACATTCAAACAAGCAAACACACGTATGAATGTATGTACAAGTAAAGCTAATGAAAGCGTAGTAAAGAAACTAGCATTATGTGGGAAAAGCGTCGAGCGCTCGATATACGAAAATTATGGCACAAAGCGGACCACGCTTTTTCCACAATACTACTGTGTAGGGTTTTTAAAATTATTTTCAACTTTTTAGTTCAATACTCTCTAAAAGCGTGAGTTTTAGTTTTTTTAAACTATATTTATTTTTTACATTTTAGTCAAATGTCCTATGAAATTATCGATATATATATCGAAAAATACAGCAGTCCAAACGAAAGCTCTGGACTTCCATTTTCGTTTGATACCCATATTGTTAGGAAATTTTAAGGTATTTGGTCTCACATTTTGACAATAACTCAGTTATCGATAAATTTATCGAAATATGTCGAAGTCCAAATGAAACCTGGGGCCTTCACCTCTCGTTTGATACCCATATGGTAGGGAAATTTAAAGGTTTTCGGGCAACCACATTTTGACCGATAACTCAGTATCGATAAATTTACCGAAATATGCCGATGTCCAAATGAAACCTGGGGCCTTCACCTTTCGTTTGATACCCATATTGTAGGGAAATTTTAAGGTTTTCGGGCAACCATATTTTGACCGATAAGTCAGTTATAGATAAATTTATCGAAATATGTCGATGTCCAAATGAAACCTGGGGCCCTCACCTTTCGTTTGATACCCATATTGTAGGGAATTTTTTAGGTTTTTGGGCAATCATATTTTGACCGATAACTCAGTTATCGTTAAATTTATCGAAATATATCGAAGTCCAAATGAGACCTGGGGCCTTCACCTTTCGTTTTATACCCATTATGAAGGGAAATTTTAAGGTTTTCGGGCAACCAAATTTTGACCGATAACTCAGTTATCGTTAAATTTATCGAAATATATCGAAGTCCAAATGAAACCTGGGGCCTTCCCCTTTCGTTTGATGCCCATATGGTAGGGAAATTTAAAGGTTTTCGGGCAACCACATTTTGACCGATAACTCAGTTATCGATAAATTTATCGAAATATATCGATGTCGAAGTGAAACCTTGGGCATTCACCTTTCGTTTGATACCCATATTGTAGGAAATTTTTTAGGTTTTTGGGCAATCATATTTTGACCGATAACTCAGTTATCGATAAATTGATCGAAATATATCGAAGTCCAAATGAAACCTGGGGCCTTCCTCTTTCGTTTGATACCCATATTGTAGGGAAATTTTAAGGTTTTTGGGCAACCCCATTTTGACCGATAACTCAGTTATCGATAAATTTATCGAAATATGTCGATGTCCAAGTGAAACCTGGGGCCTTCACCTTTCGTTTGATACCCACATTGTAGGGAATTTTTTAGGTTTTTGGACAATCATGTTTTGACCGATAGCTCAGTTATCGATAAATTTATCGAAATATGTCGATGTTCAAGTGAAGCCTGGGGCATTCACCTTTCGTTTGATACCCATATTGTAGGGAATTTTTTAGGTTTTTGGGCAATCATATTTTGACCGATAAGTCAGTTATCGATAAATTTATCGAAATATGTCGATGTCCAAATGAAACCTGGGGCCTTCACCTTTCGTTTGATACCCATATTGTAGGGAAATTTTAAGGTTTTCGGGCAACCATATTTTGACCGATAAGTCAGTTATCGATAAATTTATCGAAATATGTCGATGTCCAAATGAAACCTGGGGCCTTCACCTTTCGTTTGATACCCATATTGTAGGGAAATTTTAAGGTTTTCGGGCAACCACATTTGACCGATAACTCAGTTATCGATAAATTTATCGAAATCTATCGATGTCCAAATGAAACCTGGGGCCTTCCCCTTTCGTTTGATACCCATATTGTAGGGACATTTTACGGTTTTTGGGCCACTGGGGCTTAGACCGAACGAGAGTTACATACAGACAAGCAAGCAAACAAACAAACAAACAAACAAGCAAACATACAAGTGAACCTAATAAAAGCGTGGTAAAAATAGAGACATTCCCTACGCCACTTTCACTAATTTTTGCCAAGGAATTTCCAATGTACAGACACAACTTTTCTAGAGTTTTATTCCACTATAGATAAGTGAATTGTTACGCCACTGTACCTATGCAATTGATTTTTGTGAGAGGCACGCTTTCTTATTTTTTTGACAAACAAACAAACAATTTTAGAAGTGTTGAACTAAGTTCATTTAAAAAAATGGTTTACATTGGCAAAAAAGCTAAAAACGGCTAAAAAAATAAGAAAACGGCTAGCGGCTAGATTCAAATTTTTCCGGAATTTTGTGAACATATCGTCGGAAAAAATGCAAAACCGCACATCGCACTTCTGCAAAACCGCACATTCGACATTTCTGTCAAAAATTAGATTTGCCTACCAGGGCTTCTGGGTACCCGGATCCATTCATTAGTAAAAAAAAGTAGGGGTTTGTGTAAAAAAAACGACATTTGATTTTGACCCACCATATAGTGACTCGTACAAAAGTTAATCAGTTTTCAGTGTCTCCTGTAAAATTTGTGCGGCTACGTATGTGCGGTTTTGCAGAATTGCGATGTTCGGTTTTGCACTTTCTCCGACGATATTAAACGTTAAAAATGTAATTTATGCCCATGAACATAAATTAATATACACTGTAATGAACATAAATTGAGAAAAAACTTTTTAATTAGCTGTCTCATGCCGCGACATCTATTTAGTTGGATCATGGCTACATTGTAGCTTTGGTGGAACGAATTGGAGTAGCGTGTCCGCATACGGAGCGAATCGTCATAGACGTGTATTAGACGCTACATTCGATTTTTGTACGCTTTGTTGCTGAACACGTATATTTGCATGAAGAGCTGCACACGAATCGGCAGCTGCACGAAAGTGGCAAAGCATGAAAGCTACATGCTGCTCAGCGTATGACAATGCTGGTCGCCAGGCGTCGTACGCTTAGAAAAGAGGAAGAATCGGCATTTGTTTACATTTTTCATTTCCGATTTTTGTGTGCCGTGGCTTTGCTTTCTTTTTTTCAATTCAATTAATTGTTTATTTTTAAAGAAAAAATGGCGTCTATGACGATCCGCCTCGTCTGCGGACTGCCTTATGGTGAATTAAATATTCGTTAAGTGCACATCGTTGGTGAATTATTTTAAATTAAACCCAACCTCAGCTAATATCCACAGCATACTTTAAGGGAAATGTCTCTACACTGCTTGTTTATAAACATAATTAGTAGATGTTGACAAACATTGGCAATGTACATCCACGATTTTTCATAGATTTTACATGTATTATACAAATATTTATGCATGCATGTACCATTTTTTACAAAATTATTTTTTTTTATGGTGTGTTGTCAATTTTTGGGAGGGGTTTAACCCCAATGAATTTCGATCCCCCGGGCCCAGAGTTCCTGTCGACGGCCCTGGATGTCGCCCAATTGCATTTGTCTTTTTTTGTCTCAGGGAGGGAGTTTTTCCTAAAAAAAAAGCTCATTGATGCCAGGCGCTCCGTTGTGGTACCTACCCACCATATCTCAGTTGCTACCACCCGAATGTGCCGATCTAATAACAGAAAACTAAAGACCGTAAAAAATCGTAAATCTTTTACGGTCTTTCATTAACTGACAATAGGTCGTTACATCAGGGTGGTAGAAACTGAGATATGGTGGGTAAGTACCACAACGAAACGCATGAGCTCAATGAACTTTCTTGAGAAAAACCTCCTCTTTGAGACAAAAAAATTGATGTGGCACACTTTAAAATCAATGCCAAAGATCCCTGCAGTCAACTTAACTAGTTTAATGCTAATCAAATACTAGTCAGCCAAGCGGCCTCAACTAGTTCAAGTTCTCCTCTGCATCAGCACCATACAAATTGGCTGAGTAGTCGGCCTCTGCATCTGGGATATACCAGTTGACATACCAGTTCATATATGGATCAAAATCATACCAGTTTCAATACTAGTTCATATATGCATCAGAATCATACCAGTTGAAATACTAGTTAAAAAAAGCATCAGAATCATACCAGTTGTCATACTAGTTCATATATGCGTCAGAATCATACCACTTGACATAGTAGTTCATTTATGCATCAGAATCATACCAGTTCATTTATGCATCATAATCATACCAGTTGACATACTACTCAGTCTGTGCGCCAGGACATACTAATCATTATGCCCATTCAGATCATACCACTTGCCATACTAGTCCACGTATTTGGCATTCATTCCAGTTGGTATACTAGTCGGTCTATGCACCAGTATCATAGTCAGCCTCTACATCAGCAATATACCAGTTTATTCTTTAGAAAGCAGCGACTATTTGTATTTACCCAAACACGAAAAAGCATCTGTGAATTACAAGGTAAAAAAGAAGCAGTTACAAGAGAAAAAGAAAAGCAATTGTCCTCTTCTGCATCAGCACCATACCAATTGGTATACTAGTCAGCCTCTACATCAGCATTATACCAGTTTATATACTAGTTCATACACAGCCAAAAATGAGCTAAAGGCTCTGAGTTCGATTCTCGGTAAAGTTGACACAAGTTTTTTTTTCTATATTTTTTAAATTATGTTGTTTATTGTATTTTTAATTTAATTATTGAATTCAACTTGCAATGGCTCCTTTCAAATTCCGCGTTCGTCAAGTTTGATTATATAGGTGAAGGCCCAATTGTATTCAACTTTGTAGGATCCACTTTCATTCAAAGTTCTTTAAACGTAAAGCGAAGCGAAATTTTTACAAATGCTCAAAAACGAGGCGCGCATTTGTCAAAGTTTTATGTAATTGGGGCTTTGGAGTTGTATTTTTAGGTAAGGTAAATTAAGGTTACTCAAGGTTAAGTTTGTCGTCCACTGCGGAGTTCCGGTCCCACATATGTATATATAGATAAAAGTAAGTCTTATTTTTACATCAAAAAGAGTCAAAGTAAGACTGCTTTCATGCTGGGCCATACACTCGAGTTAAAGGAGCATTGTTAGAGTCAATTTATATTGTTGTTGTCAATATACTCAAGTTTATGCCGCAACGTAAAAAAAATGGCGGTTATATACCAACAGGTTGTCATAACCTCTAACGAGACTTTTGCCGAACTTCTTTTCCAACTTATAGTGTGCTGCTTTGATTTTTGTTGGGATTTTCCACATAGTAGTATCCCGGGACTGACACTCCTAAACCGACACCGTTACTCCTCCTCGATCCACTTAGATGACTTTATGAAGGCCATCAAGTTCTTTATGTCCAGTTCAGCGGTCTGGTTTAGGCTATCCAGGAAGGGAACTCCCAAAAAGCGCGTTCTCGCGCCGCTTAAGACCGGGCAGTTGCAGATGAGGTGCTTCACCGTTTCCTCTTCCTCATCATCTTTGCAGCTCCTACAGCATCGTCGGTAGGGCACACCTTCTGCGTGCCTACCAATAAGGCAGTGCCCAGTTAGAACACCTATTAATATGGAGATTTCTCTCCTTCTTAGGCCAGGTTTGTTTGGATGTCCGGCACCTTGGGGATTGTTGCCACATTTCGTTGGCTTGGAGTACACACTCCGTCAAGCCAACGAAAGGTAGCAACAATCCCAAGGGTGCCGGACATCCAAACAAACCTGGCCAAAATGGGATTATAAAAGATCTAGAGGGATCATAAAAGATCTGAATACAGTTACTTCAACAAAAAATACCGTTCAAACAACCAAAATTTGGTCAAATTCAGGATAACAGCACGAGATTGTAGATTTTACCAGTGCCTTTTTTCTGTGTATATAAGTACACAAGAAATATAGCAGTTGACATACTAGATCATATATACATCAGCATCATATTTGTATTTAGCCAAACACGAAAAAGCATCTGTGAATTACAAGAGAAAAAAAGAAGCAAAACCAAAAATTTCAAATAATGTTTGCATAGTACCATGTACTACAGTAGATCGTACTAATGGTTGCGGTGTAATAAGGCCTTATAATAATAATGTAGTATGAACTGGAATTTTTCTAATTAGTATTTTTCTAAAATAGATTAGGCTTTTTCTGACTACACCTTTTCAGTTTATATTCAGAAAGTAACAATTTATATTTAGAAAATTACAATTCATATTCAGGATTTCCATTTGATATTCAGAAAAATACAATTGACATTCAGAAAATTACAATTGATATTCAGAAAACTTTCTGAATATAAACTGAAAAAGATGTAGTATAATTTCAACCCGAGATTCATACATACTTGCATACTAGTACGAACCAGGATTTTTGTGACTAGTATGATTTCGCCCAGCAAATTATAGTTGTATACTAGTATGTTTTCTGATTAGATTGGCATTTATTGGTTTAAGGGTAATCAGCAAAGAACTAGTATAAAAACATCCATAAAATGTATAGTAAACGAGCTAGGTGTCTGATGAGTAGTTTGGAATTGATTAGCTTGAAGGTATTCAGAAATTAACTGGTATGAATACACCACAAAATGTATAGTCAATGAACTATATTGTTTGCTGAGTAGTTTGGCCTTGACTGGTTTGAAGCTAATCAGCAATGAACTAGTATAAATACACCACAAAATGTATAGTCAATGAACTATATTGTTTGCTGAGTAGTTGGACATTGACTGGGTTAAAGGTGATCAGAAATGAACTAGTATGAATACACCACAAAATGTATAGTCAGTGAACTATATTGTTTGCTGAGTAGATCGACATTGACTGGTTTAAAGGTGATCAGAAGTGAACTAGAATAAATACACCACAAAATGTTAAGTCATTGAACTATATTGTTTGCTGAGTAGTTTGGCCTTGACTGGTTTAAAGGTGATCAGAAGTGAACTAGTATGAATACACCACAAGATGTATAGTCATTGAACTATATTGTTTGCTGAGTAGTTTGGCCTTGACTGGTTTGAAGCTAACCAGCAATGAACTAGTATAAATACACCACAAAATGTATAGTCAATGAACTAGAATTTTCGCTGAGTAGTTTGGCATTGACTGGTTTTAAAACTAATCAACAATGAACTGGTATGCATAAGCCACAAAATGGTTAGTCAATGAACTAGTATGTTTGCTGAGTAGTTCGGAATTTGACTGCAGGGCAGCCTCTACATCAGCAATATTACAGTTCATTCTTTAGAAAGCAGCGACTATTTGTATTTACCCAAACACGAAAAAGCATCTGTGAATTACAAGGTAAAAAGAAGCAGTTACAAGAGAAAAAGAAAAGCAATTGTCCACTTCTGCATCAGCACCATACCAATTGGTATACTAGTTAGCCTCTGCATCAGCAATATACCAGTTGATTATAACAGTTGATGTACTAGTGCACAAACAGCCAAAAATGAGCTAAAGGTTCTGTGTTCGATTCTCGGTGAAGACATCACAATTTTTTTTTCTATATTTTTTAAATTATGCAGTTTATTGTATTTTTAATTTAATTATTGAATTCAACTTGCGATGGCTCCTTTCAAATTGCGCGTTCATCAAGTTTGATTATATAGGTAAAGGCCCAGTTGCATTAAACTTTGTAGGATCCACTTTCATACAAAGTTTTTTGAACGTAAAGCGAACCGAAGTTTTGGCAAATGCTCAAAAACGAGCTGCGCATTTGCCAACGTTTCACAAAGTTTTATGTAATTGTTGCTTTAGGGTTGGATTTTTAGGTAAGGTAAATTAAGGTTACTTAAGGTTAAGTTAGTCGTCCACTGCGGAGTTCCGGTCCCACATATGTATATATAGATAAAAGTAAGCCATATTTTAACATCAAAAAGAGTCAAAGTAAGACTGCTTTCATGCAGGGCCATAAACTCGAGTTAAAGGAGGATTATTAGAGTTAATTTATATTGTTGTTGTCAATAAACTCAATTTTATGCCGCAACGTAAAAAAAATGGTGAGGTTGTCATAACCTCTAACGAGATTTTTGCCGAGCTTCTCTTCCAACTTATAGTGTGCTGCTCTGATTTTTTTCCTACAAGTTGGTGGGACCTACGTTTTTTTTTTTAATTGACAAATCTATGACTGTTCAATCAACAGTTGAATGCAGTTACTTCAACTAAAATTACCGTTCAAGCAACCAAAACTTGGTCAAATCAACAGAATTTGGTCAACTTCAGGATAATAGTACAAGATTGTTTATTTTACCAGCGCCTTTTTTCTGTGTTTATACACCAGAAATATAGCAGTTGAGGACTGAACAAACAAAACGCCTTATTTCCATTTTTCACTTTTTTAGCTTTTTGATGCAATCTGGTGGTTCAG
Source organism: Campiglossa producta (assembly GCA_964058755.1). NCBI lineage: Eukaryota > Metazoa > Arthropoda > Insecta > Diptera > Tephritidae > Campiglossa > Campiglossa producta. The sequence goes on along the minus strand of CAXKVI010000003.1, from coordinate 81,463,255 downwards.
ACAACATTCCACATGATGTGTTCAATAGAAACTACACTCAGAGAAAAAATGACAGTTATATCAACAGTCCTCTGGTCAAGTAATGTAGATTTACAGTGAATCCAACAGATTTAACAATCATTTAACAGCGAAAACACTCTCACAACAGACTTCTGCAGTTAATCCAACAGATTTAAGTTAATCCAGCAGATTTAACACTCTCACAACAGACTTCTGCAGTTAATCCAACAGACTTCTGCAGTTAATCCAACAGATTTAAGTTAATCCAACAGACTTCTGCAGTTAATCCAACAAATTTAAGTTAATCCAACAGATTTAACACTCTCACAACAGACTTTTGCAGTTAATTCAACAGATTTAACAGTAATTCAACAGCGAAGATACTCCCTTTACTGCCATTACTGAACAGATTTAACACTCTCACAACAGACTTTTGCAGTTAATTCAACAGATTTAACAGTAATTGTTGTTGTTGTAGCGAGGTGTAGCCCTGCCTAAATGTCAGACAGGGTCACCCCGAGTGTATTGCACTTCTTCTTGACCGGGTCGATATTAGAAAACGGCCCGGGTTGTTTCGGCGCGATGGGTACGGCACAAGTACTGGTACCGTTCTCGTAGAACCGGCAATACAAGAAACTAGCCGTGTAGGCCATGTAGGTCATTTAGCGTTACCCAGGGTGCACCAACTGGGAGGCGACCTACTTTTACACCCCTTACTGTCATAGAACAAAGCTGCAATTCGACGCCATCAAACATAAGTAAGCGATGGCCTGATGGTTAGCATCTCCGCAGTCAAATCAGTGTGGTTCGATTCTCGGTGGGAGGCAACAAAGCAACGTGGGAAAGTGTCATTTAGAACAAAGCTGTAATTAGACTCTGGGAAGCATGTAAGCGATGGTATAATGGTTATATAGTAGACACCTGGGTTGAGTGTTCAAGAGCCCTGAGTTCCGATTCTCGGTGAATTCACAATATAAGAACTATGACAATTTTTTTTGTTTTTCTTTTGACAAAAAAAAATGATATTGACTTCACCGAGAATCGAACAGCATCTGTTGTTTCAACAGATATATCGTTTGGATGGTTTTTGAATGTGAAATCTGTTGTTTTAACTTGTAATCCAGTTCGTTCTACTGTATTTTTTCTCTGGGTGTATGCATTCAGGGCATTTTCTTTAAATTCGTTTTGTTTCCTTTTAGGAAAATTTTTAATTTTTGATTTTACCGTTGCTCCGAAAAACTTATCATTAATTCTATTCTCTAGTTTGCTCTTCAAAGAAAACATAGGTTAGGTTCAAGAGGCTGCCGCAGAGGCACACCTAGGCCAGTATTAAAAGGCCCGTTGTGATACCACCCACACTAGGAAAGACAGTTCCGGGACCCTGCCATATGGAAAATCCCGGTATTAACGGAATTCTCCACATAGCAGAATCCCGGGACTGACGTTCCTATACCGACACCGTTACTCCTCCTCGAACCATTTAGATGACTTGATGAAGGCCATCAGGTCCTTTATGTCCAGCTCCGTGACCTGGCGTAGGCTAACCAGGAAGGGAACTCCCAAAAAAGGCATTCTCCCGCCACTTAAAGCCGGGCAGTTGCAGATGAGGTGCTCCACCGTTTCCTCCTCCTCATCATTCTTACAACTCCTACAGCATCGTCGGTAGGGCACACCTAGTCTTTCTGCGTGCCTACAAATGAGGCAGTGCCCAGTTAATACGCCTATTAATATGGAGATTTCTCTTCTCCTTAGGGCATAAATTTGTGTTGATCTTTTATGATCCCATTTCGGCCAGGTTTCTTTGGATATCCGGCATCCTGGAGATTGCAGCCATCTTTCGTTAGCTTGGCGGAGTGTGTACTCCTTCAGCATAAGCTTGCATGTGGCAAACGGCATACCTAAGCGCTCTTTACCCCGAAGAACCTGCTTGGTCGTGCCCTGCCTCGCAAGTTCGTCTGCCCTACAATTTCCCTCAATGTCCCTATGCCCCGGGACCCATGTGAGGTTCACGCGATTCTGTTGGGCCATCTCTTGTAGAGATCGACGACAGTTGAGCGTCACTTCAGAGTTGAACGAGTAAGTGCCAAGGGATTTGATGGCCGCCTGGATGTCGCTGAATATAAAAATGTCCTGTCCGATAGTGTGTTGGCCTATCCAACCCGCGGCGTCCATGATTGCTAAAACTTCAGCCTTGAAGACACTGCAGTAATCAGGTAGTCTGAAGGAGAGCTCAAGGTTCAGATCCTTTGAATAAACCCTCCTCCAACTCTGCCGTCTAACGGGACTCCGATCCGTGCTCTCCCATTATTCCCTGCTGGGAATCTGTACAACGATCTGTGCTCAGCGGAAGAAAGCTATAGGATCCCAAAATACAGGCGTGTCCAGTAGTGCTTGCGCCCCAGCCGGACGTTTCCCTTAGACGCAGAGCCGATGCTGCTGCTACCCGGTGCCCTTCCAGATCGAGTGGCAAAATGCCAAGAATGGCCTGGAGTGCTTCATTGGGCGTTGTTATTAACGCACCGCTTATACAGATCATGCAAGATATGTGTACTTTACCTAGCAGATTAAGGTTTGTTGCCTTGCTCAGCGCAGGCCACCATACCACAACTCCATAGATCATGATTGGTCGAATGATTGCATAGATCCATTTGCATATTTTGGGGCTGAGCCCCAATTTCTTTCCAATGGCTATTTTGCACGTGTAGAGTGCAATACACGCTTTCTTCTGGCGCTGAAGAACATTCTCCTTCCAGGTTAGTCTCCTATCCAGAACTGTGCCCAAGAACTTGGCTTTGTCAGCCAAGTTCAGGTGCACGTCATTCAGTTTTGGAAGTATTAGCGGTGGAATCTTAAACAAGAAAACATAATATCATGTAATTCTGTAGCAGTTAAAAACCATAAAATAAAATGTCGAATCACTAAATGAAATGAAGAAACGAAAAAATGTATGAACTCAATGGCTAACCACTGAAAATTTTCCAAACCCCAGGATTTTGGAGGTAGACCCCAGCCCCCAGGACTATATCGCAAACACGAATCCTGGGGCAAAACCCCTATCTGGCAACCCTATGTACAACCAAATTCACAAATATTGAAAATGGACAAAAATAGAGTATCGCTACTTTCATTGATGATAACATTTAATATTGGAGAAGCACACCAACCCCGCTTACATTTTTAGAATCTCCGTCGAAAAACTACACCCTGGTTAAATTTCAAAACGTTACATTGATGCCTCCAAATTTTATAGAACAAATACCAAAAAGAAAATTAAGAGTATTACTTGAAAAAGCGATAAATTCTACTTTTTTCACCTTTCAAAGTTGTGTAAGAACTTATTGTCTACAATTTTTCCGTCCAAATCTTCAGAGAGGTTAGTCAATACGTAAAACTCAATATTCATATGCTTTTACTCGCTTTAATTCATTAACCCATGTGTAGCATCCGAGTATCCAAAAATGTAAAACTATTTGGGATTTGCCCGTATAGATACAAATGTTTAAAAAAAAAGTATTTTTAAAGTAGTAGCATTAGAGGAAGTAGCAGTAGAAAAACGTACTAATGCACATGTAATAACTCACCTGTTTACTACTCCAGAAATGATACAGATATTGTTTGTGATTATATGTATCATAAAACTGTAATTTATTAATGTGTATAAATTCACATCCAAGAGCTAATTCAATTACAACCGCACATTTCCGCTAGTACACTTCAATTACCGATTGCTAGTACACGTCAATTACCGATTCTTACTCGATACCTTAATCGACTATCGCTCAAACATACATGACCAGGTCCTACATCTCTCCCTTATTTTTGAGCCTTCTTTCCATTTTTGAAATCGTATGCGGTGTGGATTGTTGGTGATGAACAGGTTCTGTCTTTATGGTGTAGGTACTGGTGATCACGATTTTTTTTCTGGAGCTCCATCGTCTTTGGCTTGTGTGTGTAATGTTGACATAGTTGAAGTCGATGGGGTTGGATCTCCGGGCTGTTGTCGTTCTGCGGTATTTGTAGCAACAGCGTTTTTGATATCCGGCAACTTTTTGATATGGCTTATGTTTCTCCTGAAGGTCTTCCCGTTTGCGGAAACTGTCACCTCATGTCCATCTACTTCTTTTACTTGATACTCGGTTGGGTCAAAGGTTGGTGTGAGTTTGTGCGCGAGTACAACATTACGCAAAAGGACTTTGTCAGACATGGCCGCATACAGGCAACTCCTTTTTTGCGATGTCAAAAGCGGCTTTAAAATCGACAAAGAGATGGTGTGTGTCGATTCTTTTATCATAGGTATTCTCCAGTATTTGGCGTATGGTGAAAATCTGGTCGATGGTAGACTTACCAGGTCTAAAGCCACACTGATAAGGTCAAATCAGTTTGTCTACAATGGGCTTCAGTCTTTCACAAAATACGCTAGAAAGGGCCTTATATGCGATATTAAGAAGACTGATTCCGAGGTAGTTGGTGCGGTTAGCGGGATCGCCTTTCTTGTGGATTGGGCAGAGCACACTTAAATTCCAATCCGTAGGCATGCACTCATCTGACCATATTCTGCATAAGAGCTTATGCATGCTTTTTTCCAGCTCTTCGCCTCCGTGTTTGAACAGCCCGGCGGGTAGTCCGTCTTTTCCAGGCGATTTGTTGTTCTTGAGCCTGGATATAGCTATCCTCACTTCATTATAGTCAGGCGGTGGGACGACTTTTCCATCGTCAGGGATTGGGGTATCGGGTTCGACGTCTCCCTCGCAATTTAGCAGTGAGGAGAAGTGCTCCCTCCATAATTTAAGTACACTCCGTACGTAGGTTAACAGGTCGCCATTATTGTTCTTACAGCAACTTGCCCCGGTCTTAAAATCTTCCGTCATCCGCCGGATCTTTTCATAGAAATTTCGGGCATCATTCCTGTCAGCCAGCATCTCAAGCTCCTCACACTCACGCCTTTCGGCCTCACTTTTCTTTTTTCTGAAAGGCGTCTCTCTTCCTTCTTTGCCTCACGATAGCGTTGCCATACACTGCGGGTTGCGCCTGTTCGCAACGTCTCCTTGTAGGCAGCGTCCTTCTTTTTCGAGGCAGCATTGCATTCCTCATCGTACCAGTTGTTCTTGCGGGCTCGCTGGAACCCTATAGTGGCCTCAGCGGCGGTATGCAATGAGTGAGAGATATGCTTCCATTGCTCGGTTACATCGTAAGGTCGAGGATTGCCCTCTGACAGCAGGTGTGAGAGTCGATAGGAGAAATTATCAGCTGTATGTGTCATGCGCAGCTTCTCGACGTCAATCTTTCCTTCCGTTACTGTGCGTACTTTTTTCGCTGCACAGAGGCGTGTGCGTATCTTGGCTACGACAAGATAATGGTCCCAGTCGATGTTGGGACCACGCAGGGTACGCACGTCCAGAACGGTGGAGCTACATATGTCTCCGTCGATCATGACATGATCAATCTGGTTTCTTGTTCTTTGATCAGGGGACAGCCAGGTGGCTTGGTGTACCATATTGCGAAAGGAGGCGAAGTCAATCAACCTAGTGCCGTTTGGTGATGTTATATCGTGGAGACTAAATTTTCCAACTGTAGAACCAAAGACTCCTTCCTTGCCCACCTTGGCATTAAAGTCGCCGAGCACGATTTTGATATCATGTTGGGGCAGCGATCATAAGTCTGTTCAAGTTTATCGTAGAATGAGTCCTTCTCTGCGTCGTCCGTCTCCTCAGTCGGCGCATAGGCGTAGATAAATGTTATGTTGAAAAACATCGCCTTGATGCGGATCGCAGCGAGACGTTCGTTCACAAGTGTGAACGCTAGTACTTGGCGGCGAAGTCCACGAATCCTACACCACGCGCTTTGCCGCGTGTCTGGCCACTATAGTATACGTCACAAGATCCGATGGTTGCCTTTCCTTGTCCCGTCCATCGCATTTCCTGCAGGGCGGTGATGTCAGCCTTTGCGTTTACGAGGACATCAACCAGTCGGGCAGCGGTACCATCCCTTGAAAGGGTCCGGACATTCCAGGTACATGCCCTAATATCCAAATCTCTATTCCTTGTACGTTTTGCCGGGTCGTCAACATTAGAGGGGGTTCTCATCCGAGGTTTTGTTTTTGTTTTCATTGGAGTTGGTTTTTTACGCAAACCCAGCGCAGAACCCGTTTCGGGGTTTTTGGAGAAGATTTACACATTTATATATCGAGCCGCTTGCTACAAGACAGACGCCCGCTTGCAGCCGAACCTCATGGTGAACAGACGCTGCGAAAAGACCTCGGTGAGCCCTTAAACCAAGTATGCCAGAGTGGCCCCACCGGGTGTACGAAAGAGAACGCAAGAGTCGGGATTGGGCAAGGTCACACAGCAACCACACCCCATTACACTCCACAAACGCATATGCGTATAAATAAAACACGGCCAATAAGTTTAGTTTTCTTAAAATGATTTAATAATACATATATATAAGGCAGGTTTAATATTAATTATTGATCTAGATGAGTTAGGTACTACTTGAACAAATTTCGAAAATTTATCAATACAAGTTAAAAAATGTTGTTTATCAATTGAAAATATATCAATATGTAACATTTCTCCAGGGTATTCAGGAATTGGAGTTTTCCCAATTTCAGGTTCTGCAGGGTGTCTATTGAATTTATACTAAATTGCCGCCAAAGCAACAAGGTGAAAAGAAAGTTGAGTACTTCAAATTTGATTTCTAAAAAAAGTTGTAAGTAAAGTGGAGAAGTTTAGTATATTTGATCGGTTTTATACATACATATTATGTATATCTATATTTTTTTACACCGTAATGATCGCTTTATACTGTAAGTGTGTTTTGCTAAACGTTTGTGCCCTTGTTTAAAATTTTGAAATTGCTAGTTTTGTGTGCATTCTTGGAATGAATTGCCTTATTTGCATATTAATATGCACAGTGTAGAACCGAGGAAATTCGTAAGTAAATAGTACACATTGGTATGAATATCGTAAAATGTACTAATTTACTTTTGTAAATAGTATACATATAATCGTAAAACGTACTAATTTACATTTGTAATTAGTACGCAAATATACGTAAAATGTACTAATTTACATTCGTAAATAGTACGCAAATATTCGTAAAATGTACTAATTAAATTCGTAAATAGTACGCAAATATTCGTAAAATGTACTAATTTACATGTGTAAATAGTATGAAAATATTCGTAAAATGTACTAATTTACTTTTGTACATATATTCATATATAGTACGCATATATTCATAAAATTTACTAATTTTTTATAATGCCACATTTTCGTAGAATGTACGAAAACGGTTTTGTAGAATTTACGAAATCGTTCGTGGCTCAAAACAACGAATAATTTTTTAATAAGTATGTACGCAAGTTTACGTTATATTTACACAGATTTTATTTTGAGGGGCGGCCGCCGTGGTGTAGCGGTTAAGTGTTCGGCCTTCTACACCAAGCCGTGGCGGTTCGATGCCCGGCAAAAGTAACATCAAAAATTATTTAGAAAAAGAATTTTTCTAAACGGGGTCGCCCCTCGGCAGTAGTTTGGCAAATTCTCCGGGTGTATTTCTGCCATGAGAAACTTCTCAGCAAAAAATTCATTTGCTTTGCAAGTGCCGTTCGGAGTCGGCAAAAAACTGTAGGTCCCACCAACTCGTAGGAAAAACTCAAAAGCAACACACCACAAGTTGGAAAGAGAAGCTCGGCTAAAAATCTCGTTAGAGGTTATGATAACCTGTTGGTATATCGCCGCCATTAGTTTTATTTTGAGGGAACTTAGACTTCCTTACTTGTTATATTAAGCTTAGTTCTCCCACAATCCGCGTTTGAAGCTCAAATTACCTATTTTTTGGACCTCTGTAACTCTGCAATTAGAAGCAATATTTGAATCAAAGTACATGATTCTGAAAGCCTTAACCTTTCTTTTTATGTATGCATTTGAGAAAAACTGCAACGAAATTGGAAGACAACAACCATATGAATGTTGTTGTTGCGAAGCGACAGCGTTTTACGGGAGATGGTGATGCTTTGTATGCATGTATATTAGGGTGATTCAAATAAAGAAAATTTGGTTCTTTTTTCGGTCTTACCCCTGAAACTATAGGTATTGATGAGAAAATAAGCCTTGCAAAAAATTAGCGCTCTAACTTAACCCTTAGGGGTGGCTATTTTTTTTCGCCCTTTCCCATACATTTTGTATGGGGAAAAATGGCATTTTTTTCAAAGTGAATTTTCTTTCAATTTTTGAAACTTAAATTGTGGAAATGTACTAGATTTTATACGTGTTACTGTGTATGTGTGTGCAATAGTACAAAACTTAGTCATTTTCAAATGGCTGTAATTATCTTAATAGTTAAGATAATCGCACATGGCATACCATTTTGGAAGCTTCAAACTTCAAATTTAAAAGTATGTAACAATATTTTGAAAAAAGTTTCAAAAATTGAAAGAAAACTCACTTTGAAAAAAATGCCATTTTTCCCCATACAAAATAAATATCTACCCCTAAGGGTTAAGTTAGAGCGCTAATTTTTTGCAAGGCTTATTTTCTCATCAATACCTATAGTTTCAGGGGTTAAGACCAAGTCGACATTTTTTTTTAATCACCCTAATGTATATGTGTGTGTGGAATTTTGCGAACTAACCACACCACACTCATATAGCAAACGCACCATAGACAATCTTAAGTACGGCATTTGACATGAAAATGAAAACGTCGATATGACACATATGGTAAGCGTGCGAATGAGCACGCAAAGGTCGCGGGTTCGAGGCTGGCTGTTTTTTCTAATTTATTTTTTTTTTTAAGTATAATATCACCATTCTTTTATTTGAGAGTTTAGAATGCAATTAACCTAACGCCACACAAGAGAATTTCACTATTTTCTTTCAAGTAGTAAAATCAATGTCTAATTACGATAAATTGTAAAGGTATGTATGTATGCGAAATTCAACTATTATATTGTTACAAAATATGTACGAGAATATTCACAATATTTAGAAGAAGATGCTTTATTTAAGAATATTTTGTGTGATTTTAAATTGGGGGATGGGGATTGTTGCCACCTTTCGTTGGCTTGACGGAGTGCGTACTCCTTCAGCATAAGCTTGCATGTGGCAAATGGCATACCTAAGCGCTCTTTATCCCGAAGAACCTGCTTAGTCGTACCCTGCCTGGCAAGTTCGTCTGCCTTACAGTTTCCCTCAATGTCCCTGTGTCCCGGGACCCATGTGAGGTTCACGCGGTTCTGTTGGGCCATCTCTTGAAGAAATCGACGACAGCTGAGCGCCTGGCTGTCGCTGAAAATAACGATGTTCTCGCCGATAGCGCGTTTACTCATCCAAATCGCGGCATCCAAGATTGCTGAGACTTCAGCCTGGAAGACGCTGCAGTGATCAAGTAGTCTGAAGGAGAGCTCAAGTTCCATATCCATTGAATAAACGCCTCCTTCAACTCTAACGTCTAGCTTCGAGCCGTCAATGTAAACAGAAATGCCGCCATTAGTAGCGGGGCAGCGATCCATCCTCTCCCATTCCACACTCCGTCAAGCCAACGAAAGGTGGCAACAATCCCCATTACCATACCATTACCATACCATTACCATACCATTACCATACCATTACCATACCATTACCATACCATTACCATACCATTACCATACCATTACCATACCATTACCATACCATTACCATACCATTACCATACCATTACCATACCATTACCATACCATTACCATACCATTACCATACCATTACCATACCATTACCATACCATTACCATACCATTACCATACCATTACCATACCATTACCATACCATTACCATACCATTACCATACCATTACCATACCATTACCATACCATTACCATACCATTACCATACCATTACCATACCATTACCATACCATTACCATACCATTACCATACCATTACCATACCATTACCATACCATTACCATACCATTACCATACCATTACCATACCATTACCATACCATTACCATACCATTACCATACCATTACCATACCATTACCATACCATTACCATACCATTACCATACCATTACCATACCATTACCATACCATTACCATACCATTACCATACCATTACCATACCATTACCATACCATTACCATACCATTACCATACCATTACCATACCATTACCATACCATTACCATACCATTACCATACCATTACCATACCATTACCATACCATTACCATACCATTACCATACCATTACCATACCATTACCATACCATTACCATACCATTACCATACCATTACCATACCATTACCATACCATTACCATACCATTACCATACCATTACCATACCATTACCATACCATTACCATACCATTACCATACCATTACCATACCATTACCATACCATTACCATACCATTACCATACCATTACCATACCATTACCATACCATTACCATACCATTACCATACCATTACCATACCATTACCATACCATTACCATACCATTACCATACCATTACCATACCATTACCATACCATTACCATACCATTACCATACCATTACCATACCATTACCATACCATTACCATACCATTACCATACCATTACCATACCATTACCATACCATTACCATACCATTACCATACCATTACCATCTTCTTTTGAAAAAAAAAAACACAAACCTAATATTAGGGCAACCTAACGGCTGCCTTAAGTACTTAAACTCGAAGGGCAAGAAATACTTGCCGTTTCATAAAAGTAGGTTTTTGTTTGGTCTCTTTACATCCCTAATATGTCCTCAGAGGACATACAAAATAATTCTGATTTTGACCAAGTCTTCTCCCGGCTAGTTCAACTGAGCTTGGAAGCGACTCAGAGAGAAGAGCAAGTCAGGCAAGGCCCTCAGCCGCTGACTTTAGAAGAGTATAAAAGAAGAAACAAACAAAATAAAATAACTGAGCCACGCATTCCAGGCCCAGTGAAATACAAGAGGAAAAGAGGAGGTAAAAAGTACCTCAAAAGAAGAAAAATAGCTGAGTTATATCAGCAAATTAATTTAAGCACCAATAGTGAAGAAAAAATTAAACTAAAAAATAATGTTAGGAAATTAAGGAAGCAAAAATAATAATAATAAATGTAAAGTTCACAGTAAAATTTTCTCTTTTCAATGTCAAATATTAGATATAAAGGTCCACTTGCCTCATCGGAGGAAATACAGAAAGAGATAGACGAATCAGTTCTACCACGTAATTACGAAAAAGAGCTGGTTTGGCTAACTCAATTTTGGAAATCGATAGGGATGACTAGGGAACCCACAGTGGAAGATTTAAAAAATCCCACTACTTTAGTAGAAGAAACTAATCGCATGATGAGTTTGTGCGGTTTCCAACCTTGATGTTAAACAAAAAAAAAAAAAAGAAATTTTTTATTAATAAATAAATTAAAAAAAAAAAAAAAATTTTGCCATTTAATTGAATATTGAATAATAGTCTCGTAATGGGAGGTGTTGTATATCAGAGTATCAGAGCAAGTACTCTAAATGTTCGCTGTGAAACATAAACAGTTTATTAGGTTTCTAATTTCACCTATTGTCCCACGCAAAGATCTATATATGTAGATATGTGCAATTGCACTGCCAAGCGGCTACACGCTTGGTATGTGTGCATGTGTGTATGATCGCACTGAGTATGCACTGAATTGGACACGGAGCTATGCACATATGAATGCATGTAAATATGTGCATGGCTGGAGTCTCATTTAGCTTTAAGGATTATAAGTAAATATGTAACGTAGTAAATAAGTAGTACATAAGAGTTTTAGGGTATAAATAAGCTTCTGAAGTTCAATAAAGTCAATCATTGACATTCGGCACTTCGCGGTGCTTGGTCAAAATAATAAAAATATTTTTCAATACTTTTCATGGCGATCCTGCCAGTGATACTGCAGGCCAATTGCTCATTCTAGCAATTGCCTAAAATTCAGTGCGGGGAAAACCGGCAAAAGTTGTAAAGTAAAAATTGTAAATTTAAAAAAAAAAAAATTTTTTTCGGCCCAACAAAATAACTTGGACAAATTATGGTCACCGGTTGGTGCTGATAAATTTACCGAATTACAGAAAGAGAAAAACAAAAAAGGGCGCCCGTCATCGATTTGGTGCAAATCATTTACCACAAACTGTTGGGATATGGACATCTGCCAAAGCAGCCCGTGATAGTAAAAGCCAAATATGATGAAGAAATGAAGAAATTGAATCTCAGCGTGCAGAGAGAAGTGGGATAATAAGATCGGTCATCATACAAAAGCGCTAAAGCAGTCTTAGATAAGTTATTTTTTTTGTAGATAAACATTCTGGACGGCCTAACGGCTGCCTGCCCGACAAGCAAAAATTAAATTTTTTGCTGTATAAACTCAGCAATTAAATTGATACGTCCCAAGAAGAGGACATAGTCACACAAACCCAGTTTGATCAAGTCTTTTCTAACGCGGTTAGGTTGGCTTTGGAAGCATTAGAAAAAACTAGACAAGAACAAGAACAAGTAAGACAAGGCCCTAAGCCGCTGACAATTGAAGAATATAATAAAAGAAATAAGGTTCGAAAAATTGAGGAACCAAAAATTCCAGAGCCAATTAAGCTAAAGAGAAAAAGAGGAGGTAAAAAATTCAATAATAGAAGAGCATTAGCTCAACTATACGAAAAATTTAATCTGAGTTCAAATCGGGCAGAAAAAATACAATTAAGAAAAGAAATTAGAAAGTTGAGAAACAGAATTAATGAAGAAAGAAAGTAATAAATTTTTTTTTTGTCTTTTGAAAATTTTTTTTTGCTAATGTCTAAACGTTATATTAAAGGCCCACTGGCCACAATTGAGGAACTTCAAAAAGAAGTTGATGAAATGTATAAAGAGCCAGATTATGAAAAGGAATTAATTTGGTTGACCAAATTTTGGAAAGACATTGGCATGCCAAGGGAACCAACTCTTGAAGATATAACAAATCCTTCCACCAAGGAAGAAGAATTAATAAGATTAATGAGAAGTTGTGGATTCAAGCCTTATGGAGAATAAATAAGAAAAATCTAAACATTAAATATTGAATTTTTGCATATTTCTTTTAAAATGGGAAGCAAGGAATCGAAAGTCACTGATCCAAATGCTAACGTGGTAAACACAGTTCAGATAATAGACCACACTGAAGCTTTGGATGCCATAAAAATTTACCTTTTGATCATTGCTGTCATCAGTGCAGTGAACTTATTCTTGAGATTTTACTCAACCCACAACAAAATTCTGAAAAAGAAATACCAGAGCCGCACTGACGGTCTGGATAAAGTGTAAGTATAAAGTCTCGTTTTTCTCTCAATGGAGAAATGGGAGGAAATCTCAAGGGAACTCATTGAAAATAAGGTAAATGCTGAAAAGTCATATAAATGCATATGTAAGAACACAGATATAAAAACAGAGACTGTAAAGAAGCATCTAAATGTTCTACTGTCATCACTAAATAATTTAGGAAAACTCTTACGCAGAGTCTATCAAATTCTAACAAAAGCGCATCAAACAGAATCCTACCAAATATTTTCGAGCGTTAGATACAAATTGGTATCCTCGTTATCCAGGTATAACATTAATGTTGAAATACCAACCTCCTACGAACGACATATAGAGATCGATTTCGACACTTGGTTGTCCGAAAGTGAGTCAGATAGTGAGGAAGAACAAAAGGTACATACAGATGCCAATAAATCCGCTCAAACTGCGATTGTTGAGCGAGAAGAAACATCTACACAAACAAATATCGTAACACCAGTTGAACAAAACTCCCAAACAGACATAAACATGGCGCAAACAATGGTAGCGTTCATTAAAACTGCGTCATCGATCTTGCCTGAGTTCGATGGCAAACCCGAAAACTTATCCAGTTTTCTGGACGCCCTTGATATCCTCGAGCAAATCAAAGAGACACATGAGGCTGTCGCAGTATCCATGATAAAGACAAAGTTAAAAGGCACAGCCAGAAACTTTATTGGTTCTGAAGCGTCCATAGAGGAAATAAAGCGAAAACTAAAAAGTGCGATAAAGGGTGAGTCGGTAGAAGTTTTAACTGCAAAACTCTTGAACATCCAGCAGCGCAGTAAAACTGCAAATCAGTACACTGCTGAGATCGAAAAACTCACAAAATCATTGGAAGGAGCATACATATCTGACGGTCTAACAACAGACCTCACAACTAAGTATGCTACACAAACAGCTGTCAAAGCTATGTGTAAAAACTGCTCCAATGACAAAGTAAAAACAATCATGCAAGCTGGAACGTTCACCTCGATGAACGAAGCTGTATCTAAATTCACAAATAGTTGCACAGAAATCACGGGTAACCCTAATTCATTGTTGCATATACGCCAACAAAACTATTTTCGCGGTAATTTCCGCAGAGGTTATCAATCTAGCAACTATAGAGGTAACCAAAGGCGTACATACCCAACACGCTTTAACAATTTTAATAACAATAATAATAATCGATCAAATAGCCAAAGATCGGGTCGCAACTTTGGATCACGGGGATCTAACCGTAACAATACCAGAAACGTCAGAAATTTTAACCAACAGGAAAACCAGCAAACTCCACCTCAATAAGTAAAAAGTTATATGTTTTCAATTTACACCTCAATAGCTATATATCCTCCAAAACAACTTTAAATAATTCAATTTCAACCCTCCTGATCGATACAGGAGCGGATATATCAATTATAAAAAGGGTCAAATTGACAGTAATGTCACAATTAATTACTCACAAAAAACTGATTTAAAAGGCATTGGTCAAGGTTTAACAAGCACTATTGGAACGGTTAAAGCAGATTTAAGGGATGATTATCTATTAATTAAACACAAATTTCACATAGTTGAGGATAATTTCCCAATTCCTTGTGATGGAATTTTGGGACTTGACTTTATTAAAAAATATAATTGCATTTTAGATTACAGTAAAAATGGAGACAACCTAATACTGCGTCCATATGATTACCCAGAAAACATAATAATACAAATGACAAATAGACCAACCATTAATTGCATAACAATACCTGCAAGATCGGAAGTAATCCGACAAGTCCATATTGAAAATGGCAATTCTGATTTATTAATACCTCACCAAAAATTAACTGATGGCATTTTTATAGCCAAACACATTAGTAAATTCAAATCAAACCTTTATTAGAATAATTAATACAACAGATAAAAATGCAACCATTCAAAATTTCAAAATTAACACAGAAGATTTAAATGATTACACAATAATAAAAACTAAATCTGAATCAATAGAAAATAAAAAGGAAAAATTAGAAAGATTAAATAAAAATTTCCCACCTTTCGCTAGTCAATCACTTAACACACTATGCTCAGAATTCATCGATATATTTTCATTAGAAACAGAACCAATTACTACTAATAACTTTTACAAACAAAAATTACATATGAAAGATAGTACTCCTCTATATATTAAAAATTATAGATTACCCCAAGCCCAAAAAGGTGAGATTAACAAACAAATTAATAAATTAATTGAAGATGACATTATAGAGCCGTCTATGTCAGAATATAATAGCCCCATTCTCCTGGTACCGAAAAAGCCGTTGCCAGGAAAAACGATAAAAGATGGAGATTGGTAGTCGATTACCGACAAATAAATAAAAGATTAACTGCAGATAAATTCCCATTACCAAGAATTGATGATATACTAGATCAATTGGGTAGAGCCAAATATTTTTCATGTCTGGACTTGATGTCGGGCTTTCATCAAATTGAGTTACATAAAGACTCTAGGGACATCACATCGTTTACGGCGGACGATGGTACATATCGTTTCAAAAGATTGCCGTATGGTTTGAAAGTAGCCCCTAACTCATTTCAGAGAATGATGACTCTCGCATTTGCAGGTCTTAAACCATCCCAAGCTTTTCTATATATGGACGACTTAGTAGTATTGGGATGCTCCGAAAAACATATGATTACAAATTTAAGAGATGTATTTTCTACTTGCAGAAAATATAATTTAAAATTACATCCGGATAAATGTTTATTTTTTAAACAAGAAGTCACTTATCTTGGACATAAATGCACAAATAAAGGGATTTTACCTGATCCTAGCAAATTTGAAGTTATTTCAAACTATCCAATTCCAAAAAATGCTGAGGAAGTTAAACGATTTGTAGCTTTTTGTAATTATTACCGAAGATTTGTTCCAAATTTTGCAGCTCATTCTAGAATTTTAACAAGATTATGTAAAAAGAATGTTTCTTTTGATTGGACAAAGGAATGTCAAAAAGCTTTTGTCTACTTGAAGGAGGCATTAATACACCCAAATATTTTGCAATACCCAGATTTCGATAAAGAATTTTGTATAACAACAGATGCCAGTGGATTTGCCTGCGGCGCAGTTCTTAGTCAAGAATATGAAGGCAAACAACTACCAATTGCCTATGCGTCAAGAGCATTCACAAAAGGTGAAAGCAATAAAGCCACAATTGAAAAAGAGTTGGCAGCAATCCATTGGGCTATAGCTTATTTTAGACCATACGTTTACGGCAGAAAATTTTTAATTAAAACAGACCATCGCCCCTTAACATACTTATTTTCGATGAAAAACCCCTCATCGAAATTAACTAGAGTTCGGCTGGAGTTGGAGGAATATGACTTTGAGGTGGAGTACATAGCTGGAAAAGAAAACTATGTTGCAGATGCGCTATCACGCATAAATATAAATGACTTAAAAGACATGTCAGTAAAAGCATGTCAAATAATGAAGGTTACGACTCGATCGCGAACCAATAAAAATTCCAATAATAAAAATTCCAATAATGAAAATATTAATGAAAAATGTCACAATGAGAACCCAAAAATTTATGAAGCGCTTAATAAATGTGAAGTAAAAAAGCTAGCTCAGCTCGTTTTCGATCCCCCGATACTGCAGTTCAAAAGAGGAAAGAAAATTTGTAGCAAAATAGATATTAATGATTCAATTGTTGAGGCGAAGATTGATTTAGGTCAATTCTTTGCGAGGCTAATGAAAGAGGCCGACAATTTGAAAATAAATAAAATACAGTTGTCCTTAGGAGACAAATTGTTTAAAAATAATTATACACGTGTAGACACATTTAAAAATATTGGTACCAAAGTTCTCAAAAACTTAACTATTGCATTAACTCCGGAAGTTGTGCATGTGACAGATAAAGAAATAATCAAAAAGATATTGCAAAAATATCACGATGATCCTGTTAATGGTGGCCACCCGGGAATCAATCGAACAAATAATAAAATCAGACAAAAATATTACTGGAAAAATATGAAAAATGATATACGAAATCATATTAAAAAATGCATTGAATGCGGTAAAAACAAAATAAATAAAAATTTAAAAGAACCGATGATAATAACTGAAACACCAACAAAAGCTTTCGATACGGTGCAAATTGATACAATTGGACCATTGCCCGTGTCGGAATATGGAAATGAATATGCGGTTACCATAGTATGTAATTTGACAAAGTATCTGATCGCAATTCCAATTGCGAGCAAACACGCAAAAACAGTGGCCAAAGCAATTTTTGAAAATTTTATTTTGTTTTATGGTTGTATGAAAACAATCATCACGGATATGGGAACTGAATACAAAAACAATGTATTTGAGGAATTGTGTAAACTTTTAAAAATTGAACACAAGACTTCTACCCCATATCACCATCAAACTTTGGGCACTGTTGAGCGTAGCCACAGAACTTTCAACGAATACATCCGTTCTTACATATCCATTGACAAAAATGATTGGGATGAATATTTGAAATATTTTGCGTATTGTTACAATACAACACCATCTACAGTTCATGGTTATTGTCCATTTGAACTAGTGTTTGGAAAAATACCTCTGACTTACGATTTTTTGCAAGACCATACCGTAAGCCCATTATACAATTATGAGGCTTACGACAAAGAAATTAAATTTAGATTACAAATAGCTCAAGAAAGAGCTCATAAATTGGTAAAAGAAGCAAAAGAAAGACAAAAATGATAAAAATCTTCAAATTAAGGAAATAAATTTAGGAGATTTAGTATTAGTTAAGAATGAATCAGGTCATAAGTTAGATAATAAATATAAAGGGCCCTATAGAGTAGTAAATATCGATAAGAACAATAATTTTACTTTAACTCCTCATAAAATAGAAAATATAAATTTAAATAATCAATTAAGCGATAGAAATAAGAAAATCATAATTCATAAAAATAGGCTTAAGCTATTTGAATAAATTCACTTCAAAAATTTTTTTTCTTTACCCATAAATTTTACTTATTCATAAATTTTCTACTTTAAACCATAAGAAATAGTTGTATACAAAATAGGTCCAAGTGTTTATCATAAACAAAAAGTCAACACTTATCCGAAGTGCTCAAAAGAAAAACAAAATTTTTTTTTGCATGAATAATTTTACAAGTAAACATATATGAATTATTGTACTACCCACTTGAAAAAAAAAAAAAAAAACTTAAACACTGTAACACAAGTAATAACCAGACAGAACATAAAATTTTTGTAAACAAACAATAAAAAATCTCAAAAGTGTCAAATGAAATTATGTTCAAAAATTATTTGTAGAAATGTACAAAAGAGAAAAAAAAAAAAAACCCACGTAAGTAAATCACAGCTCTAAAATCGTTCATATGTATTCACGATTTTTTTTAGGATGGGAGGTGTTGTATATCAGAGTATCAGAGCAAGTACTCTAAATGTTCGCTGTGAAACATAAACAGTTTATTAGGTTTCTAATTTCACCTATTGTCCCACGCAAAGATCTATATATGTAGATATGTGCAATTGCACTGCCAAGCGGCTACACGCTTGGTATGTGTGCATGTGTGTATGATCGCACTGAGTATGCACTGAATTGGACACCGAGCCATGCACATATGAATGCATGTAAATATGTGCATGGCTGGAGTCTCATTTAGCTTTAAGGATTATAAGTAAATATGTAACGTAGTAAATAAGTAGTACATAAGAGTTTTAGGGTATAAATAAGCTTCTGAAGTTCAATAAAGTCAATCATTGACATTCGGCACTTCGCGGTGCTTGGTCAAAATAATAAAAATATTTTTCAATACTTTTCAGAGGTAAGGAATCGAAAGTCAGTGACCCAAACGCTAATGTGGTAAACACAGTCAAATAATAGACCACACTGAAGCCTTAGATGCAATTAAAATTTACCTTATTGTTATCGTTGTTATCAACGCAGTGAGTTTATTCTTGAAGTTGTATTCAACCCACAATAAATTTCTTAAAAAGAGATACCAGAGCCGCGCAGACGGTCTGGATAAAGTTTAATTTGAATTTTTTTATATATATAATCAATGGATAAATGGGTGGAAATTTCGAATGAACTCGCTGAAAATAAGGTAAATGCAGAAAAATCTTACAAATGCATATGCAAGAACATAAAAATTAAAACAGAGACAGTAAAGAAACATTTAAATGTTCTACTGTTTTCATTAAATAATATAGGAAAAATCATATGCAGAGTAAATCATACTCTAACGAAAGCTCATCAATTGGAATCCTATCAAGTATTTTCGAGTGTCAGAGACAAATTGGTATCCTCGTTATCCAGGTATAACGTTGATGTTGAAATACCAACCTCCTATGAGCAACAAATCGATATCGATTTCTCCGTTTGGTTGTTCGAAGGTGGATCAGATACCGAGGAAGAACAAAAAGACCCCATAAATACCAATAAATCTGCTCAAACAGAGATTTTTGTGCAAGAAGAAACAGCTACAAAAACAAATACTGTCACGTCAATTGAACAAAATTCACAAACAGATACAAACATGGCACAAACAACAGTAGCATTTATCAAAACTGCGTCATCGATCTTACCCGAGTTCGATGGCAAACCCGAAAATTTATCAAGTTTTCTGGATGCCCTTGATATCCTAGAACAAATTAAAGAGCAACATGAGGCTATCGCAATTTCAATGATAAAAACTAAATTAAAAGGCACAGCTAGAAACTTCATAAGCTGTGAAACTTCAATTCAAGAAATTAAACAAAAACTAAAAAGTAAAATAAAGGGTGAGTCAGTGGAAGTTTTAACTGCAAAACTCCTAAACATCCAACAGCGCAGTAAAACTGCAAATCAGTACACTGCTGAGATTGAAAAACTCACAAAATCATTGGAAGGAGCATACATATCCGACGGTCTAACAACCGACCTCGCAACTAAGTATGCTACACAAACAGCTGTCAAAGCTATGTGTAAAAACTGCTCCAATGAGAAAGTAAAAACCATTATGCAAGCTGGAACGTTCACCTCAATGAACGAAGCGGTATCTAAATTTACAAACAGTTGCACAGAAGTAACTGGAGACCCAAACTCACTTTTGCACATACGCCAACAAAATTATTTTCGCGGTAATTTCCGCAGGGGTTACCAAAATAACTCTTATAGAGTTAACCAAAGGCGCACATTTCCATCAAGATTAAATAACAATAATAATTATAATAATAATAACAATAATAATAATCGATCTTATCAAAGGTCAGGTAGAAACTTTGGAGCACGAAACTCTAATCGTAACAATACCAGAACGGTAAGAAATGTAAACCAACAGGAAAACCAGCAGACTCCATCTCAACAGTAAATTCTGAAAATAAAAAATTATGTGTTTTCAATTTACACCTAAACAGCTACATATCCTGCGAAACAACTCTAAATAATTCAATTTCCACCCTCCTGATTGATACGGGAGCGGATATTTCAATAATAAAAAAGGGTCAAATTGACAGTAATGTCACAATTAATTATTCACAAATAACTGATTTAAAGGGAATAGGTCAAGGTTTAACAAGCACTATTGGAACAGTTAAAGCCTCGGATGAGAACCCCCTTTAATGTTGACGACCCGGCAAAACGAATAAGGCATAATGATTTGGATATTAGGGCATGTACCGGGAATGTCCGGACCCTTTCAAGGGACGGTACCGCTGCCCGACTGGTTGATGTCCTCGTTAACGCAAAGGCTGACATCACCGCCCTGCAGGAAATGCGATGGACGGGACAAGGAAAGACGACCATCGGACCTTGTGACGTATACTACAGTGGCCAGACACGCGGCAAAGCGCGTGGTGTAGGATTCGTGGTGGGAAAGAGACTTCGCCGCCAAGTACTAGCGTTCACCCCCGTGGACGAGCGTCTCGCTGCGATCCGCATCAAAGCGAAATTTTTCAACATAACATTTATCTGCGCCTATGCGCCGACTGAGGAGACGGACGACGCAGAGAAGGACTCCTTCTACGATAAACTTGAACAGACTTATGATCGCTGCCCCCAACATGATATCAAAATCGTGCTCGGCGACTTTAATGCGAAGGTGGGCAAGGAAGGAGTCTTTGGTCCAACAGTTGGAAAATTTAGTCTCCATGATATAACATCCCCCAACGGCACTAGGTTGATTGATTTCGCCGCTGCTCGCAATATGGTCATCAGTAGTACCAGGTTCCAGCATAAACGAATACACCAAGCCACATGGCTGTCTCCTGATCAAAGAACAAGAAACCAGATTGATCATGTATTGATCGACGGCAGACATGGCTCCACCGTTCTGGACGTGCGTACCCTTCGTGGTCCCAATATCGACTCGGACCATTATCTTGTTGCAGCCAAGATACGCACACGCCTCTGTGTAGCAAAGAAAGTGCGCATAGTAACGGAAGGAAAGTTTGACGTCGAGAAGCTGCGCACGACACAGACAGCTGACAATTTCTCCACTCGACTCTCACACCTGCTATCGGAGAGCAATCCTCGACCTAACGATGCAACCGAGCAATGGAAGCATATCTCTCACTCATTGCGTACCGCCGCTGAGGCCACTATAGGGTTCCAGCGAGCCCGCAAAAACAACGGGTACGATGAGGAATGCACCACTGCCTCGGACAAAAAGGACGCTGCCTACAGGGAGACGTTGCGAACGGGCGCAACCCGCAGTGTATGGCAACGCTATCGTGAGGCAAAGAAGGAAGAGAGACGCCTTTTCAGAAAAAAGAAACGTGAGGCCGAAAGGCGTGAGTGTGAGGAGCTTGAGATGCTGGCTGACAGGAATGATGCCCGAAAATTCTATGAAAAGATCCGGCGGATGACGGAAGGTTCTAAGACCGATGCAAGTTCCTGTAAGGACAATAATGGCGACCTGGTAACCGACGTACAGAGTGTAGTTAAATTATGGAGGGAGCACTTCTCCTCACTGCTAAATTGCGAGGGAGACGTCGAACCCGATACCCCAATCCCTGACGATGGAAAAGTCGTCCCACCACCTGACTATGATGAAGTGAGGATAGCTATATCCCGGCTCAAAAACAACAAAGCGCCTGGAAAAGACGGACTACCCGCCGAGCTGTTCAAACACGGAGGCGAAGAGCTGGTAAAAAGCATGCATCAGCTCTTATGCAGAATATGGTCAGACGAGTGCATGCCTCCAGATTGGAATTTAAGTGTGCTCTGCCCAATCCACAAGAAAGGCGATCCCGCTAACCGCACCAACTACCGCGGAATCAGCCTTCTTAATATCGCATATAAGGTTCTTTCTAGCGTATTGTGTGAAAGACTGAAGCCCATCGTAGACAAGCTGATTGGACCTTATCAGTGTGGCTTTAGACCTGGTAAGTCTACCATCGACCAGATTTTCACGATACGCCAAATCCTGGAGAAGACCCATGATAAAAGAATCGACACACACCATCTCTTTGTCGATTTCAAAGCCGCTTTTGACAGCGCAAAAAGGAGTTGCCTGTATGCCGCCATGTCTGAATTTGACTTCCCTGCAAAGCTTATACGGCTTTGCCAAATGACGTTGAGCAATACTAACAGCTCCGTCAGAGTCGGGAAGGACCTCTCTGAGCCATTTGAAACCAAACGAGGCTTCAGACAGGGCGACTCCCTTTCGTGCGATTTCTTCAACCTAATGCTGGAGAAGATAATTCGAGCAGCAGAGCTAAACCGCAATGGTACAATCTTTTACAAGAGCGTGCAATTGCTGGCGTATGCCGATGATATTGATATCATTGGCTTTAACAACCGCGCCGTAAGCGCTGCCTTCTCTGGACTGGATAAAGAAGCGAAAAAAGTGGGTCTTGCGGTCAACGAGGACAAGACGAAGTATTTGCTGTCATCAAAGAAAGAATCGGCGCACCTGAGCCTTGGCAGCCACGTCACTGTTGATAGTTACAAATTTGAAACTGTGAGGGAATTCGTCTATTTGGGAACCAGCATTAACACCGAAAATAATATCAGTCTAGAAATCCAACGGAGAATCACTCTTGCGAACAAGTGCTACTTTGGACTGAGTAGGCAATTGAGAAGTAAAGTCCTCTCTCGAAGAACAAAGATCGCGCTCTATAAGTCTCTCATCATACCTGTCCTGATGTATGGCTCAGATTCATGGACAATGTCAAGAGAAGATGAGATGGCCCTTGGAGTATTTGAGAGAAAAGTTCTCCGGAAGATTTATGGTCCTTCCCGTGATGCCGACGGCGAGTATCGAAGGAGATTTAACGATGAGCTGTACGAGCTTTACGCAGATCTGACCATAGTCCAGCGAATTAAAGCCCAAAGGCTCCGCTGGCTGGGCCACGTCATGCGAATGGACAAAGAAGCTCCAACCCAGAAAGTTTTCCAATCGTCACCCGAATTCGGCAGCAGAGGAAGGGGGAGGCCTCGACTGAGATGGAAACAACAGGTGGAGGATGACTTGAACTCCCTTGGGGTTTCCAATTGGCGTCAGTTATCGCTAAAAAGGAATGACTGGCGTGCTTTGATAGGCGACGGCCAAAATCGCTTAGGCGGTTAAGCGCCAATAAATGATGATGATGATTGGAACAGTCAAAGCAGATTTAAAAGATTATTACTTATTGATTGCACATAAATTTCACATTATAATAGAAATGACAAATATACCATCCGTTAATTGCATAACAATACCTGCAAGATCGGAAGTAATCCGACAAGTACATATTGAAAATAGTAATTCCGATTTATTAATACCTCACCAAAAATTAGGAGAAGGCATTTTTATTGCAAACACCTTAGTAAATTCGCAACAAACATTCATTAGAGTCATTAATACAACAAATAAAAATGCAACTATTCAAAATTTTAAAATTAACACAGAAAATTTAAATGATTATACAATAGTAAATACTAAATCTGAATCAGCAAAAAACAAGTAAGGAAGTCTAAGTTCGGGTGAAACCGAACATTACATACCCAGCTGTGCACATAAAGTGGGCGTGATCGTTCACCGATTTTTCTTATTTTCTGTGGCAGTACTCTACATAAACATAACATGCCTGGTACCTAGTTTCGTAAATCTATCTCACACCGTTCTGAAGTTGTTAGCAGTCGAATTTAAAAATTGCTTGACTCATAAGTGGGCGGTGCCACGCCCACTTTCCAAAATTTTGAAAAAATTATGTAAAGAATATGAAAGTTGATGTATGTACCAAATTATATTATTATAGCGAAATCAGTTAATTAGATATGGACTTTTCAATATTTCCACCTCCTTTCAATATAACTTTTATGAA
Organism: Campiglossa producta; assembly: GCA_964058755.1. Taxonomy (NCBI): domain Eukaryota; kingdom Metazoa; phylum Arthropoda; class Insecta; order Diptera; family Tephritidae; genus Campiglossa; species Campiglossa producta. Next base: position 81,438,661 of record CAXKVI010000003.1, on the reverse strand, counting down.
AAAGTAGGCGTGGTCGCGAAGCGATTTCGTTTATTTTCTATAGCTGAATTTACCACAACAATAGTATGGCCTCTACGAAATTTCGTTATACTAGCATAAACTGTTCTGAAGTTATTAAGAGTCAAAATTTTAAAATTTCTTCAAATATACATGGGCGGTACCACGCCCCCTTTTCAAAAATTTTTATAAAATCGGCCTTAGAACATCTAAATCAATACATATTGCAAATTTTATCATTGTAGCTGCTTCTAATATTGAATTAACCCATTTTATACGTTTTTTGAAATTTTCGATATCGAAAAAGGGGCGTGGTTATGGTCCGATTTTACCCATTTTCAATAGCAATCTATTCTGAACCCAAATAAGTACGCATGCCAAATTTGGTGAAGATATCTCATTATTTGCTCAAGTTATCGTGTTAACGGACAGACGGACGGACGGACGGACGGACGGACGGACGGACGGACGGACGGACGGACGGACGGACGGACGGACGGACGGACAGACGGACGGACATGGCTCAATCAAATTTTTTTTCGATCCTGATCATATTGATATATGGAAGTCTATATCTATCTCGATTCCTTTATACCTGTACAACCAACCGTTATCCTAACAAAGTTATAAAAAAATTAGAAAAATTAAATAAAAATTTCCCACCTTTCGCTAGTCAATCACTTAATACATTATGCTCAGAATTCATTGATATATTTTCATTAGATACAGAACCAATTACTGCTAATAATTTTTACAAACAAAAATTGCATATGAAAGATAATACCCCTATCTACATTAAAAATTATAGATTACCTCAAGCCCAAAAAGGTGAAATTAATAAGCAAATTAATAAATTAATTAAAGATGACATAATAGAGCCGTCTATGTCAGAATATAATAGCCCAATTCTTCTGGTACCGAAAAAACCGTTACCAGGAAAAAACGATAAAAGATGGAGATTGGTAGTCGATTACCGACAGGTAAATCGAAAGAAAGAATCGGCGCACCTGCGCCTTGGCAGCCATGTCACTGTTGATAGTTACAAATTTGAAACTGTGAGGGACTTCGTCTATTTGGGAACCAGTATCAACACCGAAAATAATATCAGTCTAGAAATCCAGCGGAGAATCACTCTTGCCAACAAGTGCTACTTTGGACTGAGTAGGCAATTGAGAAGTAAAGTCCTCTCTCGAAGAACAAAGATCACGCTCTATAAGTCTCTCATCATACCTGTCCTGATGTATGGCTCAGATTCATGGACAATGTCAAGAGAAGATGAGATGGCCCTTGGAGTATTTGAGAGAAAAGTTCTCCGGAAGATTTATGGTCCTTCCCGTGATGCCAACGGCGAGTATAGAAGGAAATTTAACGATGAGCTGTACGAGCTCTACGCAGATCTGACCATAGTCCAGCGAATTAAAGCCCAAAGACTCCGCTGGCTGGGCCATGTTATGCGAATGGACAAAGAAGCTCCAGCACAGAAGGTTTTCCTATCGTCGCCTGAATTCGGCAGCAGAGGAAGGGGGAGGCCTCGACTGAGATGGAAACAACAGGTGGAGGATGACTTGAACTCCCTTGGGGTTTCCAATTGGCGTCGGTTATCGCTAAAAAGGAATGACTGGCGTGCTTTGATACGAACCGGCCAAAATCGCTTAGGCGGTTAAGCGCCAATAAATGATGATGATGAAATAAAAAACTAACAGCGGATAAATTCCCATTGCCAAGAATTGATGATATCTTGGATCAATTAGGTAGAGCTAAATATTTCTCATGTCTGGACTTGATGTCCGGCTTTCATCAAATTGAATTACATAAAGACTCTAGGGACATCACATCGTTTACGGCGGACGATGGCACATATCGTTTCAAAAGATTGCCATACGGTTTAAAAGTAGCACCTAATTCATTTCAACGAATGATGACACTAGCATTCGCTGGCCTTAAGCCATCCCAAGCTTTTCTATATATGGATGATTTAGTGGTATTGGGGTGCTCTGAAAAACACATGATTACAAATTTGAGAGATGTATTTTCTACTTGCAGAAAATATAATTTAAAATTACATCCGGATAAATGTTTATTTTTTAACAAAGAAGTCACTTACCTTGGACATAAATGCACAAATAAAGGAATTTTGCCCGATCCTAGTAAATATGAAATTGTTTTAAATTATCCAATACCAAAAAGTGCTGACGAAATTAAACGTTTTGTAGCATTTTGTAATTATTACCGAAGATTTGTTCCAAATTTTGCAGCTCATTCCAGAATTTTAACAAGATTGTGTAAAAAGAATGTTTCTTTCGATTGGACAGAAGAATGTCAAAAAGCTTTTGTCTATTTGAAGGAAGCATTAATACACCCAAATATTTTGCAATATCCAGATTTTGATAAAGAATTTTGTATAACAACAGATGCCAGTGGATTTGCCTGCGGCGCAGTTCTTAGTCAAGAATATGAAGGCAAACAATTACCAATTGCCTATGCGTCAAGAGCATTCACAAAAGGTGAAAGCAACAAAACCACAATCGAAAAAGAGTTGGCAGCAATCCATTGGGCTATAACTTATTTTAGACCATATGTTTATGGCAGAAAGTTTTTGATTAAAACAGACCACCGCCTCTTAACATACTTATTTTCGATGAAAAATCCCTCATCGAAATTAACTAAAGTTCGATTAGAGTTGGAGGAATATGACTTTGAGTAAAGAATTTAAAAGTCACATTGAGAACCCAATAATATATGAAGCGCTAAATAAATGTGAAGTAAAAAAGCTAGCTCAGCTCGTTTTCGACCCTCCGAAACTGCAGTTCAAAAAGGGAAAGAAAATTTGTAGCAAAATAGATATTAATGATTTAATTATTGAGGCGAAGGTTGACTCAGGCCAATCCTTTGCCAGGCTTTCAAATGAAGCCGGCAATTCATCTATTAATAATAATTCAATTGTTGAGGCGAAGATTGATTTAGACCAATTCTTTGCCAGGCTAATGAAAGAGGCCGACAATTTGGAAATAAATAAAATACAGTTGTCCTTAGGAGACAAATTGTTTAAGAATAATTATACTCGAGTAAGCACATTTAAAGAAATCGGTACCAAAGTTCTCAAAAATTTAACAATTGCATTAACTCCGGAGGTTATGCATGTGACTGATAAAGATACAATTAAAAGTATATTGAAGCAAGTAAGGAAGTCTAAGTTCGGGTGAAACCGAACATTACATACCCAGCTGTGCACATAAAGTGGGCGTGATCGTTCACCGATTTTTCTTATTTTCTGTGGTAGTACTCTACATAAACATAACATGCCTGGTACCTAGTTTCGTAAATCTATCTCACACCGTTCTGAAGTTGTTAGCAGTCGAATTTAAAAATTGCTTGACTCATAAGTGGGCGGTGCCACGCCCACTTTCCAAAATTTTGAAAAACTTATGTAAAGAATATGAAAGTTGATGTATGTACCAAATTATATTATTATAGCGAAATCAGTTAATTAGATATGGACTTTTCAATATTTCCACCTCCTTTCAATATAACTTTTATGAAAAAGTAGGCGTGGTCGCGAAGCGATTTCGTTTATTTTCTATAGCTGAATTTACCACAACAATAGTATGTCCTCTACGAAATTTCGTTATACTAGCATAAACTGTTCTGAAGTTATTAAGAGTCAAAATTTTAAAATTTCTTCAAATATACGTGGGCGGTACCACGCCCCCTTTTCAAAAATTTTTATAAAATCGGCCTTAGAACATCTAAATCAATACATATTGCAAATTTTATCATTGTAGCTGCTTCTAATATTGAATTAACCCATTTTATACGTTTTTCGAAAAAAGGGCGTGGTTATGGTCCGATTTTACCCATTTTCAATAGCAATCTATTCTGAACCCAAATAAGTACGCATGCCAAATTTGGTGAAGATATCTCATTATTTGCTCAAGTTATCGTGTTAACGGACAGACGGACGGACAGACGGACGGACATGGCTCAATCAAATTTTTTTTCGATCCTGATCATATTGATATATGGAAGTCTATATCTATCTCGATTCCTTTATACCTGTACAACCAACCGTTATCCTAACAAAGTTATAATACCCTGTGTACAAGTACAGCTGGGTATAAAAATATCATGATGATCCTGTGACTGGTGGCCACCCAGGAATCAATCGCACAAATAATAAAATTAGACAAAAATATTATTGGAGAAATATGAAAAATGATATTAAGAATTATATTAAAAAATGTATTAAATGCAGTAAAAATAAAGTAAATAAAAACTTAAAAGAACCAATGATCATAACAGAAACGCCCACAAAAGCTTTTGATACGGTGCAAATCGATACAATTGGACCATTGCACGTGTCAATAAATGGAAATGAATATGCGGTTACCATAGTGTGTGATTTGACAAAGTATTTGATGGCAATTCCAATTGCGAGTAAACACGCGAAAATAGTAGCAAAAGCCATTTTTGAAAACTTTATTTTGGTATATGGTTGTATGAAAACCATCATAACTGATATGGGGACTGAATACAAAAACAACGTATTTGAGGAATTGTGTAAACTTTTAAAAATTGAACACAAAACTTCTACCCCATATCACCATCAAACTTTAGGCACCGTCGAGCGTAGCCACAGAACTTTTAATGAATACATTCGTTCTTACATATCCATTGACAAAAATGATTGGGATGAATATTTGAAATATTTTGCGTATTGTTACAATACAACACCATCTACGGTTCATGGCTATTGTCCATTTGAACTGGTTTTTGGAAAAATACCCCTGACTTACGATTTTTTACAAGAAAATATTATTAGCCCGGTTTATAATTACGAGGCTTATGATAAAGAAATTAAATTCAGGTTGCAAATCGCGCAACAAAGAGCTAACCAATTAGTAAAAGAAGCTAAAGAAAAACAAAAAATTTATTATGATAAAAATCTTCATCTTAAAGAAATTAGTATAGGAGATTTAGTCTTAGTTAAAAACGAAGCAGGTCATAAATTAGATAATAAGTATAAAGGGCCCTACAAAGTAATAAAGATTGATCAAAATAATAACTTTACTTTAATTCCATATGATTTAGAACAAATAAACTCAAATAACCAATTAAGCGATAAGAGCATCATAATTCATAAAAATAGGCTTAAGTTGTTTGAATAAATTCATTTTTTTTAATTCTTAACTTTTACTAATTTTTCATTTAAAATTTTACGAGCATAAGCAAATAGTTGTATACAAAATATGTTTAAGTTTCATCATAAACAAAAACCAAGCACTCATTTGAAAAAAAAATTCAACAGAAAAACCTGAATACAAAATAGAAAAATGTATCATATGAAAATTTTTAAAATTTTTAAAATAATAATAAACAAAACTGAAACATTGTAAAACCAACACAGAACATAAAAAATTTTGTAAACAAATATCAAACAATAAAAATTTTAAAGTATCAAATGAAAACTCATAATTTAATTGTAGATATGTATAAGAAAAAAAAAAACCACTTAAGTATATCACAGTAATAAAATCGTTCATATGTATGTATTCACGATTTTTTTTTGGAAAGGAGGTGTAGTATATCAGAGCATGTCATTTTAACAACGATGCACACGCCGAGTTCTAAGGCATGGAATGTAAACATTCTGCAGCGTCAACGTATTTCTAATTACGTTCAGTTTCTCACGCTAACTACAAGAACAGCACAAGCTATGGAGTGACGTCGGTTTGCATGCGCTAGCCACATATGTGTGGATGTGAGCGACTGCATTATTGGCGACTCCACGCTTGGTACATGTATGTATGTATATGACTGCATTGCTAGCAGCATAACATGTAGATATGTTTGTGTGCACGTTGGTGACTGCACTGAGATATACTCGGACCTATGCAGAAATGAATATGTGTACATATGTGCATGGAGTTAGGCTTAGCTTGTAAGAATTAAAGTAAATATGTATTGTAGTAAATAAGTAGTACATAAGAGGTGTAAGCTATAAATAAGAAGCTGATTTTGAAATAAAGGATTCATATTGGCAGACGGCACTCGAAAGGGTGCCTTTCCCAAATTTTCTGTAGTTTTTATTTAATTCTTTTAGACCATACCATTACCATACCATTACCATACCATTACCATACCATTACCATACCATTACCATACCATTACCATACCATTACCATACCATTACCATACCATTACCATACCATTACCATACCATTACCATACCATTACCATACCATTACCATACCATTACCATACCATTACCATACCATTACCATACCATTACCATACCATTACCATACCATTACCATACCATTACCATACCATTACCATACCATTACCATACCATTACCATACCATTACCATACCATTACCATACCATTACCATACCATTACCATACCATTACCATACCATTACCATACCATTACCATACCATTACCATACCATTACCATACCATTACCATACCATTACCATACCATTACCATACCATTACCATACCATTACCATACCATTACCATACCATTACCATACCATTACCATACCATTACCATACCATTACCATACCATTACCATACCATTACCATACCATTACCATACCATTACCATACCATTACCATACCATTACCATACCATTACCATACCATTACCATACCATTACCATACCATTACCATACCATTACCATACCATTACCATACCATTACCATACCATTACCATACCATTACCATACCATTACCATACCATTACCATACCATTACCATACCATTACCATACCATTACCATACCATTACCATACCATTACCATACCATTACCATACCATTACCATACCATTACCATACCATTACCATACCATTACCATACCATTACCATACCATTACCATACCATTACCATACCATTACCATACCATTACCATACCATTACCATACCATTACCATACCATTACCATACCATTACCATACCATTACCATACCATTACCATACCATTACCATACCATTACCATACCATTACCATACCATTACCATACCATTACCATACCATTACCATACCATTACCATACCATTACCATACCATTACCATACCATTACCATACCATTACCATACCATTACCATACCATTACCATACCATTACCATACCATTACCATACCATTACCATACCATTACCATACCATTACCATACCATTACCATACCATTACCATACCATTACCATACCATTACCATACCATTACCATACCATTACCATACCATTACCATACCATTACCATACCATTACCATACCATTACCATACCATTACCATACCATTACCATACCATTACCATACCATTACCATACCATTACCATACCATTACCATACCATTACCATACCATTACCATACCATTACCATACCATTACCATACCATTACCATACCATTACCATACCATTACCATACCATTACCATACCATTACCATACCATTACCATACCATTACCATACCATTACCATACCATTACCATACCATTACCATACCATTACCATACCATTACCATACCATTACCATACCATTACCATACCATTACCATACCATTACCATACCATTACCATACCATTACCATACCATTACCATACCATTACCATACCATTACCATACCATTACCATACCATTACCATACCATTACCATACCATTACCATACCATTACCATACCATTACCATACCATTACCATACCATTACCATACCATTACCATACCATTACCATACCATTACCATACCATTACCATACCATTACCATACCATTACCATACCATTACCATACCATTACCATACCATTACCATACCATTACCATACCATTACCATACCATTACCATACCATTACCATACCATTACCATACCATTACCATACCATTACCATACCATTACCATACCATTACCATACCATTACCATACCATTACCATACCATTACCATACCATTACCATACCATTACCATACCATTACCATACCATTACCATACCATTACCATACCATTACCATACCATTACCATACCATTACCATACCATTACCATACCATTACCATACCATTACCATACCATTACCATACCATTACCATACCATTACCATACCATTACCATACCATTACCATACCATTACCATACCATTACCATACCATTACCATACCATTACCATACCATTACCATACCATTACCATACCATTACCATACCATTACCATACCATTACCATACCATTACCATACCATTACCATACCATTACCATACCATTACCATACCATTACCATACCATTACCATACCATTACCATACCATTACCATACCATTACCATACCATTACCATACCATTACCATACCATTACCATACCATTACCATACCATTACCATACCATTACCATACCATTACCATACCATTACCATACCATTACCATACCATTACCATACCATTACCATACCATTACCATACCATTACCATACCATTACCATACCATTACCATACCATTACCATACCATTACCATACCATTACCATACCATTACCATACCATTACCATACCATTACCATACCATTACCATACCATTACCATACCATTACCATACCATTACCATACCATTACCATACCATTACCATACCATTACCATACCATTACCATACCATTACCATACCATTACCATACCATTACCATACCATTACCATACCATTACCATACCATTACCATACCATTACCATACCATTACCATACCATTACCATACCATTACCATACCATTACCATACCATTACCATACCATTACCATACCATTACCATACCATTACCATACCATTACCATACCATTACCATACCATTACCATACCATTACCATACCATTACCATACCATTACCATACCATTACCATACCATTACCATACCATTACCATACCATTACCATACCATTACCATACCATTACCATACCATTACCATACCATTACCATACCATTACCATACCATTACCATACCATTACCATACCATTACCATACCATTTACCATACCATTACCATACCATTACCATACCATTACCATATACCATTACCATACCATTACCATACCATTACCATACCATTACCATACCATTACCATACCATTATACCATACCATTACCATACCATTACCATACCATTACCATACCATTACCATACCATTACCATACCATTACCATACCATTACCATACCATTACCATACCATTACCATACCATTACCATACCATTACCATACCATTACCATACCATTACCATACCATTACATACCATTACCATACCATTACCATACCATTACCATACCATTACCATACCATTACCATACCATTACCATACCATTACCATACCATTACCATACCATTACCATACCATTACCATACCATTACCATACCATTACCATACCATTACCATACCATTACCATACCATTACCATACCATTACCATACCATTACCATACCATTACCATACCATTACCATACCATTACCATACCATTACCATACCATTACCATACCATTACCATACCATTACCATACCATTACCATACCATTACCATACCATTACCATACCATTACCATACCATTACCATACCATTACCATACCATTACCATACCATTACCATACCATTACCATACCATTACCATACCATTACCATACCATTACCATACCATTACCATACCATTACCATACCATTACCATACCATTACCATACCATTACCATACCATTACCATACCATTACCATACCATTACCATACCATTACCATACCATTACCATACCATTACCATACCATTACCATACCATTACCATACCATTACCATACCATTACCATACCATTACCATACCATTACCATACCATTACCATACCATTACCATACCATTACCATACCATTACCATACCATTACCATACCATTACCATACCATTACCATACCATTACCATACCATTACCATACCATTACCATACCATTACCATACCATTACCATACCATTACCATACCATTACCATACCATTACCATACCATTACCATACCATTACCATACCATTACCATACCATTACCATACCATTACCATACCATTACCATACCATTACCATACCATTACCATACCATTACCATACCATTACCATACCATTACCATACCATTACCATACCATTACCATACCATTACCATACCATTACCATACCATTACCATACCATTACCATACCATTACCATACCATTACCATACCATTACCATACCATTACCATACCATTACCATACCATTACCATACCATTACCATACCATTACCATACCATTACCATACCATTACCATACCATTACCATACCATTACCATACCATTACCATACCATTACCATACCATTACCATACCATTACCATACCATTACCATACCATTACCATACCATTACCATACCATTACCATACCATTACCATACCATTACCATACCATTACCATACCATTACCATACCATTACCATACCATTACCATACCATTACCATACCATTACCATACCATTACCATACCATTACCATACCATTACCATACCATTACCATACCATTACCATACCATTACCATACCATTACCATACCATTACCATACCATTACCATACCATTACCATACCATTACCATACCATTACCATACCATTACCATACCATTACCATACCATTACCATACCATTACCATACCATTACCATACCATTCCCATACCATTACCATACCATTACCATACCATTACCATACCATTACCATACCATTACCATACCATTACCATACCATTACCATACCATTACCATACCATTACCATACCATTACCATACCATTACCATACCATTATACAATAGCTAAACGAGTTTACAGTGAGGTTCCATAGAAGCGGGGAGAGAACACCACCCTGAGGCGTTCCCCTTGTGACATAGCGTGATATATCAACCGAATCCAGTGATGAAACTAATTTCCTTCCCTTTAGTAGTTGATCAATTAGCCCAGTAAGAGATATGCTTATGCCCAGATTAGTAAGAGCGGTGTTAATAGTCTCCGGACTTATATTGTTAAAAGCCCCTTCAATGTCAAGGAAGACCACAAAACAGTAATCCTTTTCACCCAACGATTTTTCAATGATAGAGACTAGGCTGTGAAGCGCAGTTTCCGTTGATTTTCCTTTGGTGTATGCACGCTGATCGCTAGAGCTAAGATTCCCATCAATAGTTGTATAGAGGTGGTCGTTGATTATCCTCTCGAGGGCTTTGAGTTCAAAGGACGCCTTCCCCGCCTTAGGAATAAACACTACAGTGGCGCTTCTCCATGAGCATGGAATGTAGCTAAGAGCCAGGCAGGCTCTATAAAGAAATACCAGCCATTTAGCTGATATCTCCAGCGTGTTTATGAGTTGAGCGGGAATAATCCCGTCTGGCCCGGCACGGTTCAAAGCTTTTACTGCCAGGTTTGTTGCAGGTGCTAGTGGTGCATTATGCAGATTCCACGGAAAATGTGTATTCAAGAGCAGCTCAAGTTTCCCCTTCCGTGCTGGTCCAGGATCCATCAGGTTTTTACAAATAGCTGATGGCTGTTTGACTTTTCGAGAGGACCCGTCTGAGTCTCGCTGTGTCATCGACCTTTTCGACACCAGTGCAGTAATTTCTCCACGAGGTTCTCTTCGCCTTCCTCAGAGCTTTTTTGTAGGCACTTAGCTTAACTTTATATTCGAGCCATTGAGGCTCAGTACCTGTTTCCTGCAGGATTTGCGGAGCGAGTCCCGAACGTACGACCACCAATGTGGAAAAATTGTTTTTCTAAATAATTTTTGATGTTACTTTTGCCGGGCATCGAACCGCCACGACTTGGTGTAGAAGGCCGAACACTTAACCGCTACACCACGGCGGCCGCCCAAGTGACCGCCTAGTCAGTGTTGGCAAATATTCCTCTACTCACCTTTTCCAAAATCTGTCTCGCTTCTGCCTAACTATTTGCCACTGCTTACGTAAAGAACAATACTTCTGCGGCGGTTCCATGCAACTTGAGGTTTGCGCTGTATTCGCATTACCCAACAAAAAGTGGTTGGGTGTTTAAAGCTCCTCTTGATCCGGATCGACAGGTAAATGTGTTAGTGGCCGAGAGTTCACTACATTCTTAGCCTCTATCAACAAGCTTTGAAACGCGTGCTCCCTAGGGGATATCTCTTTCAGTGTATGTCGCAGTACCTTTTTAACGCATTTCACCATGCGTTCCCAAACACCACCCGCCGATGGATTTTCTGGGCAGTTGAATACCCACTCAACGCCTCTATTTGCTAGCTCGCTCTGCAGCTCGTGGCAATCGAATACAGCTTCGAAACGCTTTATCTCTCCGTCCACACCAACAAAGTTTTTTCCATTGTCTAATTCGTTTTGGGACACCCCTTTTATTCATAAATTTGCGGAGGGCAAGGATACATGCATCCGTGGAGAGATCGTGTGCAATCTCAAGATGGACAGCTCTTATTGTAAGACACGTTAACAAGGCTACCTATCTCTTTTCCGTGCGCCTACCAATTGTAACGCTTACGGGTCCAAAATAGTCTACACCGGTGTACGTGATGGTCGCACGTATGGAGTAACCCGATCTTCAGGGAGCTGTCCCATCTGCGGCATATGTGGCTATCCCTCTTTATTTTGCATGTGTTGCGACTATAAGTTGCGTTACGAAATGTTTCGGTGGTAGTATTATCGGGTACTTAGTATCATATGCCAACCAACTTGCCTCATGTAATCGGCCACTGACACGAAGGAGCCCACTAGCGTCGAGGAACGGCACAAGAGCGTACAGCGAACTGTTACTTGGCACGGTGCGCCCTTTCTTTAGCAGTTATATTTCGTCAGCATACATTTCGCCTTGAATTTGGCGGCACAAACATCCCTCTGCTGCGTCGAGCTCGGAAGCTGTTATTCCATAACGCAGGCTACTACTGGCTTGTCTAACTATGGGCTTGCAATTGTTTATGAAACACAAGACCCAGGTGGCAACTCTTTTGAGTTTGGTGTATGCTGAAAACCTTTCAAATTCAATTATATTGTCTTGGTTCATTAAAAGAGCGAATTTTGGGCGCAGTTATTCCTGATCTTCAGTAGAGGTGCCGCTTGTACTATCCGTTGGCCACGTATTTTCCGGCTGATGTAGAAATGCCGGTCCGTATACCAATATGCTATTGCTGCAAAGGCATTCTCACTAGCGTCAACAAATATATGTAGTTGTAACGACTCTGGCTTTCCCTTGCTGAATAGTGACATGGGATTTGGCAATTGCATACGTTTATTATTTGTCCGCGAAAATGATTCCAAATAGCATTAATGTCCGGAGTAACTGGCCCGTCCCATCCCAGATCTCGTCTCCAAATCTCGCGCATCATTAGCTTAGCTGTTATTGTAAAGTGGCTAAGGAATCCCAGTGGATCGAAGATGGACATTATAACACTCAGTAGCAACCGTTTCGTTGGCGTAACATCGCCACTAACAACGTATGCGCAGTTTCTGTGAAATTCCGGCCGAATTCATTTCATTGAGTCCAATTAGAGAATTCCATTTGAATACAAGTTGAGAACTATCCCTTTCTTAACTTGAAAACAGCGTTTTGTCATGTATATTTATCGCGTAGCAAGAAATCCGGCTTTTTTGGTGGAACAGGAAGTGTGCGAACACTTTAAATTTAAATTGACAAGTTACTTACCCCAGTTTCTTTTTCCGACTTTTCGCTACGCGTGCCAAATTCCAATGATGAAAAATAGCGGAATCGTCTTTATACGTGCAGTTCAAGTTAACGGAATACAAAATAGCGAAACAAAAGGAGGAAAAAGAACTCGGGTGTACAAAAATAACAGAGATGCATTTGCGGTGAGATGAATAACAGAGATGCATTTGTGGTGAGATGACTGATGGATAGTGCGCCCACATACTTTTCAATCCATAACATCCCCACCCCCGTGAATCAGCCGGATTCACCATCAGCTATGTCGAGCTTTGGAAGCTTTGATGCAGGACGCTGAACTGACCCGGTGGATATCAGCACTTCCGCTCTCCGAACTTTACCATCTTTACCAGGGTAGGTCCGTTGTATCCTGCCACGCCGCCAATTCTTCCTAGGCTCATTGGGGTCACAGATTAAAACCAAGTCACCTTCCTTCAGGGGTTGCGTTGGCGAACACCACTTCGACCGCCTAGTCTACTACTCCTAATGGCGGCGATATACCAACAGGTTATCATAACCTCTAACGAGATTTTTAACCGAGCTTCTCTTTCCAACTTGTGGTGTGTTGCTTTTGAGTTTTTCCTACAAGTTGGCGGGATCTACAGTTTTTTGCCGATTCCGAACGGCACTTGCAAAGCAAATGAATTTTTTGCTGAGAAGCTTCTCATGGCAGAAATACACCCGGAGAGTTTGCCAAACTACTGCCGAGGGGCGACCCCGTTTAGAAAAATTGAGTTTTTTAATTTATTTTTGATGTTACTTTTGCCGGGCATCGAACCGCCACGACTTGGTGTAGAAGGCCGAACACTTAACCGCTACACCACGGCGGCCGCCCAAGTGACCGCCTAGTCAGTGTTGGCAAATATTCCTCTACTCACCTTTTCCAAAATCTGTCTCGCTTCTGCCTAACTATTTGCCACTGCTTACGTAAAGAACAATACTTCTGCGGCGGTTCCATGCAACTTGAGGTTTGCGCTGTATTCGCATTACCCAACAAAAAGTGGTTGGGTGTTAAAGGCTCCTCTTGATCCGGATCGACAGGTAAATGTGTTAGTGGCCGAGAGTTCAGTAGTACCTTTTTAACGCATTTCACAATGCGTTCCCAAGCACCACCCGCCGATGGATTTTCTGGGCAGTTGAATACCCACTCAACGCCTCTATTTGCTAGCTCGCTCTGCAGCTCGTGGCAATCGAATACATCTTCGAAACGCTTTAGCTCTCCGTCCACACCAACAAAGTTTTTTCCATTGTCTAATTCGTTTTGGGACACCCCTTTTATTCATAAATTTGTGGAGGGCAAGGATATATGCTTCCGTGGAGAGATCATGTGCAATCTCAAGATGGACAGCTCTTATTGTAAGACACGTGAACAAGGCTACCCATCTCTTTTCCGTGCGCCTACCAATTGTAACGCTTACGGGTCCAAAATAGTCTACACCGGTGTACGTGATGGTCGCACGTATTGAGTAACCCGATCTTCAGGGAGCTGTCCCATCTGCGGCATATGTGGCTATCCCTCTTTTTTTTGCATGTGTTGCGACTATAAGTTGCGTTGCGAAATGTTTCAGTGGTAGTATTATCGGGTACTTAGTATCATATGCCAACCAACTTGCCTCATGTAATCGGCCACTGACACGAAGGAGCCCACTAGCATCGAGGAACGGCACAAGAGCGTACAGCGAACTGTTACTTGGCACGGTGCGCCCTTTCTTCAGCAGGTATATTTCGTCAGCATACACTTCGCCTTGAATTTGGCGGCACAAACAGCCCTCTGCTGCGTCGAGCTCGGAAGCTGTTATTCCATAACGCAGGCTACTACTGGCTTGTCTAACTCGTTGTCTTTGGCCATTCGTCGTTCGATACCCACAAGACGTCTCAATGCCATGCTGTAACTCTCTGGTACCTCAACCTTCTCATGCTTCCATAACAATCCGGTTTGAAACCGACCGTTCAGCTTTACAGTGGTTTCCTCGAGGATCCGTTTGGCTCGTTCGTCATCTAAGCTTTAATGTGGTGGCGCATCTCTCACTCCAAACGACTCAACGCTAAAGTATTCTTTTATCAAATTATGCATCCGACTATCTGATGACATGCAGACAAGTTTCTTTCCCTGAAGGCGGATTAGTCGAGGGTCCAAATATGACGCATCCTAGATCTGTAAAGGCCGCGTAGGGTCCGCTATGGCCAGTTGCGGTCGCTTCAATAGGCAGTCCAAGAGGACAGTGGTCTAGTCCAATCAAAATTTTAGGGGCATTTTACCTTGATACCGCGTTACGGATATCACGTTTACTGAGGCTTTGCATGGGTATGTTTAAATTGGATACACCGTAGACATTCTGAAGTATATGACACTTCTTCATCCATGGACCACTAAAAAACACATTAACTACCGCTACTGGCTCATTTACTGCGTTTCCTCCAAAGCATTGAATCTCAACTTGACGTTCTTCAGCACTCAATCCAAGCTCATTTACCAAAGAGTCATCCATCATCGAAATGGATGACCCTCCATCAAGGAGAGCATATGTGTTGACCCCTTGTTTGGTCCATACAAACAGCGCGAGCTTAACAATTTAAGACAGAATTGCCAGGTTGGCTGGCGGCTAGTGGTTCAGGACTGACTAACCTCCCTCTCATGTTGTTGTTCTTGTTCATGTAATAGACGGTGGTGGAACTTCGAGCAACCTTCCACTGAGTAGAGTGACCGGGCCAGAGACAACAAAGTCGAAATTGTTTGACCAATTTCCATCGCTCCGATACAGTAGTTTCGAGTAGGCGGCTGCAATCATTGATTTTATGGTCACTTTGGCAAACAATGCATTTGAAGTTACGTGGTTCCCCGGCTGTATCCAATACTGCGTGACGTTTTGATTCTTTCATTTCACTTGACTGAATCATTTGAACGAAGCTCGCTACCTCAGTTAACCAGTCACTAAAGTGTACTATTGTAGGGAATGGCAGAATGGAAGCTGAATGACGAGCCCAATCCAGACGTTTATTGAGAGGTAGCTTGGCCACCAGCTCATCCAATAAGATGGGATTGGCTAAATGCTTCTCTTCACCTATAGACTGTAAGAAAACTGAAAGGTTTTTTGTTGTGGTTGCGAACGAAACCAATTTCCCAATGTTAGCATCTGTGATAGGCGGTACCTTACGTACAACTCTGAGTTGGCTCCGGATGAGCTGTTCAGGGCGGCCGAACCTAAAGCGCAGTTGCTCAATAATAAAATTTACATTGCTAGGGTGTATTAACAGAGACTTAACTACATCCCTAGCTTCTCCGTTAAGGCATTTATTTAGACGCTGATTGTTTTCAAAGTTTGTATAGTTGTAGACTAATGTCGACTCTGTAAACGCTGCATAAGAAATTGGCCAGTCCTCTGCTTCACCTGAAAACGATGGCAAATCTAGCAACTTTCTAGGCGGTGGCATACCGTTTACTGGTGAGCGATAGCCAGGAGGGACTGATACATAATTGTGTGCTAAAGCGGGCGACTGAGATGATTGACAATACCACCACGGGGAGCTCGACGAAGCGGCAGTTGGTACCTCTTGCGGCGCGCCACTAGGCTCTCCTTTTAGTGCGGGTAGTGTACCATTAGGATTTGCGATGCTAGTACGCTGAGAGGCTGTTACATAGTTGGGTGGTAGCCCGTTTGAAGATAAATTTTAACTGGCTTGAACCGCATGCCGGTTGAGATAAGCTGCTGAATTTGCTAAACATAGCTGTCCATTTGGTGCTAATGATGCATGAATCGATACTGGCTGCCCGACGTTATTACTGTGAGATCCTGCGGTTCCCCTGCCCACTACAAAACTATTGACCGTCGGTATGGATTCATTTCGAATATAAGTGGTCCCCTGTGTTACCATCGTCGCGACATTCTGTTGCTGCGTAAATGCGTTAAAACTAACTCACGTTCAGTTTCTGCAATTTTGGTTTCCGCTCGCCGGAGTTGCAGCTATAATCTAGAAATGTGTTGTTGCATAGCTAAAAGAATATTGATTTGTGAAGCGTCAAATATAGGAGTGCTATCGGCTGCAGCGGTGATACCACCATTACGCACAGTGGAAGCATAAGCAGAGGCGTTGGCAATAGCGCTGGCGGCTGGGGCAGCGCTTACATTGGAAGCAGGAGTGGATATGTTGACGTTGGCAGAGGAGACAGCGTTTCCATTTGCCGAGCGGACTTCATTGACGTTGATTGCAGAATCAGCATTGCTACTGGCGAAGGTGGCGGCGTTGACGTTGGCAGAGGAGACGGCGTTTTGACTTCCCGAGCGGACGGCGGCTGTGTTGGCGTTGGAAGCAGCGTTGCTACTGGTGAAGACGGCTGCGTTGACGTTGGCAGAGGAGACGGCGTTTCCATTTGCCTAGCGGGCAGTGTTGACATTGGTTGTAGAAGCAGCGCTGTCTCTGGCGAAGGCGGAGCCGGCGTAAGGTGGGGAGCCCAAGTTGGGTACGTCGACTATGACCGGGTTCGAAATATCCGGACCAACACTGACATAGGCATTGTTAAAAATAGTGGAAAATTCGCTTACCTGGCAAGGATCTAATACACTGGTGTTCAAGGTTAATGTACTTGTTGCTGGCATGGCGCCCGTAAATATATTCGTTGGTACAGCACTATATAGTAGCGCGCTTGTGAGAGCTGTAGTTGACGGCATGGTCTTTACGGCAGAAGATGGCGGTGTGCTGGATGGCTGAATGTTTGACATGGTATAAGTTGTATTCGTTGGCGGGTTACATGACACATTTGGAAATATATGACTTGACACAACTTGTAGAGCGCTATGTGATGGCGCGGTTGACGATATACTTGTGTCACACTTAGCGGTGTAGATGTGCCTTAGCCTATAGTTGTTGAACTCTCATTTTGTTGCCTTCCTGCTGAAGGCGCTGATTTCGGCGCACCGGTGACCGCTGCACAGACATATGAGGAACAAATAACGTTTATTACACGCAGAATGGGAAATAAAAATATCGCGTAGCAAGAAATCCGGCTTTTTTGGTGGAACAGGAAGTGTACGAACACTTGCAAGTTTATTTCTTCATATAAAATACAAATTAGCACATACATAAATTTAAATTGACAAGTTACTTACCCCAGTTTCTTTTTCTGTCTTTTCGCTACGCGTGCTAAATTCCAATGATGAAAAATAGCGGAATCATCTTTATACCTGAGGTTCAAATTAACGGAATACAAAATAACGAAACAAAGGGAGGAAAAAGAACTGGAGTGTACAAAAATAACAGAGATGCATTTGTGGTAAGATGAATAACAGAGATGCATTTGTGGTGAGATGACTGATGGATAGTGCGCCCACATATTTTTCAATCCATAACAACATTTAAAAAAATTACGTTTTTGTTGAGAACGCTATCATTCCCAAGCGGTTTTTGTGTTGAGAAACAACGATTGATGTTTGAGAAAACACTTAGATCTCAACTTGAGAACTAACGTAACCCAAGCCTAAATGTTTGTTGGGACGGCTCAGATGTGATGAAACACTCTATTGGAATAGGGCAACTGTCGGGAGAGGTAGCTGAAGCCAATAAGAAAAATATCAAAAGCTTTCGGCGATGCCACACCAGAAAAATGACTCGAAAACTCACAAACGAAGATTTGATCCATACATTTCAAACATGCGGCAGTTACATTGGCTAATACTTCCGCGTTAACTAAAGAAATTAAAAACTTATTACAACCCTCATAAAAGGCAGAACTTTCTCTGATAAATAAAGCTAATTTAACAAGAAATATCCATAAATTAATATTGTTTTATTCGGGCTATAGACTCTATAAAAGTACAAGCCTTTGAAGTATCAGTCTAAATCTACATCACGCTAGCAAGTAGGAGCTGTGCGAATGAATTGTAGGTTCAAACGTTTCTCCGCGCTGGCTCGAATGAGCTTGAAGCCCTTAGTTCCTTATCGGCAAATCCTCGAGCTGTTGACCCAGGGTTCTTGGATGAGGACCTCATCCACGTCGCCTTTAAAAAGACGACTGCTTAAAGCAGCCGAGGCTACTTTAGATTTGTGCAGATTAATCTAAGCACCATCAACATGAGAGCGCACAGACTTCCCTGCCGTCCCCATCCCGGAGACTGTCTCTCAACGACGAGTTGCTCAGATTAGTTGTCCGACTTGGCGTAGCGGTAGTCCTGAAGCATCAGAGATAAAGCGCTCAGGATTTGCTGCTACTACCGTAACGTCGTGGTAGATATCCAACAAGTGATCTCAAAAAGTGATGGCAGCAATCGCGCTCTTGGCCGCAACCCGGTGGTAGCAGCGCCTAAAGATTTGGTATTTGGAGGCGTCACTACGCTCATCGAGTAGCCGAAAAAACTAAACTATGATCAATAGATATTCACATAGTGAACTCAAAAAGGGATGACAGCAATCGCGCAGTTGGCCGCAACCCATTGGCAGCAGCGGCCAACGAGGTGGTATGTGCGATTGCTGCCAGCACTTTTTGAGTTCACCGGGTGGATATCTATAGTTCACAGTTTAGTTTGTTCAGCTACTCCAAGAGCGTAGTGACGCCTCCAAATGCCACCTCTTTGGGCGTTGCTGCCACCGGGATGCGGCCAATTGCCCGATTGCTGCCACCACTTTTTGAGTTCACTGGGTGAATATCTATAGTCCACAGTTTAGTTTGTTCAGCTACTCCAAGAGCGTAGTGAAGCCTCCAAATGCCACCTCTTTGGGCGCTGCTGCCATCGTGTTGCGGCCAACTGCGGGATTGCTGCCATCACTTTTTGAGTTCACTGGGTGGATATCTAGAGATCACAGTTTAGTTTGTTCGGATACTTGATGAGCGTAGTGACGCCTCCAAATACCATCTCCTTGGGCGTTGTTGCTACCGCATTGCAGCAATCGCGCTCTTGGCCGCAACCCGGTGGTAGCAGCGCCCAAAGATTTGGTATTTGGAGGCGTCACTACGCTCATCGAGAAGCCGAAAAAACTAAACTATGATCTATAGATATCCACACAGTGAACTCAAAAAGTGATGGCAGCAATCGCGCAGTTGGCCGCAACACGTTGGCAGCAGCGCCCAAAGAGGTGGTATGTGGAGGCGTCACTCAATTAGAGGCGTCACTACGCTCATCGAGTAGCCGAAAAAACTAAGCTATGATCTATAGATATCCACACAGTGAGCTCAAAAAGGGATGACAGCAATCGCGCAGTTGGCCGCAACCCATTGGCAGCAGCGGCCAAGGAGTTAGTATGTGGAGGCGTCACTACGCTCATCGAGTAGCCGAAAAAACTAAACTATGATCTATAGATATCCACACAGTGAACTCAAAAAGTGATGGCAGCAATCGCGCAGTTGGCCGCAACCCGTTGGCAGCAGCGCCCAAAGAGGTGGTATGTGGAGGCGTCACTTCGCTCATCGAGTAGCCGAACAAACTGAACTATGATCTATACATATTCACCCAGTGAACTCAAAAAGTGATGGCAGCAGTCGCGCAGTTGGCCGCAAACCGGTGGCAGCAGTGCCCAAAGATGTGGTATTTGGAGGCGTCACTGCGCTCATCGAGTAGCCGAACAAACTAAACTGTGATCTATAGATATCCACCCAGTGAACTCAAAAATTGCTGGCAGCAATAGCGCAGTTGGCCGAAACCCGGTAGCAGCAACGTTCAAAAAGGGGGAAAATATCACCTCCTGGAGTGTTGCTGCCACCGGGTTGCGGTCAACTGCGCGATTGCTGCCATCACTTTTTGAGTTCACTGGGTGGATATCTATAGATCACAGCTTGGTTTGTTCGGGTACTCGATGAGCGTAGTGACGCCTCCAAACACCACCTCTTTGGGCGCTGCTTCACCCGGGTTGCGGCCAACTGCTCGATTGCTGCCATCACTTTTTGAGTTCACTGGGTGGCTATCTATAGATCAGAGTTTAGATAGCCATCCATCTATAGTTCACAGTTTAGTTTGGTCGGCTAATCGTTGAGCGTCGTGACGCCTCCAAATACCACCTCTTTGGGCGCTGCTGCTACCGGGTTGCGGCCGACTGCGCGATTGCTGCCATCACTTTTTGAGATCACTGGGCGGATATCTTTAGTTCACAGTTTAGTTTGTTCAGCTACTCCAAGAGCGTAGTGACGCCTCCAAATGCCACCTCTTTGGGCGTTGCTGCCACGGGGTTGCGGTCACCTGCGCGATTGCTGCCATCACTTTTTGAGTTCACTGGATGGCTATCTATAGTTCACAGTTTAGGTTGGTCGGCTACTCGATGAGCGTCGTGACGCCTCCAAACACCACCTCTTTGGGCGCTGCTTCCACCGGGTTGCTGTCAACTGCGCGATTGCTGCCATCACTTTTTGAGTTCACTGGATGGCTATCTATAGTTCACAGTTTAGGTTGGTCGGCTACTCGATGAGCGTCGTGACGCCTCCAAACACCACCTCTTTGGGCGCTGCTGCCATCATGTTGCGGCCAACTGCGGGATTGCTGCCATCACTTTTTGAGATCACTGGGCGGATATATATTTTTCACAATTTAGATTGTTCGGCTACTCGATGAGCGTAGTAACGCCTCCAAATACCATCTCTTTGGGCGCTGCTGCCACCGGGTTGCGGCCAACTGCGCGATTGCTGCCATCACTTTTTGAGATCACTGGGCGGATATCTATGTTTCACAGTTTAGATTGTTCGGCTACTCGATGAGCGTCGTGAAGCCTCCAAATACCACCTCTTTGGGCGTTGCTGCCACCGGGTTGCGGCCAACTGCGCGATTAGGTTAGGTAGGTTAGGTTCAAGTGGCTGCCGCAGAGGCATACTTAGGCCCGTTGTGATACCACCAACACAAGGAAAGTCAGTCCCGGGACCCAGCCAAATGGAAAATCCCTGAGTTGTTGGGATTTTCCACATAGCAGAATCCCGGGACTGACACTCCTAAACCGACACCGTTACTCCTCCTCGAACCACTTAGATGACTTTATGAAGGCCATCAAGTCCTTTATGTCCAGTTCCGCGATCTGGCTTAGGCTATCCAGGAACGGAACTCCCAAAAAGCGCGTTCTCGCGCCGCTTAAAGCCGGACAGTTGCAGATGAGGTGTTCCACTGTTTCCTCCTCATCATCATCTCTGTAACACCTGCAGCATCGTCGGTAGGGCACACTTATCCTTTCTGCATGCCTACCATTGAGGCAGTGACCGGTTAATACCCCTATCAATATGCAGATTTCCTTCCTAGTTAGGGCATAAATGCGTCTAGACCTTTTGAGATCCCATTTTGGCCAGGTTTGTTTCAATGTCCGACACCCTGGGGATTGCAGCCATCTTTCGTTGGCTTGACGGAGTGTGTGCTCCTTCAGCATTAGTTTGCATGTGGCAAACGGCATACCTAAGCGCTCTTTTTCCTGAAGAACCTGCTTGGTCGTGCCCTGCCTGGCAAGCTCGTCTGCCTTATAGTTTCCCTCAATGTCCCGGGACCCATATGAGGTTTACGCGGTTCTGTTGGGACATCTCCTGAAGAGATCGACGACAGCTGAGCGTCAGTTCAGAGTTGAACGTGTATGAGCCAAGGGATTTCATGGCCGCTTGGCTATCGCTGAAAATAGCGATATCTTCTCCGATAACACGTTTGCTTAACCAGGCCGCGGCGCTAGGATTGCCGAGACTTCCGCATGGAAGACGCTACAATGATCAGGTAACCTGAAGGAGAGCTCAAGGTCCAAATCCCTTGAATAAACCCCTCCTCCAACTCTGCCGTCCAACTTGGAGCCGTCGGTGTATATGGAAGTGCCACTATTTGTTTCGGGACACCAATCCGTCCTCTCCCAGTCTTCTCTGCTGGGAATGTTTATTTTGAAACAGCTATCACCGACTGTGGTGGTCGCACAACGATCTGTGCTTAGAGGGAGAAAGCTGTAAGATTCCAGAATACTGGAGTGTCCAATAGTACCCGCACCCCAACTGGAGGTTTCTCTTAGGCGCAGAGCTGATGCCGCTGCTGCCCTAAACCCTTCCAGATCAAGTGGCAAAATGCCCAAAGGCAAAGGAGGGAAAATATCACTTCCTGGAGTGTTGCTGCCACCGGGTTGCGGTCAACTGCGCGATTGCTGCCATCACTTTTTGAGTTCACTGGGTGGATATCTATAGATCACAGCTTGGTTTGTTCGGGTACTCGATGAGCGTAGTGACGCCTCCAAACACCACCTCTTTGGGCGCTGCTTCACCCGGGTTGCGGCCAACTGCTCGATTGCTGCCATCACTTTTTGAGTTCACTGGGTGGCTATCTATAGATCACAGTTTAAATAGCCATCCATCTATAGTTCACAGTTTAGTTTGGTCGGCTAATCGTTGAGCGTCGTGACGCCTCCAAATACCACCTCTTTGGGCGCTGCTGCCACCGGGTTGCGGCCGACTGCGCGATTGCTGCCATCACTTTTTGAGATCACTGGGCGGATATCTATAGTTCACAGTTTAGTTTGTTCAGCTACTCCAAGAGCGTAGTGACGCCTCCAAATGCCACCTCTTTGGGCGTTGCTGCCACCGGGTTGCGGTCAACTGCGCGATTGCTGATATCACTTTTTGAGTTCACTGGGTGGCTATCTATAGTTCACAGTTTAGGTTGGTCGGCTACTCGATGAGCGTCGTGACGCCTCCAAACACCACCTCTTTGGGCGCTGCTTCCACCGGGTTGCGGTCAACTGCGCATTTGCTGCCATCACTTTTTGAGTTCACTGGATGGCTATCTATAGTTCACAGTTTAGGTTGGTTGGCTACTCGATGAGCGTCGTGACGCCTCCAAACACCACCTCTTTGGGCGCTGCTGCCATCATGTTGCGGCCAACTGCGGGATTGCTGCCAT
Organism: Campiglossa producta; assembly: GCA_964058755.1. Lineage (NCBI taxonomy): Eukaryota > Metazoa > Arthropoda > Insecta > Diptera > Tephritidae > Campiglossa > Campiglossa producta. Next base: position 81,414,112 of record CAXKVI010000003.1, on the reverse strand, counting down.
CACTTTTTGAGATCACTGGGCGGATATCTATTTTTCACAATTTAGATTGTTCGGCTACTGGATGAGCGTAGTAACGCCTCCAAATACCACCTCTTTGGGCGCTGCTGCCACCGGGTTGCGGCCAACTGCGCGATTGCTGCCATCACTTTTTGAGATCACTGGGCGGATATCTATGTTTCACAGTTTAGATTGTTCGGCTACTCGATAAGCGTCGTGAAGCCTCCAAATACCACCTCTTTGGGCGTTGCTGCCACCGGGTTGCGGCCAACTGCGCGATTAGGTTAGGTAGGTTAGGTTCAAGTGGCTGCCGCAGAGGCATACTTAGGCCAGTTTTCAAAGGCCCGTTGTGATACCACCAACACAAGGAAAGTCAGTCCCGGGACCCAGCCAAATGGAAAATCCCTGAGTTGTTGGGATTTTCCACATAGCAGAATCCCGGGACTGATACTCCTAAACCGACACCGTTACTCCTCCTCGAACCACTTAGATGACTTTATGAAGGCCATCAAGTCCTTTATGTCCAGTTCCGCGATCTGGCTTAGGCTATCCAGGAACGGAACTCCCAAAACGCGCGTTCTCGCGCCGCTTAAAGCCGGACAGTTGCAGATGAGGTGTTCCACTGTTTCCTCCTCATCATCATCTTTGCAATACCTGCAGCATCGTCGGTAGGGCACACTTATCCTTTCTGCATGCCTACCATTGAGGCAGTGACCGGTTAATACCCCTATCAATATGCAGATTTCCCTCCTAGTTAGGGCATAAATGCGTCTAGACCTTTTGAGATCCCATTTTGGCCAGGTTTGTTTCGATGTCCGACACCCTGGGGATTGCAGCCATCTTTCGTTGGCTTGACGGAGTGTGTGCTCCTTCAGCATTAGTTTGCATGTGGCAAACGACATACCTAAGCGCTCTTTATCCTGAAGAACCTGCTTGGTCGTGCCCTGCCTGGCAAGCTCGTCTGCCTTATAGTTTCCCTCAATGTCCCGGGACCCATATGAGGTTTACGCGGTTCTGTTGGGCCATCTCCTGAAGAGATCGACGACAGCTGAGCGTCAGTTCAGAGTTGAACGTGTATGAGCCAAGGGATTTCATGGCCGCTTGGCTATCGCTGAAAATAGCGATATCTTCTCCGATAACACGTTTGCTTAACCAGGCCGCGGCGCTAGGATTGCCGAGACTTCCGCCTGGAAGACGCTACAATGATCAGGTAACCTGAAGGAGAGCTCAAGGTCCAAATCCCTTGAATAAACCCCTCCTCCAACTCTGCCGTCCAACTTCGAGCCGTCGGTGTATATGGAAGTGCCACTATTTGTTTCGGGACACCAATCCGTCCTCTCCCAGTCTTCTCTGCTGGGAATGTTTATTTTGAAACAGCTATCACCGACTGTGGTGGTCGCACAACGATCTGTGCTTAGAGGGAGAAAGCTGTAAGATTCCAGAATACTGGAGTGTCCAATAGTACCCGCACCCCAACTGGAGGTTTCTCTTAGGCGCAGAGCTGATGCCGCTGCTGCCCTAAACCCTTCCAGATCAAGTGGCAAAATGCCCAGAATGACCTGGAGGGCTTCGTTGGGCGTTGTCCTTAGCGCACCGCTTATACAGATCATATTGGATCTATGGACTTTCCGCAACAGATTGAGGTATGTTTTCTTGCTCAGCGCAGGCCACCATACGACGACTCCATATAGCATGATTGGATGAATGATGGCCGTGTAGATCCAACTGCATACTCTAGGGCTGAGCCCCCATTTTTTGCCAATGGCTCTTTTGCATGTGTAAAGAGCGATGCAAGCTTTCTTCTGGCACTGTTGAACATTCTCCTTCCAATTCAGTTTCCTGTCCAGAACTATGCCTAGCAACTTGGCCTTATCCGACATGACCAGGCGCGTGCCATCTAGTTCTGGTAGGCTTAGTGGCGGTATTTTGTACCGGTTGGTGAAGAGGACAAGTTCCACTTTCCCCGGGTTGATACTAAGTCCGCAGCGAGAGGACCACGTCGAAACTTCTCGGAGTGCTACTTGCAGCAGGTCACACAGAGTTTGTGGGAACTTGCCTCTGAATGCAATAGCTAAATCGTCTGCGTATGCCACTATCTTCCCGCCCCCCAGCTTGTGTCAAGAACACCACCCTGGGGTGTTCCCCTTGTGACATAGCGTGATAGCTCAACAGTACCAAGTGAAGAAGCTATTTTCCTCCCCCTTAAAAGTTGGTCAATTAAACAGTTAGAGGTCTATCTACGCCCAGATTAGTTAGAGCGGAGTTGATAGCCTCCGGGCTTATATTGTTGAAAGCCCCCTCAATGTCTAGGAAGGCCACGAGACAGTAGTCCTTTTCACACAGCGATTTCTCAATGACAGATACTAGGCTGTGCAGAGCGGTTTCTGTTGATTTACCCTTGGTGTATGCATGCTGATAGCTAGAGATTAGGTTGCTATCAATAGTCGTTGAGAGGTAGTCGCTTAGTATCCTCTCAAAGGTTTTGAGTACAAAGGACGAGAGACTGGTCGGTCTGTAGTCTTTTGGCTCGTAGTGGGATGCCTTCCCAGCCTTAGGGATAAACACTACCGTGGCGCTTCTCCAGAAGCCCGGAATGTGGTTGAGAGCCAGGCAGGCTGTGAAAAGAAATATCAGCCATTTAGCTGATGTCTCCAACGTGTTTATAAGTTGCGCGGGGATAATCCCGTCCGGCCCGGCAGCCTTATACGGTTCAAAGCTCTTAACTGCCCACCTTACCCTTTCCTCAGTGATGAGTTTCTTTACTGCCAGGTTTGTTGCAGGTACTAGTGGTGCGTCATGAAGATTCCCCGGAAAATGTGTATTCAAGAGCAGCTCAAGGGTTTCCTCTTCCGTGCTGGTCCAGGATCCGTCAGTTTTTCGCTAATAGCTGATGGCTGTTTGGCTTTTCGAGAGGACTCGTCTAAGTCTCGCTGTGTCGTCGACCTTTTCGACGCCAGTACAGAAATTTCTCCACGAAGTTCTCTTCGCCTGTCTCAGAGCTTTTTTGTAGGCCCTAATTTTAGCTTTATATTCGTGCCAATGAGGCTCTTGGCCTTGTTAAATTGTTTCCGGCATGATTTGCGGAACGAGTCCAAATCGTAGGACCACCAATGTGGCCTGTGTTTACCGCGTGGTTTTGTCACTGGACAAGCCTGTCCTAGAGCATTTGAGAGCGCCGATGTAAATGTAGTAACAAGATCCTCCAGCTCCTCTACTGATGAGGGGGCTTGTGAGGGCAGTACTGGGAGGTCTCTGTCTAATATTTCATTGTGTAACTGCCAATTTGTGTTACGTGGATTGCGCTTAATGATTGGTTGTTCTACAATAAAGTCTGAAACCATTTCTATGTTAACGTGGTCGTGGAATGAATGTTCTTCCAGAACCCGCCATTTTCTGACCCACCCATAAGCGTCTTCACTACAGATAGTGAGGTCTATGACCTCCCTACGGGTCTTAGTGATAAAAGTAGGCTCATTACCCACGTTGCAAATTACCAGGTTGGTTGTTAAGAGGTAATCAAACAGAGACTCGCCCCTGGCATTGATATCGGAACTGTCCCATTGGACATGGTGAGCATTAGCGTCCGCTCCAATAATAAGATTACCCGTGCAGAAATTTGACACCAGGTCTTTCACCTCCGTTTGTGGTGGGGATTCTTCGGCGTCGTAGGGCATATAGACCGACGCCACCGTCAGGCGGGTGCTGTCGACCGTTAGACTGATAGCGGTAATATCACTATTGGTGTAGTTAGGTAGGAGAAAGGAGTTCAACTCAGACTTGACCAAAATACACGTTCGGACTTTGCTCTCCTCGCTGGCTCGAATGAGCTTGAAGCCCTTAGTCCCAAATCCGCAGATTCTCGAGCTATTGACCCAGGGTTCTTGGATGAGGACCACATGCACGTCGCCTTTAGAAAGACGACTACTTAAAGCAGCCGAAGCCACTTGAGATTTGTGCAGATTAATCTGAAGCACCACCAACATGAGAGCGCACAGACTTCCCTGCAGTCCCCATGTCGTCGAGGTTTGCCCCATCCCGGAGGTTGCCTATCAACGACGAGTTGTTCCGATTAACTGCCCGATATGGCGTTGCAGGAGTCCTGCTGCCTGTAGCGTTAGATGTTAATCGCTCAGCGTTGGCTGCTACCACCGTGACGTCGAGGACTTCCTCGTCCTGTAGGCTGTCCTCCATCTCCGAGTTGTTCACAGCACTATCGGCAAGGGACGTGGCGGATAACATGCTTTCCGCATCGGAATCCTCCGCTTCCTCTTCTGGTAATTCGTTTTCCGGTTCCCCCGGAGCAGCCGAGAAGGCAGCGCGCTGAGCATCACCACGATATACGTGGATAACGATCTGGCCTACGCTGTAGTGTACTAGGCCATTGCACCTTTTGAGGGCTCGATTGACTCTTTATTCATGGGGAAAATATCACCTCCTGGAGTGTTGCTGCCACCGGGTTGCGGTCAACTGCGCGATTGCTGCCATCACTTTTTGAGTTCACTGGGTGGATATCTATAGATCACAGCTTGGTTTGTTCGGGTACTCGATGAGCGTAGTGACGCCTCCAAACACCACCTCGTTGGGCGCTGCTTCACCCGGGTTGCGGCCAACTGCTCGATTGCTGCCATCACTTTTTGAGTTCACTGGGTGGCTATCTATAGATCACAGTTTAGATAGCCATCCATCAATAGTTCACAGTTTAGTTTGGTCGGCTAATCGATGAGCGTCGTGACGCCTCCAAATACCACCTCTTTGGGCGCTGCTGCCACCGGGTTGCGGCCAACTGCGCGATTGCTGCCATCACTTTTTGAGATCACTGGGCGGATATCTATAGTTCGCAGTTTAGTTTGTTCAGCTACTCCAAGAGCGTAGTGACGCCTCCAAATGCCACCTCTTTGGGCGTTTCTGCCACCGGGTTGTGGTCAACTGCGCGATTGCTGCCATCACTTTTTGAGTTCACTGGATGGCTATCTATAGTTCACAGTTTAGGTTGGTCGGCTACTCGATGAGCGTCGTGACGCCTCCAAAAGCCACCTCTTTGGGCGCTGCTTCCACCGGGTTGCGGTCAACTGCGCGATTGCTGCCATCACTTTTTGAGTTCACTGGATGGCTATCTATAGTTCACAGTTTAGGTTGGTCGGCTACTCGATGAGCGTCGTGACGCCTCCAAACACCACCTCTTTGGGCGCTGCTGCCATCGTGTTGCGGCCAACTGCGGGATTGCAGCCATCACTTTTTGAGATCACTGGGCGGATATCTATTTTTCACAATTTAGATTGTTCGGCTACTCGATGAGCGTAGTAACGCCTCCAAATACCACCTCCTTGGGCGCTGCTGCCACCGGGTTGCGGCCAACTGCGCGATTGCTGCCATCACTTTTTGAGATCACTGGGCGGATATCTATGTTTCACAGTTTAGATTGTTCGGCTACTCGATGAGCGTCGTGAAGCCTCCAAATACCACCTCTTTGGGCGTTGCTGCCACCGGGTTGCGGCCAACTGCGCGATTAGGTTAGGTAGGTTAGGTTCAAGTGGCTGCCGCAGAGGCATACTTAGGCCAGTTTTGAAGGGCCCGTTGTGATACCACCAACACAAGGAAAGTCAGTCCCGGGACCCAGCCAAATGGAAAATCCCTGAGTTGTTGGGATTTTCCACATAGCAGAATCCCGGGACTGACACTCCTAAACCGACACCGTTACTCCTCCTCGAACCACTTAGATGACTTTATGAAGGCCATCAAGTCCTTTATGTCCAGTTCCGCGATCTGGCTTAGGATATCCAGGAACGGAACTCCCAAAAAGCGCGTTCTCGCGCCGCTTAAAGCCGGACAGTTGCAGATGAGGTGTTCCACTGTTTCCTAATCATCATCATCTTTGCAACACCTGCAGCATCGTCGGTAGGGCACACTTATCCTTTCTGCATGCCTACCAATGAGGCAGTGACCGGTTAATACCCCTACCAATATGCAGATTTCCCTCCTAGTTAGGGCATAAATGCGTCTAGACCTTTTGAGATCCCATTTTGGCCAGGTTTGTTTCGATGTCCGACACCCTGGGGATTGCAGCCATCTTTCGTTGGCTTGACGGAGTGTGTGCTCCTTCAGCATTAGTTTGCATGTGGCAAACGGCATACCTAAGCGCTCTTTATCCTGAAGAACCTGCTTGGTCGTGCCCTGCCTGACAAGCTCGTCTGCCTTATAGTTTCCCTCAATGTCCCTATGTCCCGGGACCCATATGAGGTTTACGCGGTTCTGTTGGGCCATCTCCTGAAGAGATCGACGATAGCTGAGCGTCAGTTCAGAGTTGAACGTGTATGAGCCAAGGGATTTCATGGCCGCTTGGCTATCGCTGAAAATAGCGATATCTTCTCCGATAACACGTTTGCTTAACCAGGCCGCGGCGCTAGGATTACCGAGACTTCCGCCTGGAAGACGCTACAATGATCAGGTAACCTGAAGGAGAGCTCAAGGTCCAAATCCCTTGAATAAACCCCTCCTCCAACTCTGCCGTCCAACTTCGAGCCGTCGGTGTATATGGAAGTGCCACTATTTGTTTCGGGACACCAATCCGTCGTCTCCCAGTCTTCTCTGCTGGGAATGTTTATTTTGAAACAGCTATCACCGACTGTGGTGGTCGCACAACGATCTGTGCTTAGAGGGAGAAAGCTGTAAGATTCCAGAATACTGGAGTGTCCAATAGTACCCGCACCCCAACTGTAGGTTTCTCTTAGGCGCAGAGCTGATGCCGCTGCTGCCCTAAACCCTTCCAGATCAAGTGGCAAAATGCCCAGAATGACCTGGAGGGCTTCGTTGGGCGTTGTCCTTAGCGCACCGCTTATACAGATCATATTGGATCTATGGACTTTCCGCAACAGATTGAGGTATGTTGCCTTGCTCAGCGCAGGCCACCATACGACGACTCCATATAGCATGATTGGATGAATGATGGCCGTGTAGATCCAACTGCATACTCTAGGGCTGAGCCCCCATTTTTTGCCAATGGCTCTTTTGCATGTGTAAAGAGCGATGCAAGCTTTCTTCTGGCGCTGTTGGACATTCTCCTTCCAATTCAGTTTCCTGTCCAGAACTATGCCTAGAAACTTGGCCTTATCCGACATGCCCAGGCGCGTGCCATCTAGTTCTGGTAGGCTTAGTGGCGGTATTTTGTACCGGTTGGTGAAGAGGACAAGTTCCACTTTCCCCGGGTTGATACTAAGTCCGCAGCGAGAGGACCACGTCGAAACTTCTCGGAGTGCTACTTGCAGCAGGTCACACAGAGTTTGTGGGAACTTGCCTCTGAATGCAATAGCTAAATCGTCTGCGTATGCCACTATCTTCCCGCCCCCCCAGCTTGTGTCACGTAGCAACGAGTTGACTGTGAGGTTCCATAAAAGCGGGGAAAGAACACCACCCTGGGGTGTTCCCCTTGTGACATAGCGTGATAACTCAGCCGTACCAAGTGAAGAAGCTATTTTCCTCCCCCTTAAAAGTTGGTCAATTAAACAGTTAGAGGTCTATCTACGCCCAGATTAGTTAGAGCGGAGTTGATAGCCTCCGGGCTTATATTGTTGAAAGCCCCCTCAATGTCTAGGAAGGCCACGAGACAGTAGTCCTTTTCACACAGCGATTTCTCAATGACAGATATTAGGCTGTGCAGAGCGGTTTCTGTTGATTTACCCTTGGTGTATGCATGCTGATAGCTAGAGATTAGGTTGCTATCAATAGTCGTTGAGAGGTAGTCGCTTAGTATCCTCTCAAAGGTTTTGAGTACAAAGGACGAGAGACTGGTCGGTCTGTAGTCTTTTGGCTCGTAGTGGGATGCCTTCCCAGCCTTAGGGATAAACACTACCGTGGCGCTTCTCCAGAAGCCCGGAATGTGGTTGAGAGCCAGGCAGGCTGTGAAGAGAAATATCAGCCATTTAGCTGGTGTCTCCAACGTGTTTATAAGTTGCGCGGGGATAATCCCGTCCGGCCCGGCAGCCTTATACGGTTCAAAGCTCTTAACTGCCCACCTTACCCTTTCCTCAGTGATGAGTTTTTTACTGCCAGGTTTGTTGCAGGTACTAGTGGTGCGTCATGCAGATTCCCCGGAAAATGTGTATTCAAGAGCAGCTCAAGGCTTTCCTCTTCCGTGCTGGTCCAGGATCCGTCAGTTTTTCGCAAATAGCTGATGGCTGTTTAGCTTTTCGAGAGGACTCGTCTAAGTCTCGCTGTGTCGTCGACCTTTTCGATGCCAGTACAGAAATTTCTCCACGAAGTTCTCTTCGCCTGTCTCAGAGCTTTTTTGTAGGCCCTAATTTTAGCTTTATATTCGAGGCCAATGAGGCTCTTGGCCTTGTTAAATTGTTTCCGGCATGATTTGCGGAACGAGTCCAAATCGTAGGACCACCAATGTGGCCTGTGTTTACCGCGTGGTTTTGTCACTGGACAAGCCTGTCCTAGAGCATTTGAGAGCGCCGATGTAAATGTAGTAACAAGATCCTCCAGCTCCTCTACTGATGAGGGGGCTTGTGAGGGCAGTACTGGGAGGTCTCTGTCTAATATTTCATTGTGTAACTGCCAATTTGTGTTACGTGGATTGCGCTTAATGATTGGTTGTTCTACAATAAAGTCTAAAACCATTTCTATGTTAAGGTGGTCGTAGAATGAATGTTCTTCCAGAACCCGCCATTTTCTGACCCACCCATAGGCGTCTTCACTACAGATAGTGAGGTCTATGACCTCCCTACGGGTCTTAGTGATAAAAGTAGGCTCATTACCCACGCTGCAAATTACCAGGTTGGTTGTTGAGAGGTAATCAAACAGAGACTCGCCCCTGGCATTGATATCGGAACTGCCCCATTGGACATGGTGAGCATTAGCGTCCGCTCCAATAATAAGATTACCCGTGCAGAAATTTGACACCAGGTCTTTCACCTCCGTTTGTGGTGGGGGTTCTTCGGCGTCGTAGGGCATATAGACCGACGCCACCGTCAGGCGGGTGCTGTCGACCGTTAGACTGATAGCGGTAATATCACTATTGGTGTAGTTAGGTAGGAGAAAGGAGTTCAACTCAGACTTGACCAAAATACACGTTCGGACTTTGTGCCTCGCTGGCTCGAATGAGCTTGAAGCCCTTAGTCCCCAATCCGCAGATTCTCGAGCTATTGACCCAGGGTTCTTGGATGAGGACCACATCCACGTCGCCTTTAGAAAGACGACTACTTAAAGCAGCCGAAGCCACTTGAGATTTGTGCAGATTAATCTGAAACACCACCAACATGAGAGCGCACAGACTTCCCTGCAGTCCCCATGTCATCGAGGTTTGCCCCATCCCGGAGGTTGCCTATCAACGACGAGTTGTTCCGATTAACTGCCCGATATGGCGTTGCAGGAGTCCTGCTGCCTGTAGCGTTAGATGTTAATCGCTCAGCGTTGGCTGCTACCACCGTGACGTCGAGGACTTCCTCGTCCTGTAGGCTGTCCTCCATCTCCGAGTTGTTCACAGCACTATCGGCAAGGGACGTGGCGGATAACATGCTTTCCGCATCGGAATCCTCCGCTTCCTCTTCTGGTAATTCGTTTTCCGGTTCCCCCGGAGCAGCCGAGAAGGCAGCGCGCTGAGCATCACCACGATATACGTGGATAACGATCTGGCCTACGCTGTAGTGTACTAGGCCATTGCACCTTTTGAGGGGCTCGATTGACTCTTTATTCATGGTGAACACCACCTGTCTGTCGGGCCCCACCGCATCCCCGACCAGATTGACACTCCAGTCATGCGTTGGGAGGGACGGATTCATTAGCCGTAGCATCCCGAGAATTCTGTCGGGTTCGTCAGGGATGGCCGAAATCCACGTCCTTGCCCTTGGACGAGCTGGAATGTCCTTCCAGTCGACGACCTCTATCTTTGCGCCCTTGTAGACTTCACCCAGTTTAGCAGCTGCTGCCTTATACTGTGCTACGGTTTTTGCATCCTCGCATGCGAGTAATTTGATCTGACCCTGGTGCCAATCCGCATCCGTTACTCGCGCCGAACTACCCAGAAACTCCGGAGCAACGTTGAGAAGAATGTTGCCGAGTTCATTTCGCACGTAACGCCACCGGTCCTTGGGGATGGCCAGACGGTCATTGCCTCGGTCAAGGACGCCTATAAGGATCCTGTCCTTGGTTACCTCAGCAAAGCTTAGTTTGCCCGCTCCAGAGGTATTCTGATGCCGCTTGGGAGGGGGATTTAACTCCAGGTCCGATCTCTGGCGCTTGAAAGGGTTAACTTTTAACCTCTTTGGCACGTAAGAATTTTGGAAATCCGGTATCACAGCTTTCGCTAGCTCTACCGATTTACTGGAATTCGGCGACAGCGACTCCTGCGGTACCCCTCCATACCTCTTCAGGATCTTTGCAGCCAATCTTTTCTCGTGGTATGTGAAGCGGCGGGGAGATGTCTCCCGGGAGTGCGGACCCGTAGTTGCCATCGCGGTCGCTCCCCTTGCCGAAATCTCAGTTACAGCTTCCTCCCTCTTCGAAACTCCGAGGCCAGGTCGTGAGACCGCTGCCACAGACGTAAAGATACTAGTTTTCATATCAGAGGTTGATGGGAGTTTAGCATCCGCCGTTGTCCGCTTAGATGCGTTGGCAACCGCACTGGCGCTAGCTCCCATAAAGTCAATCTTACTCGATAGAGGTTTGGTTGACCGACTCGTAGTTGCCATCGCTGTCGATCCCCCCCCTTTATTGTGGAGCGGAGGTTCTCCTCCGGCTTTGTTGTTGTTTTCTCGCTTGCTCCTCCATAGCTCTCCTATGCTGAGGAGTGAAATTTGCCGTTGTTTGTTTTTTAGGTTTTTCGTTTTTACTTACGTTATTTGAGTTCATCTTGTTCGTACGACCCATCGCCGGACAAGGCCAGCTTAGGGTCAAGGGAAGAGTATGGGAAAATGTGTCGTCCGTCGCGGCAGAGCCCCGTACCGCAGTAAGGCCATGCTCACTCTCTCAGGCGACCCGGTATCAGAGAGGCTCCGTTCAAATACAGCCACGATTTGCCTCCCGGCTGCAAACGTCCAATGGGCACGTGGTCGCATAACACCCTGGATTGGGAGGGGGAAGATCTTTGTCGTCGCGCCAGAGAGCCTAGGCTGGTCTCGTGATGAAGTGCCGTACGGAGCTATGATCACAAGGGCAGCGTAGCCCTGTGGCTATCGACTTAAGCCCTCGTACCGCGGCAAGGTATCCACCCTTCACGAGGGTAACTGCGCGATTGCTGCCATCACTTTTTGAGTTCACTGGGTGGATATCTATAGATCACAGTTTAGTTTGTTCGGATACTTGATGAGCGTAGTGACGCCTCCAAATACCATCTCCTTGGGCGTTGTTGCTACCGCATTGCGGCGAACTGGTCGATTGCTGCCATAGATTTTTGAGTTCACTGGACGGCTATCTATAGTTTACAGTTTAGTTTGGTCGGCTACTCGATGAGCGTCGTGACGCCTCCCAATACCACCTCTTTGGGCGTTGCTGCCATCGTGTTGCGGCCAACTGCGGGATTGCTGCCATCACTTTTTGAGATCACTGGGCGGATATCTATGTTTCCCAGTTTAGATTGTTCGACTACTCGATGAGCATAGTGACGCCTCCAAATACCACCGCTTTGGGCGCTGCTGCCACCGGGTTGCGGCCAACTGCGCGATTGCTGCCATCACATTTTGAGTTCATTGGGTGGATAACTATATATCACAGTTTAGTTAATTCGGCTACTCTATGAGCGTAGTGACGCTTCGAAATTTGGTTTTTAAAAAATTAATTAAAAATCTTTGAAACTTTGGTGGACTTTTGACCGTTTGTGAATAATTTTTCTTAAATTATTCTATGTTTTTTTTTATTATTAGTGAACAAGATGGAAAAGTACAACAATTACAAGCTACCATGATTACGTAATTTCGGCCTTGCTCAAGGGCACTTATCAAATGGCTTTGTGTTTAGAAATTTTTCATCACCTTTTGTTGGTCATCGAACCAAGAACCAAGGGGATTAGGAATTTCTAAGCCCGCAGTGTGTACCTCTTACACCAAGCTGCGTTGAGATTATTGCTAGCTTATATCCATCATGTTCACTTAGTAAGTATTCATTTTTATTTTGTTTGTTTGTTTTTATACTACCTTATCGACAACTAGAGCGACATCAATCGACCGCCATTTATACTAGCAGTGTCAAGGATTTTAGTGCACCCCGTGATCATTTTACTGACAGCTGCAGCTTATTTTCACAGGGTGGCTTTTTTTCGCTGTGTCCTGCGATTAATATGTATGTATGTTATGAGTTTGTGGTCATTAATTTGAGAATCTTTGAAACTTTGGTGGACTTTTGACCGTTTGTGAATAATTTTTCTTAAATTATTCTATGTTTTTTTATTATTAGTGAAAAAGATGGAAAAGTAACAACAATTACAAGCTACCATGATTACGTAATTTCGGCCTTGCTCAAGGGCACTTATCAAATGGCTTTGTGTTTAGAAATTTTTCATCACCTTTTGTTGGTCATCGAACCAAGAACCAAGGGGATTAGGAATTTCTAAGCCCGCAGTGTGTACCTCTTACACCAAGCTGCGTTGAGATTATTGCTAGCTTATATCCATCATGTTCACTTAGTATGTATTCATTTTTATTTTGTTTGTTTGTTTTTATACTACCTTATCGACAACTAGAGCGACATCAATCGACCGCCATTTATACTAGCAGTGTCAAGGATTTTAGTGCACCCCGTGATCATTTTACTGACAGCTGCAGCTTATTTTCACAGGGTGGCTTTTTTCGCTGTGTCCTGCGATTAATATGTATGTATGTTATGAGTTTGTGGTCATTAATTTGAGAATCTTTGAAACTTTGGTGGACTTTTGACCGTTTGTGAATAATTTTTCTTAAATTATTCATGTGTTTTTATTATTAGTGAACAAGATGGAAAAGTAACAACAATTACAAGCTACCATGATTACGTAATTTCGGCCTTGCTCAAGGGCACTTATCAAATGGCTTTGTGTTTAGAAATTTTTCATCACCTTTTGTTGGTCATCGAACCAAGAACCAAGGGGATTAGGAATTTCTAAGCCCGCAGTGTGTACCTCTTACACCAAGCTGCGTTGAGATTATTGCTAGCTTATATCCATCATGTTCACTTAGTATGTATTCATTTTATTTTGTTTGTTTGTTTTTATACTACCTTATCGACAACTAGAGCGACATCAATCGACCGCCATTTATACTAGCAGTGTCAAGGATTTTAGTGCACCCCGTGATCATTTTACTGACAGCTGCAGCTTATTTTCACAGGGTGGCT